>CM037594.1:112202183-112787183 GCA_021018995.1 Chloranthus sessilifolius | reverse complement strand
GTTTAATTTCAGCAAATCATCACCTCATAAGCATTCACGTAGTTTAGGGTTTTGTCCCGCGTCAGTTTTGGTATCAAGGCTTAGGTTCTAGGTTAAGGCCTATTTGTGTGACATTTAATTTCATTACAATTTAATTTTCATTGCATTTTATTTCAGTTGTAGTCAAAGTGTGCGCATCTAGCATTCGATAAAATTCTTCTTTCATTATGGTTCATATTTGCATGCCCATTTAGAACTCGTACTAGTAGTTGTGGTCACCATGGACATGAATGAGATTGTCGATGTTCTTAACGGCATGAGAACTGAATTAAAAGCCATCAATGATCGAACGGCTGCCATGGAGACAGCCCAAAGGAACCTTGAAACTTTCAATGATAGGTTGCTAGACCGAGTCAACCGGTTAAACGAGGATGATGAGTACCTCGAACCACACCGTGAGCGTAATGATCCACGTTTCGAACGAAATGGCTACCAAAATAATTAAAATAGGAATCATAGGATGGATCATCGTGGAGATGACTACGACCCGGATGGGAAACTCCTTAAAAACGTCCGAGTTGAATTCCCAACCTTCGATGGAAGCTTAGACTCTAAACTCTTCCTCGATTGGTCATCCGACATGGACTAGCACTTTGAGTGGTTTGGCATGAACGATGAGCAATGTTTTAGGCTCGCCAAGATGAAACTCATCAGCCAAGCTTGACTCTTTTGGGTCAACATTGAACGCATCCGAATGAATATGGGTTATGCTCCCATTACCCGTTGGGAGGACATGAAGGAGCGACTTACAGAGAAATACGTTCCTTCTTCATACTATCATCGTCTCCTCGATCAATGGCAAAATCTACGTCAAGATAGTATGCCCGTAGCAGATTACATTGGCAAATTCTAAGAATACATGATGAGAACCAAAGTGCTTGAAGACCCTTAGGTCACTCTATCCAGATTTCGCACTGGATTGAGTTTTGACTTGCAAAAAGAGTTAGTCTCTCACCCCGTTGAGACTCTCGCCGAATGTTACACCATCGTTCAAGACCTTGAACGATATTTGAAAATGACGGTAGTGAGGCGATTTGAGTCTCATATCGATCAACCTCGTACCGGCGAGGTGGGGAGTAGTGCTGGAAACCCACCCACCAAACCCACACAATCCACATTCGATGTACAGTTTGACAAAGGAAAGGGTGTGGTAGGAGAATCCTCGAAGGGCGGTTCTCACATTAAGTGTTACAACTGTTAAGGGTTGGGACACTATGTCGCCCAATGCCTTAAGAGAAACCCACAAAGGACTCTCTTCATTGAGGGAGAGGGCAACGAGGATGACGAAATTTTGAAAGAAGAGATCTTTGAGCCGGATGTCACACCTAGTGATGCAGAGGGTGATGCCAGTGGTCGTGCTCTTGTTGTGAGGTGTGCCCTTGCACAGCCTCAATGGGATGAAAAGGAGGATTGGCATAGGGAGAATATCTTCCACACCTTCGCCAAATGCGGAGAGGAGTTGTAAGATCATTGTTGACAGCGGAAGTTGCACCAATGTGGTGTCAACACACACCAAAACGCGCTTAGGGCTTACACCCGAAGCCCACCCGAGACCATACAAAGTTGCGTGGGTTGACTCTTCCTCCAATCCTGTGTCTCAGAGGTGTCGCGTACTTATTTAGCTAGGTTCATATTTGGACACCTTGTGGTGTGATGTGGTGCCAATGGATGTAGGCCACATCATCTTAGAGAGGCCATAGTTTTATGACTTGAACATGACCATTTTTGGTCGATCTAACATTTGCAAGTTCATGCATAAGAGCAAGATTATAACTATTAACCCTTTAGTCCCCAAAGCACCGTTAAGCAACAAAGTCGAGAAGGACGGTCAGTCTAAGACCATTAACATTGTGAGTCCTTCGGAGTTTAAAAAGGCGTCGTTAGACGAGAGCATAGTGTACGTTGTCGTCACCATTGAGAGTACCACCGACTCTTTTAATGAGTACCCCAAGGAGGTTGAGCCGATAATGAAGGAATTTGCGGATGTCATTCCCGAAGACTTACCCATTGAGCTTCCTCCCATGCGTGACATTCAACACGCGATCGATTTGGTTCTCAGATCTACCCTACCAAACCTGCCCCATTACAAGTTAAATCTGATTGAGCATGCTGAATTGACTCGGCAAGTCAATGAACTCCTTCAGAAAGGGATCATCCAAGAGAGTCTGAGCTTGTGTCATACCCACCCTACTCACTCCTAAGAAAGATGGTACATTTTGCATGTGTGTGGATAGTCGTGCAATCAACAAGATTACGGTTAAATATTGATTTCTCATACCAAGGCTCGACGATATGCTTGATATGATGGTTGGCACCACTATATTTTCCAAGATAGACCTTAAAAGTGGTTACCATCAAGTTCGCATTCGACCTTGGTGATAAGTGAAAAAACGCCTTCAAGGCCAAGGATGGTCTTTATGAGTGGATGATCATGCCTTTTGGGCTATCGAATGCCCCGAGCACATTCATGAGGCTCATGACCCAAGTGTTGAGGTCGTTGCTCGGCAAATTCCTTATCGTATACTTTGACGACATCTTGATTTACAGCCATGACAAAGAACAACACATTATTCACCTAAGATTGGTTTGTGAAACCTTAAGGGGAGAAAGTGGCGCGGGACAAACGCTAAAATCCTAATATGCGAATTTGGGATTAACTTTTAGAATGATTTGAATAGCGGAAATATCCAAAATCAAGCGACACATAAAATTAATTCAATGAAGTTAATAAAAACAATTAGATTAATCCAATCTAGCGTCTGCATGCGAGAAAAATTTTCCAATCTAGAAAAACGGCTCCGATGAAGGAACTTGGAATTCGTTCTAGTTTAGGGCATCAAGCGATAATTGCAATATCGGATTTGATTCCTCGAGGATTTTGAAGGAGATGAAACTGGAATAAATAGTTCAAAAAGGGGAACATGGAATACGATTCTTTTGGGATTTTTGTTCTTTTATCAATGGAAATAAAGAAAAATAATACCTGACAACTAGAGGAAAGACAAATTAAAAAGATAGATTCCAAGGCTTCACACCAATGGTTTTTCGAAGCTTCACACTACAGCTGTACGTCGGCTTCGCACAAAGTCGTACGAGAAACGATTGCTCACTCCTCAAGGTTTGAAGGATTCACTCCCTCGATTGAAAACTTTTCACAAGCTCTCTAGGGTTTGCACAAAAGCAACTCTCTTTTCATTCATAAAAAAACTAACTACAATGTTCTTCTTAATGACCTTATATAGGAGGTCTTACAATAAAATAAAATCCTAAAACGAATATTAAATAAAAGACAAATAAACCCCTAAAGTTTAAAGTTCTAAAACGACTAAAACAACTCAGCGCGATTTTGATCGATCGAAAGTGAAAATCGATCGATCGAAATTCATACATATGAAATTTCGTTATTGACATTCAATCAATCAAAATTTTCGATCGATCGAATTTGCCATATGCTCCTTCTTTCTCCAGAATTTTCATCTTTACACTTAGTTCTGGTTTTCACTCCGCTTCTTCTTGGCTGAAAAATTTGTTGCGGCTCGAATCCATGGCTCTTGATCTTGGCGTCCCGCATCAGAAAGGTTATATGCGAATCTCAAGAAATGCACATTCATGCAACAATCTATTGTATTCTTGGGATTCATTGTCTCAGCTGATGGGATGGTTGTAGACCCCAAGAAAGTTACGGCCATTGTGGAGTGGCCCGAGCCTAGGAATATTCATGATGTCCGTCGAACTACGCGTCGCAGCGTATGTGGGTCGGTTTAGAGGGAGACATTCGAAGGCTGCGTGGGACAGCGTAGTGCACGGTGCCTGAGGGTCAGAAGATAATGGGTGCTAGTCGCGTTGGTCACACACGATGATGGGCTTAGTTCGGTATGACGGCAACACATGCTGGTATGGAACGGCATGAGGAGCTGGCATGCTACTGTTGCACACGAAGTACTAAAGCAGGAGGCAAGGTAAAGCTTGAGCAGGCCAAGCAAGGCACAAAAGTGCAAACAGGCATGTCGTAAGGAGCGCGATTCATCGGTATGGTAGGCCTCAAAAGGAGGTAACCACGAAGGGGAGTTCCTGTCCTCTAGACGGGTGGAATCAAAGCTTATGTTGGATTACGCTTGCTTCGTTGCACGCAACATCGAGGCACCACACGGTGTGTTAGCCGGCGTAAGACTGCCTCCTGTGATAATACGCTACAATCACGCTACACAGACTGAAAGCTATATGGGTGCGCTATGTACCGTTTGGGGTAGTGGAGTCAAGATGTGCCGTGTTCTCACAGAAGTAGCTCACTGGACGCACGACCCAATCGGTGGTTGGATGGCAACTTACCCGCTGACGGGCCCTTCCTCGAACCCGACGCTCTGTCTGGGGCCTTTGAGGGGGATGCCTGCGTTGATGGAGGGCTGCATATCCTCTGGAACGTTAGGAGGGACTCATGCTTCAGTCTCGGAGATCACTTTGGTTGCTTCTGAGGCCAGGATACCTTGTGCCGTGATCAGAGATGGTGTTACTGATGGTGTGCCGACGGTGGGTGTGCCGGCAAAGGATCTTTCGCCACTGAGGTGTTCTACGGTTCAGATTAACTCGTACGATGATGCAAAATCTGTGCACCTGCAAATACAAAGGGTAGGTGAGATGAGGGTGCTGTCGGATAAACGGACGAGATTGGATGTCGTACCTGGGATCCGATGGAGTTCAAGGCGGTCGGTCACCATTTGAGGGAAGTCTCTTCTGTCTCCAAAAAGGGCTTTAGGGTTTATCGTAGGAGAAGATGTTGGATGGTGCCTCGGGGAGCGAGAGGGGCCTCGGAGCTCCCGCGTCGCTTGCTCTGGAACTCTCTAGAGTTTCTTCAGAGCTGCTGAAGGGTTTTGACCGCAGGATAAATAGGAGGGAGGCTTTATATCCCGTGTTGGAGGTGGGGGCACGTGACTTGTTGACGTGTCCTCCCATGGGATCTCACCGGGGCGACACGTGTAGGTTGTTAGGGCTGGAGCAAGGTAACGATGTGATTCGTCAAGAAGTGTTTCTATGGTCAGGTGGGGGAGGGTTGGATTGGGCTCAAATGTCAACTGGGTCCGGCCATTTCGGGCGGGCTGACCATGTTTCTTTCGGGTCTATTTTGCTGGGCTTAACCTATCGCTTGTGGGCCGACCCGAGGGCACAGATCTTATCCATTTATGAGGGAGAGGAGACCCACGATTCTATTTCAATGGGAGAGGTCAAAGCTTTTGGGAAGGGCAGGGACGCCAGGATGGAGGATCTCCGATGCTGCAGAGGCAATCCCCGAGACACCCGGTTCGGGGCTTGTTGTCGGTTTGGCTTTGGGGTATGGTGTGCCAAAGATGGAAGCTCAGATGGGGAGCTGGCCGGACACAGAGTCTGATGAGTGGGGAAGCCCGATAGCCGGGAATTTGCAGCTACAAGCCGGTCAAGATGACTCTGAGGTTGGACCTGCTCCGGAAATTGGAGTTGTGGCGAAGATCAATCGGCTAATCGAAGTGGGGCAAAACCTTGGGATGTCGTTTAAAGGATCTCAGGCTAAGTTGCGGGAGGTGTTCAGGTCCATCCTCACATGTCGCCAGGATATCAAGAGGAAGTGGCAAGGTGGGTCGCGGGAGCTTGCGCGTTTACAATGGGGAACTGCAACTAAAGTCTTCATTCAGTCCTCGGCTTTCCCGTCCAGTAGGTCAAGCTATCCGGACCGGACCGGAAGAATAGAAAGGTGATACCAATGGGATCTATTCCCTTTAAGAGTCTTCAGTTAAGGAAGGAAGTCTATTGGAAGGCGCTTAGGTAACTTCTGAAGTATTGAATTGACTTAGGAAAGAGATAGGATCAAAAGATCAATCTTCAATACTCAGTAGGGTATCTCCTATCCGATGGGGTGGGTTGCCCAGGTAGAGAAGTTGGTAGGAGAGGAACGAATCAATCGCCTACCCCTATCAATGTTTCATTGATAAATCAATGCTTCTCTATGCCCGAGAAAAAAAGACGATCTTCACCAGGCAGTAGGAGAAATCTTCCACCACTTTTTGAGCCAGAGTACTTCGATCAGTAGGCTCATCCCTCCTCAGAAAGGAATGGTGTCCAGAGAAATGAATATACATTCACCGTACACTGTTCATTGGGGTGATCAAACCATCCGTTCCTAGATCCGATACTAGCTTTTCACATTCACAATAAAATGACTTGCCGAATCAAGATCTTCTTTTCCTCCTAAACCCACTCCAGACGGAATCGGCTCTTCGCCGGACACCACTGCTCAAATGGGAGCTGTCCCACCGACAGTTGAGCTACTCGCGACCAGGGAGGGATGACCCACCTAATGAATTCACGTTTTCCGAAAGGAAAAAGCAGGGTCTTGAAAACCCCCTCATGGGCCTACCCGTTGGCAGGAGATGTTGAAGTAGCGCATGAAGTAGTCTCTATCCCCCGGTCGGAGCTGCAACAAGCGAGGGAACTCATTTGACGAGAAAGCTAGGCAATCTGTGCTTTAGTGCTCCTTCTATTCCAACTGGCATAGCAAACTAAATACCGGCCGGAAGGCTTCCGAAATGTCGAGCAAGCCATTATTAGCCTTAACGAATAATTTGATCTTCTTCGGGTGGAAAGAAGCCTTCAAGACGGGAGGTAGAGATGGTTTGGAGGAATTCTTGGGACAGATGGAGGACCACCCCTTGCCATAATTGATCGGATTCGGGATTTAATCTGTATGAGGGAAATGAATCTACTGGTGGGGAGGCGACTAACAACTGAGAATTTCAATATGGGCCCTGAAATAGAATCTTTTATGCCACCTTCCGACAGACGCTATTGGCTTTTATCCCGCCGATGCGGGAATATGACACACTTGCTCATGTTGGGACAAGACGACTTCTGGGAACACATACAGAGCTTTCAACTGCCTTTCATAGCCTTGAGTGGCGAATCAATTCTTAAGTTGGTTGCCTGAACCAGTTCTCGAATGCGTTTCAAGGCTGGGGGGAGAGAAGCTGATCCTGGAACGCATGGACAATCTATTAGTTGGTTTTCGGCTCCTGGATTGCTAGGGTAGTCAATTTCATCATGCCTTGGAAGAAGCAACTCCTTTTCATAAATAGCTGGTCGACTGGGAAGAAGATCCCGGAATGCGGCCAGCCTCTGGCCCCAAAGCTTTAGTACCGCCCACCCATTCGCCAATCCCGTCTTTTATCCGCCTTTCCTTATTCCAGCAATGTCAATCGACAGGGAGGAATCCACTTTGTAATTCATGTCGATCCGGGAGGGAAATTTCACTAGTGGATAGACGAGTCTTTCTTCTTTTCCCTGAACATCGGGATCGTTGGTTGAGAGTGAAGGGTGAGAACATGTTTACTGCCAACAGAGAATGTGATGTCTGTTTCCTGGGGGTTGGGACTCCACTTCTACTTCTTCGCCAGATATATCGCGATCTACGACAGACAGACCACTTCACCATTCGGCCCATCAAGAGAGTCATATCCTAAACCAAACTTATCCGGGTTTTCTCGCCTCCCTCATCCGAAGGCATCGTAACATATGTATCAACAATTCCATAAAAGGAGAGGAAATTGGATCCATCCCTTGAGGCATAGGCATAGACGGAGAAAGCAGAAGCATAGGGAGAGGTGGAAGCAGGAGCAAAGGAGGGGATTGAATGAGGGATAAATCTTCTGAACTGCTTGAGAGCTGGAACGGAAAGGAGAGATTTGACCGATGACCGACAAAAAGGATCAAGTCCGCATTCGAAACAGGAAGGCTCATCCAGGTGGGTGAAGAGTCTTGAGATTGCCCGACAAAGTCGGATATTCATGATTTTTCGTTAACTGAAGCCCCCCTCGAGAGAGGAATAGCCGTCCTGCGGGAAGATCTACGAGATGGGACAGCCGGAAGCATCGTCGAGCGACAACAGCTAAGAGGTAGGTCGAGTGGTTCTATCAACCCCTATCTATGGTCAAGTGGCGCTCCTACGAACATGAAAGAGTCCTGGATCAAACCCCACTTCTCAGCAGTGTGAAGTTTACTCATTCAATCCTCTTCCCGGAGGGGGAAAACATGTTCGTTGTTCGGGTAGAGTTGCTGCCTCAGGGGAAGAATAGGACTCTCCAGATGCAACAGACTCTATTGTGGGGATCATACCGATCTGCCCTAAACTCAATAGATGTTTGTATGAGCGTTTTTCCCGGAAGTCAGTCCATCTTTTGAAAGGGAAACCATTCATCATGGGAAGGCTTGAAAGACTAGGGTTCACTGAATCTACGGATAGAGCTCCCTCATGGGCTGGGGCTTCTCATCAACTATTATTGGGGATTCATCAAAGGCAGTCGGAGTCTAATGCCTCGCCAAGGCAGTCGGAGGGGGGTTCAGCTCAACCATATGCTGAACTGGATACTTAAAGCCAAGGAATAACGAATCGATCTTCATTACACCTTAGGAAGTCGGAGGCGGGAGGTTCCAATCAATGTTTGGGCTGCACTGGACTTGTTCCGCCTCATTCGTAACTGCTATCCGGGAGGGGTCGGTCAGCAGAAACCGGGGAAATGCAGTTCTATTCTTTCGTTGAAAGGTGAAAATCTCGGTCGAGGCATCGAAATCAGAATCCAAGGAAAGAGAGGCTAAAAACTAAAGATGCTTCTTCTCATCACTGGTTGATTCACCGAGGCTGACAGAGCCAGAGGTTAGGGAATATCTGGGCGAGCTTAAAGGCCCAGCCCCAAACTCTTCCCTCATTTGATAAAAAAGGTAGGCTTTCAGAGGCAGGTCGAAAAGAGTGATATGTTTAGTGGATCATTTAGAGGCTAGGTTCAGTAAAGCTATACATGATCACCACCCTCGAAATGATGAGGAACATGATGTTTATCCATTCGCAATTTCGGTTTCTACTGAGTTCAACGAAGAATGGGGAGCTGGACTGAAGAGTCCGCGAGTTTGGAAAAAAAACCTCAGCCTTGTTTCGTTCCTTCCGAGGATGGGATGTGGCAGGAGCAAGAAGAGACGAGATTCGTATGGAGCCCTGTCCATTGGGCTTGTTAGAGGGTTAGAGAGAATATTAGAAACTTCGTCGTCTTGCAGGATCGATCCACTACCACGAAGATGAAATCATGTTGGCGAGTCCACGGTCAGAAATGCTTTCCAAAGAGCGACTCAGAATGGGTAGGGGACAATGTCCAACTTCCGGTAGGTTTGGAGCAGTAGCGAACAACGCACTGGCGTATGGATTGAATAAAAGCTCGCTTTTTTAATGGGAAGGTACACTTAAGAGGACCGAATTCCGATTTGAATGACTTTGTTGAAGGTGCGTGATGATGATTTCCTCCTGCTCCCCGAAGTTACTACCATAAGTTCATTCTAAAGTGAATGAACTTCCTTAAGAAACATGGAGCGGAGGGATGCATAAATTGTCCGACTCGTAGAGCAGAAGGAAATCGTCGAAATGGAATTGGACGAAGGAAGAATATAGTTGCCAAGTGTAAACTCGCCCAAAGCCAAGATCAAATGCATACTACGAATGAAGTCCATTACTAGAATCCGGGGTGTGAGACTGAGGTAGCGGCCGAAGTACGAACTGTGGGAGGACGACTCCAACAATCAGCAACTTAATTCTGCCCTTTCTGTACTTACCAGACGGAACTGCTTTGAGTAAGAGACCTCATAAGGAGCGGCGTGCTTCCCAAATCTTGGATTGAGACCGAATGCAAAGGCATATGATTTGTGATTGGGTCTATTTATTCAACAAATAATGCCTCCAGTACTTAATTGATTGTACGGGGGCATCTCACTTTTTCTCACATGTGGAGTAGTTGAGACGGGCGGTGGGCGAGTGAAATGTCTCTGATAGGCAAGGACCACTACATGCCTAACTGACTGGGTATAGTCTATACCAATATCACCGTGGAATGGAATAAGAATCTATATCTTAAAATGAACTATTGGATGGGATCTCTCCCCTTGCAGGGCGAGGCGGAAATAGCTAGCCCGCCCTTCCATCCGACCGGACATGAATCCTCCTCCATCTCCCAAAATTTTCAGGGGCCCATCCAATGACGACGAAAGGAGAGGAGGCTGTTGGGACCGAGGGACACCTTCCTGGTTCTGAAATGGCGGCAACACATTCCGTGGGTGGGCGGTTGACAAAAGCATGTTTCCCCCGCGCACGGGACTTGTTGCTTCAATGACACTTCCAACCCAGTCGATGTAGGGCCCAGGAGAAGGAAAAGCCCGCCCGGTTCCGATAGGGAAAAGTCAGTTCGGTCTAATTCTCAAGCATATCTTACAAGAATGGATAGAGGTTCAGCATTATATCGTAAATAAAAATACATAAATAAATGGGGTGAGGAGCTTCATCAACTCTTTCGATCCATTGGATTGAGAGCTATCGCTATCGATCTATACTATGGATGAATTCGCCATCATTCGCTCAGTCACTATCTAAAGAATTCGGGGAAATAAAGCGGGAATGCGGCAATGGTTTGCATTCCATAGCAACCACTTTCAACTGTGGAATTAGGCATTACTAAATCTTGTCTTCCTCAAAAACAAACCAGGCCGCAGGCGAATGGAGTCAGGCCTTTTGAATATCTCAATGGATTCTCTTATTAAGACATTAGTCGAGCCTGACTTTGAGAATCCAAATAATAATGCCTCTAATTCCCACCTCCTTTTACGAGCAGACAGGAGGAATCTCATCTCCTCAATTTGCACTAAGGAGATTCCTTTCTGACTTACGAATAGGGTCAAAGGAGGGATTCAATCAGCCACTGTTACCAATGACTCCTTATTGCGCTGGTAAAGCGCGTTTGAGCCATGTCTCTCGATAAAGGGTGCCCCCCCCCTCTATCAATGCATATGGCTCGACTTCATTCTGATCCAATTTCTTCTTTCTTATACTATAGCGGCACAAAGGGTGTGGGTGAGGGAAGTTTGATCTTCCCGAATGGGTAGAAGCGATAGCTGGAGCTACGTGGGCCAAAAGCTTCAACTGAAGCAATAAGCACAGCGAGAACAACAACATCATAACCGGCCTAATCGGATTCCAAAAGAAGCCTGAGATTTGCATCCAATGAAAATGAAAATAGAGAATAAAGAAATCATCATCTCATATCCGATCGGCAGAAAGGAGGAGAAAACGAATCCATACAAGACAAGACTATTGTGGAAAGAATGAAAATACCAAATTCCGGGCCTTACAGTGTCTGTAGCATCGTAAGGGTTAGGAGGGGGGGCTAAAGAGGGAAAGTCAGTGATTCTCGGTATGAGGAAACGGCTTTAGGAAGTCCTTGCACAGGTTAAGATAAGCACCGTTCCTTTAAGCACGTGTTTTAAGGGGGATGGGAGGAAAGGAAAGGGAATGCTTGGCAACGCAACGGGGGAGCAGCCTTGTTTGCACCCAGGGATTCGTTCGGGTCCCTCCAAGGGAGTGCTAGTGTTCAGCTGTGTATCTCCCTTGCCTGCAAGCTATGCCTATTCGATATGTGTGATGAAGCCTGAGTGCCCAGTAGGGCGACTCTTTTAGGCAGGCGTGTAAGCACGCCTTTGCTTTTGGATAACGGCATTCCTCCTTGTCGGCTTGCTATGGCAAGGTTGCCTCTTTTCAAGTGGTCGGTCGGACGCACATATGGAACTCGAAATGCTACTTACTGACCACAACGTTAGACTTTTGATGGTTGTCTATCAGTACTGATGGTGCCTCGGGTTCTCGGCTAGCTCTTCTTTTTCGTAAAAAATTGCAAAAGGACGTGAAGGCACTGAGAGATGTCGCCTTGCCCGATGAGAAGAGGACGGAGTGAGTGGGTGAGCAAGCAACAGCCGCTTCGTCAAGATATTTTTGATGACAATCTTTCAGTGTTTGTGAAAAGTGGCTCTTATATTTAAGAAATAGATGATCGATGTGTTTTTTGTGAGTATTAGTAAGGAAATGGTTTAGTTGTTTTCTTTAGTGAATGGTTCTTCGATCGATTAGAAAGGGAGGTAGTAATCACGCCACAATCAACAGGAGATAAACGAAAGTGAAGGCATCCATCAATCATCCCTTCCCCATCATTGACCATCATTAGTTTCCAATCGCCTATTAGTGGGGGAGGCTTTCATACTCAACGAAGGTCGATCATCTAATGGAGCATTGCAAACACTTTTCCGTCACGGATCATGGCGCCGCCGATGCATCCCTATTTCCTCATAACTAAAAGCAGCTGGATTGAGGCAGTAACAGGTCATGAAGATGGCTTCCTATCAACACACATTTCATTGCGGGACATAAAACGAAAGAAGGTTGACTAGATACTCTACCGCAGAGGCCCTGCCAATATATCTGGATTTCCGTGACAGGGCTGGCCGTCTGTGCATACATTCCAGTGGTAATGGCAACTAGTGTGGGGATAATACGAAATTCAGGCCACTGAGCATTTTTCCGAGCCATAGACCCCCGGTTGTAGTGCTCAGTCATAAAGGTGGTCAAATGGCTTCCATCATCAACATATTATGTTGAATGCAATGAGTCATAAGGGAAGACCAATAAAGCAAAATTCTTCGGTTTTCAGCACTACAAGCGGGTGCAGGATACAGCTTTAGAAATGAGCAATGACTCAATTCCCTCATTCGGTCTCCATTTAGTGGTCAAATCAATTTCTCCTTCGTCGTCCGAGCCGAGGGTTATACAAAATTGATGACAGCCACTGAGTACCTCACCAAGTGGGTGCCGCGCCACTCATCCGTACTAACGGTAAACAAGTGTCCTTCATTCTGTTTCATATCCATTGGTTCGGTGTCCCAGATATAATCATGACATACAATGGTACTCCATTTGAAAGACAAAGATGTCAAAGAACTGATCAATTCAATGTCCAACGTAAGTTCTCGTCTCCTTATACTCCTCGATGGAAGTCATGGTCAGGCCAAGCCTGCAAAGGAAGCATTAGTCGAATTGCAGGTGAATCCGAGTGGAAAAGAAGTAGGAGTACCTATAGAAAGGGTTTTGAATCAACCTAGGCTACTCATGTCTATTGGCGGTTACGAGTCCATAGAAGTGACTTGACTTTGGTTCTTAAGGTGCTATCCCCACCTCTACCCATGCATTGCTCCTAGGAAGACTTCGAATGCATGAATAAAGCATCAGTGCCAACAGAGCCCCATCCTATAGTCAACAACCCGCTCGGACAAGAAAGCCGATTCACCTTAGAAAGGAAATATCAAAGAGTTTCATCTTATGCCAATGCAAGTTCTTTCAGTTGGTAGAAGCATATATTTCATTTCCAATTCAAGCACAGTTGATCCAGGCGGTTGGGGTAGGGATGGAGCACAAGCTCAGGACCTGGGGAAGGGATGGATGGAAGCACTTCTGGACGCGGTAACACGGGGAGACGAGTCACCCATGGACACCCCCTATGGAGGACTAGCAATAGGAGTGGGTCTCATAATTCTCGGTGGTGCAATAAGAGCGCATGAGAAATGGAATCTTTCTGAGTTGTGGAGTAATCTTGTTAAGATGCCACTCCAATATTTGGACAGGATTTTCAAAGACCCCACAGACATTTTTTTTTGTTATGTCTCGGCGTAAAATCCATCCGGAGCGGAAGCACGGCATACTATTTTAGTCTCAAAGATATGTTATCCATAGATAGTGGAAGCATAGTTTCTCACTTGTAAAAGGGAGTTTTGACTACTCCGTCCCATCCTGAAGAATCAAAGTGCTTTTCCATTTCCATTACCTCAATTAAGTCAATGTGATGTGATGGTTTGTTATGCACATCGCTTGTTGAAGTGAGATGATCTCTTATGTGTGAGTTAAGAGTGATGGTTGGTGACTTTCGACTCATAGAATGAGATGAAGAAATTCTCATAGGTAAGCATTGGGTAGTTCTTTTCTACGGGCATTATAGCCTTCATGCCCCATAACAGATTCATTTCCACTCACCAGCTATTCGCATCACGAGATGATTTAGTGGTTCCTTCATCACGTAGGGCAGGGGCTAGGGAACTGACAACCTAGGTTTCAATAAGAGCCCCCTCGATACTTGTAGGATTGCACTTGAAAACACCTTTAGATCAAACGCCTTGCACCACCGGGATGAATGGGAAAGCCCTAAGGTGGAAATGATTCGGAATGAGTTTGCAAATGATAGACAAACTTTCGATGGGACGGGCATTTATGTGTGCGGGGGAAGAGAAGGGACCGGTTCACAGTTGAAAGCTCTGATCGCCCGGCCCTACTCTTTCTTTCTCAATTAGCATTGAAAAAAAGGGCGTGATTGATTTCAGTTCAAAATCTAGCTGGCTTTAATCACCAGAATACGGGAGAAGGAAAGGAAGATCCATATTTTTTTGTCCTGACAAACGTAATGAAACACTGCCTTTCTGGGCAAACTACTTCTTATCTCCGGTTCCACTTCTTATGGGTGGGATAAGTCTCTCTAAGTCAATAGAGGCCAATATCTTTAGCTTTTGAGGGTTCGAATCTTGCTTTGCCTCCTTCCTGCTTGGGCCATCCAGTTCGGAGGTAGAGATTCACATGTGTTTGTATTCATTTCTGCCCAGCTCAGCCTTCCTTCCCTATAAAGTTCAGTATCTAGGTCTTAAAATTTCGTCGATCTCTTGTCAGAGCCTCTTGTTTTATACTCCATCCAACCTAATAATTACCTAGAAAGGCCCGGTAGGATTTTCAATGAATTCGTTAAGACAAATTTGTCAAAACTTCATTACACCTGCTTTTTCCTAGTTATGATTCCCCCGGAATTCCACTTCATAGGATGAGAAGCCGGGGGAATACATCTTGATTTCATCCTTGCAACCGGATGGGAGAGGGGTGGGGGGATTGTAATCGTCTCCTCCGGTTGGGCGGGCTTTTGAACTGTTTCGATTATGAAGATGTTATCTTGGAATGTGAGAGGTATCAGTGATCGTCTGAAGCGGGCGGGGTTAAGCAGGTGATTGCGGTGTTTAAATCAGTCATTGTTACCCTAAAAGAAACAAAGTGGGGAAGTTGTGATAGAAGGAAGGTCAAATCGGTCCTGAGGGGTAGAGTTTAGGATTGGGTCGGCATTGATTCCATCGAAGCTTCCGGAGGGATTCTGGTGGCCCGGTCTTCGGTTCTTTTCGATAAATTGGAAGAGGAATTGGGCTGCTTTTCCACCTCCGTGGTGCTTCGGGATAAGGTGTCTGGGAAGCAGTGGAGTTTTGCGGGCATTTATGGCCCAGCGCCTGACCGGGAGAGGAGGAATTTTTGGTTCGAGATGACGCTCTTGCTGCTCGGTGGGACTTTCCCCTCTGCCTGGGAGGAGATTTCAATGCTATCCGGTGAGATTTCGAGAAGCTGGGTGGCCCTCCTAATCTCGGAGTCATGCAGGATTTCAATTCCTTCATCTCGGGCTAGGGGTTATTAGATGTCCCCCTAATTGGGGCTCGGTTCACGTGGTCTAGTCTTCAGGGCACGCCTTCTCTTAACAGGCTGGACAGATTCCTTTGTTCTACTGACTAGCTCGATATCTTCCCCGGGGCCCGGCTGGAAGCTTTTGCCTGTGCCATCTCTGATCATCGTCCTCTTTCTCTCGCGTGCGAGTCTCGTGGAAAGGGGTCTTCTCCTTTTCGGTTTGAAAACATGTGGCTATTGGAGGAGTCTTTTTAGGTGAAGTTTCGGGGTTGGTGGACGGAACCAGTGACGAATGGGATGGCAGCTTACCGTTTCCTCTCTAAACTTCATCGGATTAAAGATAGAATCAAAATCTGGAACAGGGATGCATATGGTCGGGTACACGTTAGAAAGGAGATTTTGCTCTCGAAACTGAAAATGTTGGACAATTTGGAGGAGACCAGAAACCAATCGGTGGATGAGAGGGAGGTTGGATTGCAAACAAAGGTGGAGTTTAGTAAGACTTGCAGGGTCGAATAAGTGTTTTGGATGCAGAAAGCGAAGGCTCGTTGGCTTAATGAGGGGGATGCTAACACGAAGTATTTCCATGCGATTGCTAACACCCGTAACAAATCAAAGTATTTGGGAAGTATTGTCGTGGATGGAGTGTCATATTCGGGTCACGATCAGGTTTGAGATAATATCATTGATTTTTACAAACAGTTGTGTACGGATGAGGGTCTTCCGAGGCCGAAGTTGGATGAGCTTCAGTTTAACTCTCTTTCGGAGGAGATTAGTAGGGGGCTGGAGAGCAGTTTTACTGAAGACGAAGTGTGGACAGCGATCAGGTTTGGTGGTAGAAACAAAGCATCGGGGCCAGACGGGTTCACCATGGAGTTTTACCGTGCTTTTTGGGAGACCATTAAGGCGGACCTGTTGGAGGTTTTCTATGAGTTTCACTGGACTGGTTTTATCGGGAGATCCTTAAACTCCACATTTATTACCCTCATTCCCAAGATTCATGGGGCTGAGAATATTTCTTATTACCGGCCAATCAGTCTAATCAATTGCCTCTACAAGATTATATCGAGGGTGCTAGCTAACAGGCTCAAGTGAGTGATGGATACTATTATTTCCGACAATTAGGGGGCTTTCATCCGAGGTAGACAGCTAACGGATCTTGTGGCGGTGGCAAATGAGACCATTCACTCGGCCCATGTGCCACGTCGGTTGGCCGTGGTTTGAAAGGTAGATATGGAGAAAGCCTATGACCGGGTCAGCTGGGAAAACATAACTACATGTTGGGAAGGTTGGGGTTCGGCGCCATTTGGAGGAAATGGATGCGCGGATGTTATTCCTCTCCGTGGTTTTCGGTGATGATAAATGGCACGTCAGCCAGATATTTTAAGAGCTCTAGAGGCATCATGCAGGGAGATCCCTTATCCCCGTTTCTTTTTAATATGGATGGGGAGGCTCTATTCGGGCCGATCGGGTGCACAAGGGACTTAAATATGGTTACTGGCATTTTGGTGGGAGAGCAGGGCATATTCATCTCACACTTGTAGTATGCAGACGACACAATTTTATTTGGGAAGGCAGATGTGGCAGAACTCTGTGCTATGACAGATGTGCTCTTGGTTTATGACGCGGTGTCGGGGTAGCGGTTAATCACCGCAAGTCTGTTGTCTCTGCCATTGGTGTGGAGGATGGCCTTCTGACCGACCTAGCTGGTTCGGTTGGTTGTGGTATCAAGGAACTGCCTATTAGGTACCTCGGCTTGCCACTTGGGCTCAGACAGCCCATGATTCGTGATTGGCTCCCGGTTGTGCAGAGGTTTGAGCAGCATTTGTCGTCATGGAAAGGTAAATTATTGAGTAGTGGGGGAAGGCTGATTTTTGTTAAAGCAATGCTCTCTTCGATCCCTATTTTCTTTATGTTCATGTTTAGATGTCCCGCTAAAATTCTAGATCGGCCGAAACGTATTTAACGGTCGTTTCTTTGGGAAGGGTCGGGTATGAACAGGCGGTATCATCTTGTCAACTGGGACACGTGCCAGCTGCCTATCACCTGTGGTGGGCTGGGGATTCAGAGCTTAAAAAGGACTAATTTGGCTATGCTTGGAAAGTGGATATGGAGAGCAGGATGGGTGGAGGAGAGGGGAAGTCTCTGGTGGTTGGTGTTGTCCGAAAAGTATGGTCTATCCTGGGGGAATTTAGGGATATGCCTTTCGTCCCACAGGAGTTCCTCGGCGTGGTGGAGAGGTATTTCCAGCATGTGGGAGCCTCTTGCTAAAGGGGTGTGATATAGCTGGGGGTGTGGCACCCGTATACGTTTCTGGGAGGATATGTGGTTCGAGGTGGGGCCGCTTAAGACTGCTTACTCGGACATCTATGCTCTGTCTTCGAATTCGGGTGGTAGGATTGAGGAGTTTGTCGCAATGGCTAGTGGGAGTAAGGTTTGGGAAGTCGCCACTAGAAGGCTTCTCAAGGACAATGAGGTGGGGAGCTATTTGGACCTGCTGAAGAGGCTATATGAGGCGCAGTAGAACACCTTACGGGCTGATCAGAGGGTTTGGAACCTGAATCGTGATGGGCAATTCAATGTCAAATCGTTGTATCGTTGGTTGTCGCGTCGCCCGCTTATTAGGTTCGAAGGTAAATGACTGTGGAGTGAACATTTTCCTCTGAAGATCCGGCTCTTTGTTTGGGCGTTGTGTAAATATAAAATCCTTACCAGGGATCAACTGATTCGGAGGAGTAAAGATGTCCTGAATTCGTGTGTAATGTGCTCCAATGGGGAGGAGTCCGCTGCTCATCTCTTTGTTCATTGTCGTATGGCTTCTGAGGTGTGGGGTATCATTCTCAAATCTTTTGGTATATCCTGGACAATGCCTGAGACGCCTTATCTGCAATTGCTTAGTTGGGCTGCGGTGAAGGTGGAGGGAGAGGAAAGGGTTTGTTGGAGGGCTACTCTGTTCGCCGCTCTGTGGTATCTATGGTGCGAGAGAAATTGCAGAATTTTCAAAGAGAAAAATAAACCTGTGGGAATGGTTATTAGGTCGGTTTCGAAGTTGGTTAGGTTTTGGGTCGCGAGAGGTGGGGCTGGTGATAGTCATCTTTCTTTCCTTTGGGACCCGGGTTAAGTGGGTCGTGCTTTTGGGGGCCTGTGTGTTGTTGTATTTTCTCTTTTCCGTTGCTTGTTGCTTTTTTGGTTATATATAAAATCTCTATTACTGATAATAAAAACAAAAGTAGAGCAGCTATCAGTCTCTGGATGATTTTTTACTGATCAAAAAAAAAAAAAAAAGTCTCTGGATGGGGTGGTCCGCGAACAAATATAATCCTCTTCCCGATCACAACCAAACACCTTCCCCGTCAACAAGTTTTGAAAGACCCAATAAAAAGAATAAAATATCCCACTGCAATTAAGATGTTTGGTGGTACTTAACTGAAAGGAGATTAATTGGCATCTTGGGAACATATAACGTGGATTTCAAAGATAAATTACCAACATGAGCAGTCCCTTTGCCAATAATTGGAAAATGGGATCCATCGGCTACATGAACATTACAGTGTGCAGACAAAGGAGATAGAGATTGGAGGGAGAAGACATACCAGAAATTTAATCAATTACTCTAAAAACAATGATCCATGGAGAACAATGTGATATGGTAACATGAGAAGATCCGACAATACATGTCTTACCCAAGTAGGACACAACATTATATTCATTTGACCATCTCTAGCACAATGCACAACATCCTTAAATTCTGTCATTGCAACAAGATATAAGCAAGTCAACTAAGAACGCATTACCCACATAGATAACACTGCACTTTGGGCAAACAAGCCTCCCAACAAAGTCTTCCAAGATAGGATATGATGCGGGACGCTAAGATCGAAAGCCATATATTCGGGTCGCAGCCGATTTTTCAGCCAAGAACAAGCGGAACGGAAATCAAAACCAAGCGTGAATGAGAATATTTCGTACTGGAGGAATACTGCACTTTCGATTGATCGAAATTCTGCTTCGATTAATCGATTCATATTTCGATCGATCGACCCCACATTTCGATCGATCGACAGCGGCAAGAAAGAGACTTCATTATGGAGTGTATATATATATATATATATATGTAAATCGATCGATCGAGTACCACTTTCGATCGATCAAAATCACACAGATTAAAATTCTCTCAGAATCTTTTATCATTTAATTGTTTTAGGGTTTTCTTTTATTTTAAGACCTCCTATATAAGGTCACTAAGAAAAACAATGTAATTAGTTATTGATTATTGAATGAATGAGCTTTTGCTTTTGGAACTTGAGATGAGTTTCTCCGAAGAGTGATTCTTCTTCCCGAGAAGGATTTGGTGTGAAGTCGAGGGTGCGAAGCCCAAAATCTATCCTCTTATCTATCTCTTTTGTCTTATTTTCTTTTCTACCTCGTGTGATCTCACAAACTCTAATTCCAGCCTTCAACCTACAACACCCGAAGTTCGAACCCTAAATTCCATCCCACCAATAAGCCCACATGAATCAGAATCTTGAGAACACTCGCGATTTCGTCATTGAATCACGAGCGGAGCCCTAATCTGAAAAACCTAGAGTTCTACCTCTAGGACCAATCTGCACTACAAGGCTAACGGATCTACCGCCCGGACTGGACCCGATTCGAACCCCAATGCGATCTTTCACTTGAAAAACTACGAAATTCTAAGGTATTCGCGTTACTTTTAGGTTTTTAGGTTCATTGTTTAAAATAAATTTAGTTTAATTTCGGCCAGTAATTAAATCATCGCATTCGCGTAGTTTAGGGTTTTGTCCTGCGTCAGTTTTGGTATCAAAGCCTAGGTTTTAGGTTAGGGCATTTTGTGTATCATTTTAATTTTATTGAATTTTATTTCATTTATGTTCATTGAGTGTGTACGTCTTATGTTCAACAAAAGTCCGTATTCACTTGATTCACATGTGTATGTCATTTCAATGTCATTTGATTTTATGTCATTTGCTTATTCATTTGTGTGCATGTCATGTGTTTGTTAAAATTCCACAATTGTTGTGTGGTCCATAGAATTTTGCCTAAGTTGTGTTTGTGACAAGCATCATTTATGAGTCATTTACACGTCACCATGACTTCCTTAACCTTCATGAGAGGGTACTAATCGAACAAAGAAACCACCACACCCCAAGTTCTTGGCAAAGTCCCAAAAATCGTGATGAGACTAAAGTTAGGGGATACAATCATCTTAGTGAACCCGAGTACGACCATGCCGAGAAGTTTCTCAAATCTATTCGGGATGAGGTTCCAAATTTTGAGGGTACAACAAACCTTAAAACCTTCATAGAATGGTTGTCTAGTATAGAGGATTATTTTGACTGGTATGGTGTACCAAATGAATACAAAATTGGGCTAGTGACAACAAAGTTTGAGGGTAATGCCAAAATCTTTTGGATTCATATAGAACTTCGTATTGAGTTTTGTCGGATTAAACCCATCTCCACATGGGAGGATATGAAGGTAACACTTCTTGAAAAGTATATCCCTTTAACACGCCGTCACCTTCTACGATTTTTGAAAACCAAGACAGACAAGTATCCTGATTGTTCCAAGTGTCACGGATTCAGACACTTATCTTATCAATGCCCTACAGAACTTTCCACTTCGAATTTATTGATTAAAAGGGAGAATTTGAGGGTAATGCCAAAATCTTTTGGATTCATATAGAACTTCGTATTGAGTTTCGTCGAATTAAACCCATCTCCACATGGGAGGATATGAAAGTAACACTTCTTGAAAAGTATATCCCTTTAACACGCCGTCACCTTCTACGATTTTTGAAAACCAAGACAGACAAGTATCCTGATTGTTCCAAGTGTCATGGATTCAGACACTTATCTTATCAATGCCCTACAGAACTTTCCACTTCGAATTTATTGATTAAAAGGGAGAGTTCTAAGGAGCAAGAAAATTTGAGAGTAGAAGAGGAGGTATATGACCCCCGTACTCTGATGAGTGAAGAGGAGATGGACGAAGCTGATGAGAGCCTAACCTGTGCAAAGAGACTACCATTTCCCTTACGAGTAGTGATATGAAGTCGCCCACACGTGAGTCAACTGAGTCATCCACGCACGATTTGACCGAGTCACCTACGCATGATTTGTTAGTGCCCGTTGTGCATAAGTCATTGTTAGTGGTAGAGTCGAGTGCACTTGAGTCTTTAAAGTTGGTCGAATCGAGCGTACATGAGCCATTAGTGTCCTTTGACTCAATCACACATGAGATGACAGTGCCCACAGAGTCGATTCCTAAGTCGTTGATGTTAGTAGAGTCAAGAGCACTTGAGTTGGTTACATGTGAGTCATTCGCGTCGCATGCACATGAGAGTATCGAGTTCATAGACACGCATGCACATCATAGTCTCAAGTTGCATACTGCTATACATTCCAAGTCTTATTGTGAGTCATCTTTTGAGTCTCATTCCGCATTGCTATACATTCAAAGTCATATTGCGAGTCATCTTTTGAGTCTAATGCCGAAATTAAGCTTAAAATTAATTTATGCAATGAAACTCTCAAATTATCAATGCATTTACCTAAGACTCTCATGGAATTCCAATTAAATGATCATGCAATGGTTCGAATTGAACATGAACGATTCCCATCGGGAATCGTAAAGGAGCTTCAGGTCCACGGCGCTAAACCTTTTATAATTGTGGCAAAGAGTGGGCCTACTAAGTATATTATCGACCTTCCGCCAGATATAGGGTGCTCTACATTCAATGTGGAGGACCTAGTCCCTTCTTTGGGCTCAACCCCACCCCCAACCAACCCCTTCCAAGCGGCCCCGAGCCCAGATTTCAGCCCCACCCAGCAACCTCTACCATTCCCTTCTCCAAGCAGGCAGAGAAAAGAGATAATTGAAGAAATTTGGGACAATCTTGTGGCATTCACCTGCGGCCGAAAATTTCTGGTCTATGAGATGCAGAGGGTTGGCGAGTCGATTACCGAGAGTGCATGGGCCAAGCATGAGAGAGTTCGTCGCTTGAGCTCCTGTATTCTCGATCGATATCGCGATCGCACTTCATCGGGGATGAATTCCTTCGGGTCCGGGAGAGTCAATGCGAAACTTCAAAATTATTTGGTAGAGTGGCTTGGCGAGCCGGATTATTGGGCTCGTCAAGGAGAGGTTTATCGGGTACGTCCCGCTACAATGGACCGAGATGATGCTCATATGTCACCAAGTGCCAGATTCACTTCATGCGTGTTTCATCGGTAATGAAACATTTTAAGTCGGGGAGAATGATGCGGGACGCCAAGATCGAGAGCCATAGATTCGGGCTGCAGCAGATTTTCCAACCAAGAAAAAGCAGAACGAAAATCAGAACCAAGCTTGAATGAGAGAATTTCATACTGGAGGAATACTGTACTTTCGATCGATCGACCCCATATTTCGATCGATCGACGGCGGTGAGAGCGGCGAGAAAGAGACTTCATTTTGGAGTACATATATATATATAAATCGATCGATTGAGTGCCACTTTCGATCGATCAAAATCGCGCAGATTAAAATTCTCTCAGAATTCGAATTTAAATTTCAGGGTTAAAGTTGTCTTTTATTATTTAATTGTTTTAGGGTTTTCCTTTATTTTAAGACCTCCTATATAAGGTCATTAAGAAAAACAATGTAATTAGTTATTGAT
Organism: Chloranthus sessilifolius; assembly: GCA_021018995.1. Classification (NCBI taxonomy): domain Eukaryota; kingdom Viridiplantae; phylum Streptophyta; class Magnoliopsida; order Chloranthales; family Chloranthaceae; genus Chloranthus; species Chloranthus sessilifolius. The sequence continues at coordinate 112,764,105 of CM037594.1, read as the reverse complement.
TATTGAATGAATGAGCTTTTGCTTGTAGAACTTGAGATGAGTTTCTTCGAAGAGTAATTCTTCTTCCCGAAAAGGGTTTGATGTGAAGTCAAGGGTGCGAAGCCTAAAATCTATCCTCTATCTATCTCTTTTATCTTATTTTCTTTTTTATCTCGTGTGATCTCACAAACCCTAATTCCAGCCTTCAACCTACAATACCCCGAAGTTCGAACCCTAAATCCCATCCCACCAATAAGCCTACACGAATCAGAATCTTGAGAATACTCGCGACTCCGTCATTGAATCACGAGCGGCTCTCTAATCTGGAAAACCTAGAGTTCTACCTCTATGACCGATCTGCACTGCAAGGCTAACGAATCTAGCGCCCGGACTGGACCCGATTCGAACCCCAATGCGATCTTTCACATGGAAAACTACGAAATTCTAAGGTATTCACGTTACTTTTAGGCTCCTTGTTTAAAATTAATTTAGTTTAATTTCGGCAAGTAATTAAATCATCGCATTCAAGTAGTTTAGGGTTTTGTCCTGCGTCAGGATACCTCACCCAATACATCAATACTATAAGAATTACAAGCATATGCTATACCGCCAATTCCCAAGAAATTCAGCTAACAACTCTGCACTACAGCAGCAATCACCGCCAAATATCTCCACTACTGCAGGGAAAGGGATCACACACAAAGGCTGCACTACAGCAGCAATCACCACCACTACTACAGCTATCCAATCAAACACGGCCAGCAAAGAACAAACTATCCAATCACAAAAGTTGCCACTTTGCACTATAGTTCTGTAATATGTAACAACATATCATAATTCGATATCTTCACCAAATATGATCATACGACCATTCAATGTTCGACAACACAAAAACAAATAGGACTAAAACCTGCAATTCCTTGCCATATTCATTTACAGGCATCAATAAGATCAATACATAGGGGCCAATTTCTTGGTGCAATGGTAAAAGACTTGGTCTTTTAAGTGTGAAAATGTGGGTTTGAGTCCAGAGAGCAGCCACTTGTGAAATAAAAAATGTAGAGGTTAGGTGTCTGTATTCCATCCACCCCTTCCAACACCTCATACATACGGGACCAGCACTGAGTAATGGCCGTCTTTAAAAAGATCAATGCACAGTATGCATCTTGTGCAATCAGAACACGGAATCTACCAAACTTGCCAAATAGGGAAATCGATACCTCTATGCAAGAATAAACTGAACGATTCTCACCCAATATTCACCAAACCAACCCAGATCAAGTTCCTTTACAAAGCTCATGAGATTCTGATACTGCTTCTATGAAGAACATAGATCAATTGATTTCACAGACCCTCGCATAGAGAAACATCAAAATCAGTCAAAAAAATGAAACTCAAAGAAACTATTATAACTTCTTCAATCCATCTTCAATCTTCATCAAACTACTGTTAAAATATTGGGGAGCTTCAACAACAGCTAGGTCTAGAGGGAAGTTGTGAGCATTACGTTCATGCATAACTTCCCAAAGTTAGCACGATTGATGATATCAGGAAAGAATTCTGACGCAAAACCGTATAATATCTGGTCAAGGTCCCCAGAAAATAGAGGAACAGTAAATGTGAATCAATGCAAAACAGTATGTACGAAAAGTTGCCTTCCATTCGCTATCAAGGAATGATCAAACCACACGTCTCTTTATAAACGATGACGACAATGAAGAACTGACCAAAACCCAATCTTCAAATTCTTAATTTGAGGTCAAACGTTGACTATTGAAGTTAGCATTGCATCAAGATGATGTCAGCATTAACTTCAAGGTTCCGAGAACCGAATGTGGCTCTGATACCGAGTTAGATTTAGAGAGTTATTAAGGTTTGAGAACACTATGTTTAAAGAAGAGGAGGAACATCAAAGGAGAAGAGAGATTGGAGAAATTACGGCTGAGAGTTGAATCCTAACCCCAAACAGAATCCCAAGTAAACCACTGACACCCACATATAAAATTCGTACTTATTACATACACACCCCCACACACACCATACTAACACCGAAGATACCAATAAATGGTAGACATAATGAAACAAATTGAGTGGTAATGGAATAAGAAATGTTCTAAAGTAAAATAGCTGATGGAATCGGAATAGTTTTGATATTGAATCACGAAATCTTGGCGACCATTTCTGTCTAATGAATGAAGAGTCCATTTTTAAATCGTCATCTTTCCTAATTTACATCTCTGTTGAAAAAATTTCTTTTGTAAATCCTTGCATAAGGACCTAGAAAATATTATTAGTGAAGAGAAAGATATACGTATATTGAATAAAGTGTAATGGGAAATATACGAATATTCTCTCCGAAAAATATATTGCTTGAGAAAAAGTTCACACATTTTGATTCACATACAGAGGCTATCCATCATACCAGAACACTGCAGGAGAGCTGCAACGCTAACGATATCGGACTTCCTTGTTGAAAAGTAGCCGGTAGAAGTCGTGAACCAAACAGATTCCAAAACATGAAAGTAGCAGCTGAGAGTGCCATTACTCCATATGTAAAGTGCCCAGCAACCTGGTGACGTAGGGGAAAAAGAAAAAAATATTCAATTTGTCATAGAACAAACAGGTTATAAGACAACCTTTAGTATAAATAGGTCAGGCAGAGAGTAAAGTAGCTACCCAACATAGTATTTAGACAGTTCACATGCATTACATGAGTATTCTATTCAAATAAGTCGCAACAGTCAGCCCCTTTGAAAGAGAATTCAACAACAGACTGCCCCATCGTTGGATGCAGAGGCAAGCATGTCATCATGATGATGTCCTTCAACATGGGTTATGATTAGTTTCATGTGTTACTTATTAGTTATCCTTGTTTAGTTGAGTCTTCTGTTCTTTGGCAACCAAATAAAAATGCTATTTTCTCTTATTAGTTATCCTTGTCTAGTTGCATCTTCAAAAAATGCTGTTTTTGAAGTAAAGTATATTGCATTTCCAAGAAAAAAAAGGGAAAAAGAACAAAAGCTTTTTGAATGAAACTGGAGGTGAATTTATTTCACAGTAGCTGTTTGGTTTTTAATACAAACTCTTATAAAAAAAATAAAAAGAATAAAGATATGCGAAAGAAAAAATATTTCAGAGAGAAGTTTTGTCATCTGTAATGACTAAGAATGATCTGACAAGTTTATGGTTCTATCCCGATTAGGCAGAAGAATGAAGTAAAGTCCATGTCCAAGCAGTTCCAAAATGATAGGAAAAAGATCAAAAAAAATTTGAATGGCATTGGAGGTGAATTTATCTCACAATAGCTTTTTTTATATAAATTCTATCAAAAAAATTAAAAAGAAAGAAAGATACGCCAATGCAAGAATATTCAATGAGAGGAAAAGGTCCAGTGCCTAATATAAAAATGAAGATTATACATGAGGTTCACTCCATATGCAAAAACCATTTCATTAGAACCCTGCAGTGTTACCTAGACATATGGCACGGTGCCAAGTGTCAAGGTGCTAATAGATGTTCGGCACACCAATTTCTAAAAATTCCAATACGGCAGCACTGCCTAAAGAAATATAAACTAAGTAAATCGAACATATATAAATAAATAAGTAAAAAAAATTGAAGTGAAATCTTAGAGAGTCAATTGAGATATGTAACAAAAAGATACATAGCATATGTCATGAGCCTAAATAAAAGTATACTCGATTATAACAATCGTTTTCAACGACCAAACATTTTATATAGCAGTTCCTAAACTTTACACAATTTTTTTTAAACAAAGTTCAATTTTTCGTTGTCAAAATGATAAGTATTTTGATGGTATTATGTGTATTTTCATACATGTCTAGAAGTTTTGTGCCGTTTGAGGACTATCCAAGTTCCACCAAGTGTTGGACTGTTAGTGGGCCACACACAAAACAATGGAAATAGACCGGATATTGACTTCAAGGCGCGATTAGATCGCTATCTTTAAAACAATATTTGCCCCCACTAAAGAACGGGATAAAGGCAAATTCGCCTCTAGGATACAATGAAGCCTCGGTAATGCACTGATCTCTCACACATAAATTGCACTGTAGTGTGTAACCCCAACTAAATGAGCGTACAAAATCATTATAATAGGCACATGAATTTCAAGGACACAGCAATAGATATCGAGATTTTGCAAGTTGCTAAAATCCCCACTTTGGCCTCTTATTTATAGTATTCAATGCACTCTTTTCCAAGGGCAATTATGTATGTTGATTCCTTGAAATCAATGGCTCTGATCGATCCGATTAACGATTACAAGTATCCAATGATACACAATGACCAGTTGCATCTTTTGGTTATTTAACAGTCACAAACGGTTATGTCTGAATCGCTCGATGAACGGTCGGATATCAACGGTGGGAAACCGTCCAATGCACACACGAGACGCACACATGACAAGTCAACCCACACCCGGTCAACTAGTTAACAAATCGGACTATCTTAGAGAGCAAATAAGAAAAGCTCCTCGTGATGAGGCGAATGCAAAGTGCACCTTAAAAGTGCCAAATTGCATCATTCACACATTGCAAACGCATGTGCACAGCAACAAATCGCTACTATAGGCCTTCTTTCCACCTTTAACGCAAATATATATAGAAGATTAGTCTCTATATATATGACAGGAAATGTTCTAGTAAACAAGTGAGGTGGGACTATTTTCCCTTCAACACTTTTCAAATTTAGGTGGGACTATTTTCCCTCCAACACTTTTTCAAATTTTCAAACCACTTTTGACTAGTAGGTTGTGTAGGTTCAAGTCTTGGAAGCAACTTTTCCACAAGGAACCATTTAAAAGTTAAGCCAAAGCCTTAATCAAAGTAATAAATATTATTAATTAAAATTAATAATAAACATTTATTTCATAAATATCAAACATTCCTCCCCTATTTTCAAAATAAAGGTAATCAGAAACAACCTTAAATTAGATAACTAGTAACAGTATATATGTACCAAATATATCCTCAACGCTTCTTTACTGTTATATGCATAAATGAAAGTGTCCTAAGGAATTGAACCGTGAAAATACATCAAAGTTGATAAAGAACCTTAGTGATATATCTTTTTGAATTAATTTGCTTGTATAATAATGTGATATATCACACACATAAGTAATCTATGTTTCATTTTGTTCTAAAAGCCAACACTTTTTATGGCCTTATGCTTATACCCCAATATTCATGAGTTTTCCCAATAAAAGCCTTTATCTATCTAGGAAGCAGCCACATTTCCAAACTCGAGTAGGTCAATTCTATCATAAATGTCCTTATAACTTAGACATTCTACCATTACATGTTATAGACCGATTAAGAGAATTAACTCAACCTCTTTCTTACGTCACAAGTACCACATTATTACTTGAAATGGTTTGAGTTTTATACTCACTTTAATAATGTGCAATCACTTCTTATGATTTATTTTTCTATTGAACCTTTAGTTTATGGAATGCAGAAAATAGGTCAGATTACCATCATAGGTGATGTAATTTATTAGGCTTTAAACTCATTACTTTCGACGTTTTAATTACCACATCTCACGCAAGGCCTTTTGTAAAGGGATATGCTAAATTGGCAAAGGTCTTTACCGAATTTGTGATAATTACTCTTTCATGAAGTAATTGACTAACATAACTATAGTCTTAGATTTATATGCCTAGACTCTCCATTATAAATCTTATTATACGCCTTAGATGGTGCAGCTTCACTATCATGGAATAGAGATATAGATGGCATAGGCTTAGGCCAAACATAAACATATAATAATAAATTCTTTAAGCACATTATTTCCTTTCTCCCTACCGAAAGAGCAATAAATTTTTATTCCATAGTCGCTTGAACTCCTAAAAATTCTGACACCTCCTAGGGTAAATACCCATCCACTCATAGACTTGATTCATCTACATCATTGTTCCAACTAGCATTTGTGTATCCTTCAAGTACTGTAGGATAACCAACATAATGCAACGCTTAATCATTCGTCTTATTAAGATAACTTAATACTCTAAATATCGCTTTCCAATGTTCATGACTAAGATTACCGGTGTATCTATTAAATTTCAATACTGCATAAGCAATTTCAAGTCTAGTGCAATGCGTAGTGTACATTAAACTACAAATTACTCTAGAGTATTCTAATTGTGAGTTTGTGAGACACTTCTTCCATCATTGGGTTTTAGTTTTACACTTAGATCAAAAAGGTATTGGTACTAATTTGGCATTATGTTTAAATTTCTTCAACACTTTTTTATATAGTGTGACTGAGATAATATAATGTTTTTTTTTATCGGTAAATTGTATTAATAGAAAAGCCAGCAAGGTGTTGGGAGAAACAATACAGAGGAAAGACCGAACAAAAAGGCCACAAAAACATCAAACATAAGAGAAAGTAAAACAGCCAAAGACACTAAACATCCCCCCACGACACTTGGCAATGGAGTTACCCCGGATCCTAAGGTTCCGAAGTCATGTTAGTTCCGTCGGAAACCCAAAGATTAGTTAGGTCCTTGGCCGCCTTTACAATGCACCCCACCGGTTTCTTCTTTTGTTCGAAAATCCGCCAGTTCCTCTCTTTCTAGATACTCCAGATGACAGCAAAAAACGACACTCTCCAATTATTCCTAATCTGAATGTCCATATCCACAGCAATCCAGGAGAGGTAATGGTCATATATCGTAACACTCATGACCCACTTCATCTGGAACAAATTTAGTACTATACCCCAGATCTCCGAAGGTACCTCACAGTGTAAGAATAAGTGCGCGGCCGATTCCTCCTCCCAAGAACACATGACGCAGCAGTTCGCGATATTCCTTCCCCTTCGAATGAGAGTATCCATCGTGAGAACTCTCTCTTTGAATAACGATCAGGCGAATAACTTAATCTTTAACGGGATTTTAGCCTTCCAAAGCGTAGCACCGTGGAATTTGATAAGCAGCCGACGCGTCAACATCCGGTAGTATGATTTAACACTAAACAAGCCATTGTTACTCGGGGTCCATCTTCGTCGGTCTTGGTTATGCAAATTCGGCTTCATCTCGTACAACAATTGGAGAAGCCTTGCAAACTCTTCACCTTCATCAATGCGCAGGTTCCTCCGGGTGACCACATCCCACACTCTAGTTCCATTGGACTCCAACAGGAAATCAATAATCTGACCCGTTGGGTTCCAAGCTAAGGAGTGAACACGTTGGAACATATGGCTGAGTGTCCCCTCCTAAACCCAATTGTCTTCCCAAAAACGCATTCGGGTCCCTCAGTCCCAGCTGAATCGAATCCCCTTAGAGAAGTGGTTCCAGGTCCCGCAAATATTTATCCACCAGTTCAAAGTACCTCTAGTATCTGAGAAATTGACTCCCCAATTATAATCCGACGGACCGTACATCTCTACCAGCACCTTTCACTATAAACTGTCTGTTTCCTCGACGTTTCCAGCACGCTAGAACCACTTGCCAAGAAGGGCTATGTTCGTCCACTTCATACTGCGGATCCCCAGGCCTCCACTACTCGGCGGTAATTGGCAAGTGTCCCAGTTAACCAGGTGATACTTTCTCTCCACGCCCGAGCCTTCCTGTAACGACTAAGATTTTTCGTTATTTAATCCTTAATTATTTGCTAGATTTATAATTTTGAGTAGTTTGATTAATTTGATGGATGTGATTAATTGTTACACATGAATGTAATGCGTACTTTATTTTATAATGACTCATGATGATTAATTAATCTAATTAACATACCCTAAAAGCCCTTAAATATGTGTTGGAAATAATTGGGGTGCGTTTATTAATGTTTAATGGACTTTTTAAATGTGTTAGTAAATTAACTAAAGACCCATTAAGTAATTAAAAGCCCATAAAATCACTTAAGACCCATGTAGGAAATTCTAAATAGAATTAGATCTTAAATAGGAAACTTTAAAGTATTCTAAATAGAGTTAGATATTAAATAGGAAACCTTAAAGCATTCTAAATAGAATTAAAAATAAAATAGGAAATCATAAAGTATTATAAATATAGAGATTAAATTACAGAATTTTATGTAACTCTTATTACCTGATAACCTTAGAGAGAGAGAGAGAGAGAGAGAGAAAATTCTAGAGAAGGAGAATTGGAAGAGGAACCCTAGAGTTTTCGATTTGAAGGCTTAAGAAGAATGTGAGAGGAGTTTACGACGCAACCGAATTTTGGATTAGAGCTTTGGATTGAATCAATGAGAGGAATTACGTCAATTTTACGCTAGGACTAGAGGTATGGAGAAATCATGTTAAGATTAATCGGAAACGTAGATAACACAAAAATAAAATAGGAATTAGGGTTTATTTCAAATATTCTTCATATTAGATTGTTAAATTTTTATGCTTAATCGCGGGTTTTCAATGGTACACGGAGTTTCGAGATTGATCACGAAATTCTATGCAGAATCCAAAATCTGTCTAGAATCTAGAATCTATGCAGAATCCAGAATCTGTCCAGAATCCAGAATCTGTCTAGAATCTAGAATCTGTCTAGAATCCAGAATCTGTTCAGAATCCAGAATCTGTCCAGAATCCAGAATCTGTTTGGAATCCAGAATCTGTCCAAAATCCAGAATTTGTTAGGAATTTCAGAATTTGTCTAGGATGCAAGCAATGAATTTCTATTCAAATATTGTCTATGTTTAATCATCATGCTTAAATGTTTATTTATGTTCATTATTTTATTGCTTAGAATCCATGCAAGCTAGGATGTTTGATTTAACAATATGAAACAAGTAGGAATCGATAGAGATTACATATTTATGATGTGTTAAGCCTAAACAAGTGAAAAAGTTATTGCATGATCGATTGATTTCCAATTTTTTCTATGCATGTATATTCATGGCATTCATAAAAGTGAAAAGATACGTTTACGACATGACACATGGAAACAAAATATTTCTATGATTATGATAGAATTTCTATGGGCTTATGCTAGAAGAATTAACATGAATAAGAATGACAAGTAAAAAATTTATGCATCCATGCATTAATGATAAGACTGAAGAGAGGGAGGTCTTTAATTTTAAACTTACTACTTAACTGAAGAGAAGTTATGTGAAGGTTAACGTAGATACTAATCGAAGGATCAGAGAATATTAGGATAATGATTAAGAAAGAGATAACCATGTCCATTATGTATGCCGATTCATAAGCATTAAATGCACAATTAAAAATAGTCACACATAAAATTAAGGTAGAGACCCAAGCCATAATGTTTATTTAGATTTAATGCTATGTTTCAGTTTCATTCTATTGCTTTACTTATTCTTTATGTCACATATTATATTTCTGTTATTGTTTGATTTTATGAGATGATTTGAGTTATAGACCTTTTCTATTAGTCTCATCATGTCTAGTCCATACCAGTTTACTTGGTAAACTGACCCATTGTTTAGGATTCCAGGGAGTACAGCTATACATGGAGAGGATAAAGTAGATGCGTCAAAGATTGATGGAAATCGAGATTTGAGCGAAGAATGATTTGAAGTCTAGTTTATAGGTTTTTCTTCATGCATTAGGAAAGATCTTAAGATGTTTATTTCAGATTATGTTTATGAACAAGTTCATGTTAATGATGGATTGATTATGCTTGATTTCAGTTTTATTTAATTTAAGGAATAAGCATACAATATGGTATAATAGGTTGTTATCTCATAATTTAGTATTGTTCTCATGATGATATAAAAAAAAAAAAATTATGCGTGCACTTTTAATAGTTATTTTTCCGTTGCGTTTATATGCGGATCTTTATGGAATAATTGATTTATATAAGATCATGGAGATGTGATGTAGTGTGATGTCTCCAAGTGAGCGCATAGATCCGGTGTGTGAAATTGGGGACATCACACTTCCCATAGGAAATTACGTTGGATTTGTTTAATCCGACGTAAGATGCCAGCTGGGCACCTGAACATTGACATGTAAAAGATCGGGAGGCTTGAGAGGACCGCTTTCAGCAAAATTAGACGGTCGCCGCTGCTGAGGAATTTGCCTCTCCAAGTAGACAACCTCTGCTGGAAACGTTGGATCACCCCAATCATTGGCCTTTGGTTTTCGCAGGCCCAAAGGCAACCCAAGATATTTGAGAGGCAGGTCTTGGCTACCGCAATTGACAGTTCGCGCCAGATCGTGAAGAGTAGTATTATCGATCCCGATGCCCGTTACTTTGGATTTGTGGAAATTGATGCGCTGCCCCGAAACAGCCTCAAACACGGTTAGCACCTCCGCCAGATTCTTGAACTCATTCACCTTAGCTTTGCCAAAAAGAATGGCGTCATCTGCAAGGGCCTCCCCCATCAGGTTGTAAAGAAAGGGGGAGAGAGGGTCTCCCTGACAAATGCCACGTGAGCTTTTGAAATACCCCGCCGGAGTGCCATTGATCAACACAGAAAACCAAGGCATAGCGTAGCATCCCTGCATCCAGTTCCTCCATTTAACACCGAAACCAAATCTGCGAAGCATGTAATCAAAACCGGACCAACTGATACGGTCATACGCCTTTTCCATATCAACATTCCAAAGTGCAACCGGTATACGGTCCGAATGAGCAGAATGGATAATCTCATGTGCCACTGCAACCTGATCCACCAACTGTCTTCCCTTCACAAAGGCCCCCTGCGAGTCGGAAATGAGCATCCCCATTAATGGGCTAAGCCTATTCGATAGCACCTTAGAAAGGATCTTATAAAGGCAGTTAATAAGGCAAATCGGGCGAAAATTGGTGAGATCTTGTGCCCCATCTTTCTTAAGAATTAGGGTGATGAAAGTGGAGTTGAGGTTGCGTCCAATAAAAGCATTGTTGTGGAACTCATGGAAAACCTCCATCAACTCCTCTTTGATAACCGGCCAGAATGCCCGAAAGAATTCAAATGTAAATCCATCGAGGCCGGGAGACTTATTCCTCCCCACTTTCCTAATGGCATTCAAAACTTCCTCTTCCAAGAACAACCTTTCAATATCAGCACCGTCTTCAGCCGTGATTGAACTAAACGACACTCCATCTAACTCAGGTCACAGTCCTCCTTCGTCCTCAAACAACTTTGAGTAAAAACTAACCACCTGCTCACGAACCTGCTCGTAGCCAATGGACATCACTCCCTCCACAGTCACCGAGCCCCAAGAAATTCCTTTTATTTCTTGCATTCACAATGGCATGAAAATATTTAGTCTTTCGATCCCCCTCTTTCAACCATCGAACCTTCGCCTTCTGGTTCCAAGCAACCTCCTCAACTCTAGCAAGAGTGTTGAAATTCTGCTAGGTCTGAGCACGTTCCTCTCGTTCACAAGGTGTTAGGGCCCTGTTTTCCTCCAGATCGTCAAGCTCCCGCAGCCGTAGAAGGCTAGCATCTTTGTTGGATTGCGCGTTTCCGAATACTTCTCTAATCCAATTCGTGGCTCTCTTCTTGATCCAACTTAACGTCGATATGATTCTATAGGCAGCTGTTCCGCTAGGTTTCAATTCGCGCCAGCACTTCGAAACTGCGACGCGGAAACGGTCGTCCAACAGCCACATGTTCTCGAAACGAAATGGGCTTGGCCCTTTTCCCCTGGCCTCACACGTCAGCAGCACCGGCCTATGATCGGAGGTGACCCTTGCTAAACATTCCAACCTGGCAGTCGAGAACATTTCCATCCACTCCGCGTTGCATAAAAAACGGTCCAATCTGCTAAGTGAGGGCTGATCTTGAAGATTTAGACCAGGTGAAATGCGATTTATTATCTCATTTAAATAATTTTGTTCCAAGAATTACATCGGCTTCACCCATGTCTTTCATATTAGATTTTGAAGCCAAGAATCTTTTTGTATTTCAATACTTTCTAAATCAGTACAAAAAGGTAAAAGGTCATCCACATATAGGCAAACGATCACACCCTTACCATTTGACATTCTACTATATATACATTTATCTAATTCATTAATCTTGAATCCACGTAATAAAATAATGTTATCAAACCTTTCATGAATTGTTTAGGAGCCTGACCTAATGAATTTACAAACTTTATTTTTGTATCTCTGCATTAGAAACCATTCTCGTTGTTCCATAAATACTTCTTCAAGTTCACCATTCAAAAAGGTTGTCTTAACATCCATTTGATGAACCTTGAGACTATATTAGAGGCATGTACAAATAATATCCGGATTGAAGAAATCCTACTCCCTGGAGCATAGGTATCAAAGTAATCGCTACCATTCTTTTCTCTAAAACCGTTGGCAACAAGTCTAGCCTTAATCTTATTTATAGTACCATTACGATTAAGTTTCCTTTTGAATATCCACTTACAATCTATAGGTTTAGACCTAGGTAAGTCCCATAATTCTCATGTATTATTAGACATGATAGAATTCATTTCATCATTTATGGCTTTTTTCCAAAATGTGGAATCAATAGACTTAATAGCTTCATCATATGTTTTAATCTCCTCTTCGATATTCAAAATAAACTTCATTTTCTTAGTTTTCTCATTTTTGATTCCTTTTATAAGATAAATATAAAAAAGAGCCAAAATTAGTGGATTTTCTAGTCCTCTTCTAAGTTTCATGTCCTCATCTTCACTACTAAAAAGATGAGGTTAGAAGATTCTCCTAAATCAGATGTAATAAGAGGTTTAGGAATACTATAAAATTTATTCTTTATAAACCACTGCATCTCTTGATTCAAAAATTGAGTGCTTTTCAAAAATATTATTATGCTTGCATACAAAAAATATGTATCTAGTACTATTTAGTGAATATCCCACAAATACACATACTATGGCTTTAGAACCCAATTTAGTACGTTTGTAATCGGGTACTCCAAAGAACCCCATTCTTTAAAATAATGAAATTTGAAAGGTTCATTTTTCCAAATTTCATATGGTGTTTTAGAGATCTTTTTAAGGGGTATCCGATTCAAAATATAACACGCTGTAAATAAGGCTTCTCTCCATAGATTTGAATTCAAATCATAATTTGTTAGCATAGAATTAACCATTTCTAGTAGAGTCCGAATTTTTCTTTCGGCAATTCAATTAGATTGGGGAGAAAATAGTGCGGTGACCTCATGAATGATTTCATACTTATCACAAAAATCTTACAATTCATGTAAAAAAGATTCACCTCCCCTGTCTGATCTCAATGCCATAATTGTAAAATCAAATCGATTTTCCATTAAAGGCCTTTAAGGGATGATTTTACTAAATGCTTCTTCTAATTTAATTAAGCAAACATAAGTAAATCTAGAGCAATCATCAATACAGTTACGAAAAAAAATCTCCCGCCACTAGTAGTAATGTCATTTAAAATACACAAATTAGTATGCATTAAATTTAATAACTTAGATTTTCTTTCAACACTCCTTAATGGATTCGTAGTTAATTTAGCTTGTACACAAATACTACACTTATCCTTACCATAATCTATATAAAATTTAGGAATGAGATCTAATCAAATCATATTTTTCATAGAACGCAAATTTAAATGTCCAAATCCACTATGCCTAAAATTTAGTTACATACATAAAACGAATAAACAAAACTTTTATTAAGGTTGATCTTAAACATTCCACAAGAGATTAAACTTTGCCTACAAACATCTCTTTCTTAAAAAGTAAAACAAAATTGGATTCGAGAACAATCTTGAATCCATATTTGTTGAGGGTACTAGCCGATACAAGATTTTTCCGGATTTCAGAGACTTGGAGTGCATCATTAAGGGTGACAGAGTTTCCAGAGGTGAAGTTAAAAACAACTTTTACTTGTCCTACAACTTTGGCAGTGAAATTTCTCATGAACAGTTCATGTCTATCGTGTGCCTTCTCATAAGATACAAAGTTATTCCTATCAGAGGTCACATGCCTAGTAGCCTCAGAATCGAGCCACCATTCATTTTCACCCTCTACCATGTTAAACTCGGAGATTACTGCAACGGGATCTTCACTCACAACGCTTGCCAGATTTTTGCTCTTCAAGAATTCTCCGCAATCACGTTTGAAGTGGCCAAGTTTCTTGCAATAAAAACAAGTACCCTTTTTCGCCTTTCTCTTATCTTTTCTATTCTTGAAATCCTTCTTGTTTGGCTTTAGTTCCTACCATTTGTTTTTCTTCGATTAAGTAGATGCACCTACAAAAATGTGAGCCTTAGAGACGAGTTCAAATTTATCTTCCTCCCTATCAAGTAGACATGCCTCTTCTTCAATATGAAGATAAGTCAAAAGTTCTTCCATGGTGCGAACTTCAGTAGTGTGCTTCAAACTTTTGCGGTAATCTTTCCATCCCAATGATAATTTACAATAACTCAGACTTGAAAACCTTCATCTATCATGTTTCCTTCTGCCACGAGATTGTTGAAGAAAATCTGCATGTAGTGCACTTGCTCCAAAATAGGTTTAGAATCATGCCACTTAAAATGAAAAAACTCGCTTACTAAATATGTGCGCATGTCAACTTCCTCTAGTTTGTATTTCCGCTCCAAAGCGTCCCAAATCACCCTTGCAGTCTTATAAGATTGATAAACGTCAAAGAGAGAATTGGCTAGAGAATTAGGGATATGACCCATGCATGTATAATTACCGTTTTCCCATTTTGTACAAATTCTTCCTTCTTCAAGTGTTTCGTCTTCATGCTCAAATAGTAGTGTCCATAGTGAGAAAGTGAGCGACTTTCAAATTCATCAATAGAAAATGCACTTTTGCATGCCATCATTTGAAATTGGTGCCATTAAAAACACTTGTGTTTGTTGACGTTCTAGTTAGACAGATCATCCATCACTCTATGTCATGAAAATATTGTCTTAAAATTGTTGATGGGTCACACACAAAAAGATGGAAATAGACCGGATATTGACTTCAAGGGTCGATTAGAACCATGGGTCAAAAAATCGTCCGATACCGATACGTATCGTCCAATACGTATCGGTTTTGGACTTGGGCGGTATCGGTTTTGGACTTGGGCGGTACGATACTAAGGCATTGTATCGTACCCCCTTAAAAACAATGTACTTATCGTCCAATACGGGCAATGTATCTCCTGTATCGGACTATACGAACGATATATTGAAATTATCGGACGATAATTTCAATGTATCGTCCGATAATATGTATATATATATTTTTTCCGATTGTCTACACAATCGATGGCGACTGTGTAGATAATCTCCATCGATTGTGTAGACAATCGATTTTTTATTTTTATTTTTCAATTGTCTACACAATCGATAGCGACTGTGTAGACAATTGACATCGATTGTGTAGACAATCGTGTAGGCAATCGGGAAAAAAAAAATTATTTCCGATTGTCTATACAATCGATGGCGACTGTGTAGTCGACGGCGATTATCTACACAATCGCCATCGATTGTATAGACAATCGGAAAAAAAAAAAAAAAATTCAATGTATCAAACCAATACATTCAATGTATCGCCGATACATTGAATGTATCATTGATACTCAATCGACGTCCGGTGAGGTCGATTTATACGATCCTTGATTAGATCGCTATCTTTAAGATAACATTTGCCCCCACTATGAAACGGGAAAACGACAAATTCGTCGCTAGGATACAATGAAGCCTCGGTGATGCATCGATCTGTCACACATTACATTGCATTGCAGTATGCAACCCCAACGAAAGGAACACACATAATCACTCTAATACGCACGCAAATTTCGAGGACACGGAGATAGATTTCGAGTTTTTGCAAGTGTTAAAACCCACACTCTGGACTCTTATGTATAGTGTTCAATGCACCTTATTTCAGGGACGGTCGTGTCTATTGGCTCCTTGGAATCGAGGGCCCTGATTGATCCGATCAACGGTTACACGGATCCAACAGTACACAATGAACAATTGTATCTTTTGGTTATTCAACAGTCACAAATGGCTATGTCCGAACCGCTTTATGAACGGTATGAACAGCTTTATGAACAGTCGGATCTCAACAGTAGGAAACCGCCCAATGCACACACGACGCACACGTTCCAAGTCAACGTTTGGTTAGTCAACTGTCACAAACAGCTATGTCTAAACCGCTCTATGAACAGTCGGATCTCAATGGGGCGCAACAGCCCAATGCACACACATGGCACACACATGTCAAGTCAATTTGCGTCGGTCAAGTAGTCAACCGATTGGAATATCTCAGAAAAAATAAGAAAGGCTCTTCAAAGCTCCTCGCAACGATGCGTACGCGCAAAGTTCACCTTAAAAGCGCCAATTGCGTGCGCATCAGTGATCACGGCGGCAAATCATCGTTATGAGCATTCTTTCCACCTTTAATCCAAACATATATAGAAGGTGAGTCTTTATATATATGGTAGGAAATGTTCTAATAAATAAGGTGAGACTATTTTCCCTTCGATACTTTTCAAATTTAGGTGGGACTATTTTCCCTCCAACACTTTTCAAACTCTCAAACTACTTTTGACTGGTAGGTTGTAGGTTCAACTCTTGGCAAAAGCAACTTTTCCAAGGAACCATTTTTTTCATCAGCAAAACAAACGAAAAATATATTAAAAGTAGATGATGGAGAAATACATACGTTAGCGGCAATAAGCAAATGCCAAAAAAGAAGAAAAGAAAACGGGAACCAACTCATAATCTCACCCCGAAAAAAGCACCAAAAGTAGGAGTGGGTATGAATTCAAAAGGAAGGGAAACCTGGGGTAAAGGGGAAAGGGAGAAAGGGGAAGGGGAAGGGGAGGGGGAGGGGGAGGGCCGAGGGATTTGAAGAAGACTAAAAGGTGAGGTCGAAGCTGACCATTGGATAAGGAGACCCAGTCCAGCAAGAAGTCAGTTACCAAAGAGATAACCAAAGCAATAGGTTCAGCTCAGGAAAAGGGGCCTTCTAACCAAATAGCCTAAATAACAGCATAAGGAATTAAAACTCAAATCTGCGCAAGCTCACTGTTGGTGGTTGAACCCATCCCAATGATGAAGCAAGAGGTCAACGAATGCCGAAAAAACCCAAGAGGAGCCCATCTTGTAAAGGAACCCATCTTGTAAAGGAACGAAGCCCAAATATTCATGACAAAACTGCAATGAATGAGGACATGGGAAGAAGATTTCCTATCTCGCATACAGAGGAGGCACCTATTGGTAACTAGTAGGCCCCTTTTCCTGAGCTGATCTCTAGTAAGGATTCGCCTCCAAGCAGCCGACCAAGCAATAAAGCGAACCTTAGGCGAGATCTTAGCTTTCCAAAATCTGGTGCACTTAGGTTTGTCCCTGTGAGAAATCCTGTGGCTATAAAGGGCGTGATAAAACGACGAAACCATGAAGAATCCTTTAGAATTCTTGTCCCAAAGTCTACAATCGAAACCTTGTGACAAACAGATTGATGAGTACAAGCTTATGCACTCATCAATCTCCTCGTCTTTAAGCATTCTCCTAGTACTGGCATTCCACACCCAATTACTTCCATTGTGAGACGAGAAGTTGTTAATCACCCCATTTTGACAAACAGCAATACAGAAGATAGCCAAGAATAAAACTTTTAAGCTCTCGGATGCGGCCCAGAAGTCACTCCAGAAATTTATTTTCGCCCCGTTTCCCCAGCTAAACTTAAGGCTCCCATCAAATTGATCTTTGACTACCATCACTCCTTTGAACCAACCTAACCCCAGACTGTGAGAGGAGTTAAGTTCCCAGCCCTTGCTTACTCACTCCGTATTTTTCCTTGACAATTTGCACCCCTAGAATGTCCCTGTTACTATCTTCCCCTAGCCTCCAAAGTCATTTCCCTAGAAGAACGAGATTCATTGCTTTAAGATTACGGATACCCAGTCCTCTATCTTGTTTGGTAGAGCAACATTCTTTCCAACTAACGAGGTGAATTTTGCCATTGGAATTTCCTCCTTCCCACGTGAACTCTCTGATGATTTTCTCTAAAATGTTAAGGACAAAAGCCGAGGCCAAAAAGATAGGGAAGAAGAAAATTGGTAAGGCAAATAAGGTTAGATCTAACAAGGGTGAGCCAGCCTCCGTTACTTAGCATTTTACCCTTCCACGAGGATAGCCTCTTCCGGAAGTGGTTGATAACCGCATCCCAATGGTGAATTTTTGGTTTTCCAGTGCCAAGGGGTAACCCCGGATATTTACAAGGGAGTTTTTCTTCAAGGCAACCAAAGGACTCCACCAAGAGGGAGACGTAGTTCTAAGGTTGGTTTATACCCATGACTTTAAACTTAAGGAGGTTAACTTTCTGCCCTGAGACCGCTTCAAAAACCGAGAACACACTAAGGACATTTCTAACATCCGTAGGGACGGGCTATAAAAAAATAACACTGTCATCAGCAAATTAGAGATAGGTTACGGTCAACTAGTCCAAGATGGGGAAACCTTTGAAGATATTTAAGCACGCCACTTTATGGAGGAGACTATAGAGGGCTTCACCCACAATACTAAAGAGGAGAGGAAATAAGGGATCTCCTTGCTGTAACTCCCTGGTCCCGAGGAAGTAGCCTTTTAAGGCTCCCATTGATTAGGTTGGAAAAAAAGGGTGATTCATAACAAGCGCGTACCCAACCAATCCATTTGTTACTGAAACCATTCTTATGAGAAGATATCGAAGGAAGCTCCAGTTCACTCTATCGTATGCTTTTTCCATGTCAACCTTGAGGATAATACCGCACCTACCACTTCTGTTAACACTATCAATGGCTTCATGAGCAGAGAGGGCAATGTCAAGGAGCTGCAGGCCTGGAATAAAAGCCCCTTGGTTGGGCAAGATGATGTCCCCTATGATGAGTTTAAGACGGTTTCCAAGAACCTTGGCAAGAATCTTATAGGTGCAATTCATAAGACTAATGGGCCTAAAATCCATGATATCAACTGCCCCTTCCATCTTAGGAATAAGAGCGACGAAAGTAGCATTGAAACCAGTAGGGAGATTAGCCATCAAGAAGAAGTCATTGAAGAAGGGTAGAAAGTCCGTCTTGATCGTATCCCGGAAAATTTGGAAGAACTCAAAAGTGAAACCGTCAGGCCTCGGTACTTTGTTTCTTGCACTTTGGAAAACAGCTTTACGGATCTCCTTCTCATCGAAGGCAACTTTGTTTCTTGCACTTTGGAAAACAGTTTTACGGATCTCCTTCTTGTCGAAGGCCACTTCACGCTGATTACTGTGGATACCCATTAGCGAGCTGAAGTCAATACCCTCACGCGTAGGGGAATATGAATCTTCATCCGAGTAGAGGTTCGGTAGAAAGAAATGATTTGTGCCTCAATATCAACCGGGTTCTCATAAGAGCTGTTGTGAACCTCAATTCGCGTAGTGGAATTTCTTCTTCGCCTGCCGTTAGCGTAGGAGTGGAAAAACTTGGTATTTCCATCCCCATGCTTAAGCCAGTGACCTTTAGATTTTTATTTCCGAATTTCTTTCTCTTGGACACATTTCTGATTATAAGCTATCTTAAGAGCCAGCCGAATACTGCCCTGAGACGTTAACCTTCTGCCCTGAGAGGTTAACCTTCTAATTATAAGCTATCTTTAATCGCAAGGTGAAATCTTTTTCGCTGATTATCAAAGATGCGAGGGATCAGCTTTTTCTTTTGCTCTTTTGTACCGTCGTTTGGGTAGTTCCTTACTACCTGCCATGGTACGTTGTTCTTGTAAGCATCTTATTATGTTTTTAATATACTTATCTTTGTGATCATTTCAAAAAAAAAAAAAAAAAAAAGAGCCAGCCGAATATCCTTTTCTTCCTCGGTGAGCCTTCTAAGCTCTTCGAAGCCATCAAAAGCCTTGATTTTCGTGAGACGGTCCTTATCTTCAAAAAAATTGCCAAAAATTTCTCTGTTCAAAATCCTTATCTTGCCTTTAAGAGCTTTGAGTTTAGTAACTAGACGGTCCATTGCATTGTGATAGGCCTGTCCATGACTATCATTATCACCATTTCACCATTGAGGGAGCCTGTCATCAAATTCCTTGCATCGTAGCCACACATTTTCAAACCGAATGGGTGTCGGACCGTTATCAATTAACAACGAGGTATTGAGGAAAATGGGCTTGTGATCAGAGACGGTAATGAGCTACACATCCACCACCGTACTAGGGTGATCGTTCATCCAAATAGACAAGCAAAGGAATCGATCAAGCTTACAGAAGGTAAGGAAGTCTCTGTCGTTGGTCCACGTAAATTTGTCTCCTCATACCCGGATCGAGAAGAGCACATTCTGAGATGAACTCATTAAAATTTGCCACCGCTCGACGGTCAATGTTTCCTCCTTTTTTCTTGAAGAGATCGCGGATGACATTGAAATCCCCTCCAACAGACCAGCTGTGATTCCAGTGAGTAGAAATAGAATTGAGCTCGAGGAACATCTCTTCACTCAACCCCCCCATCATTCGAACCGTGTATGTTGCTACATATTTGTCGCGTCTTCTCTTAAGAACGTCGAGCTAAAGAACTCCGCAATGCCTCCATCATTTTTTTCCAGAAAGGTCTCTCTCCAAGCAAGGATGACTCCTCCTGTCGTGCCCTCCACAGGTAGGCACTCCCACATCCAGTCCCCTCCCGAGAACCGATCTGATACGAGTAAGATTAACAACTTCCCATTTCGTTTCCTGAAGGGATATGACCGTAGGGTTAATTGTCATAATGGTAGATTTGACAATAGCGCATTTCGCCTTATCTCCCAATCCCCTGACATTCCAAGATAAGAAAGACATAAGGGCAACAGCGACTCCTGACCGCAGCAAGAGGAGGGCCCCCAACCTATGCGATCCTGGATACCCCCGTGGGCATGTCCACCTTTCTCTTTCCTTGCTTCTTTTACGTTGATCTAGAGTATTTCAGTCCCCATTTGACCTTTTATGTGTCCCGTTTCCTTTTGATTTTGGACTCCTCAGTCATCCTACATTTGAGTTGAATCTGGCAAAAGAAATCAATAATTTTATCATCCGAGCCCAAAAACGTCATCCCCAGAGCTTTGCCTACTTCGAAGTCCTTCTGGGCCTCCTGATGTGAATCCTATGGTGTTGGGGGTCTTCCATTGATTTCCTACAAGAGAACACTCTCAAAATTTTAAAACATTAACAAAAATATCATAATAGGGAGAAAGTTTAGACGTCTGGGCCTCAAGTGTGGGCCCACAGCTGTGACGTCCCAAAATTCACACACCGGATCAATGCGCTCACTTGAAGACATCACACTACATCACATATCCATGATCTTAAATAAATCAATTAATCCATAAAGATCCGCATATAACACAACGGAAAAATAATTATTAAAAGTGCACACATAAATTTTCTTATTATTCCAAATTGTATGCTTACTCCATAAATTAAATAAAACTGAAATCAAGTATAATCCATCATTAACATGAACTTGTTCATAAAAATAAATCTGAAACAAATATCTTAAGATCCTTCCAAATGCATAAAGAAAAAACCTAATCAACTAAGTTTTAAATCCTTCTGCGCTCAAATCTGGATTTCCATCAATCATTGACACATCTACTACATCCTCTCCATGTATAGCTGTACTCCCTGGAATCTCAAACAATAGGTCAGTTTACCAAGTAAACCGGCATGGACCAGACATGATGAGGCTAATAGAAAAGGTTCATAACTCAAATCATATCATAAAAATCAAACAATAACAGAAATATAACATGTGACATAAATAATAAGTAAAGCAATAGAATAAAACTGAAAATAACAATAAATTGAAATAAACATTATGGTTTGGGTCTCTACCCTAATTTCATGTGTGGTCATTTTTAATTGTGCATTTAATGCTCATGAATCGGCATATATAATGGACATGGTTATCTCTTTCTTAATCATTATCCTAATCTTCTCTGATCCTTCGATTAGTATCTACGTTAACATTCACATAACTTCTCTTCAGTTAAGTAGTAAGCTTAAAATTAAAGACATTCTCCATCTCTTCAGTCTTATTATTAATGCATGGATGCATAATTTTTATTACTTGTCATTCTTATTCATGTTAATTCCTCTAGCATAAGCCCATAGGAATTATATCATAATCATAAAAATATTTTGTTTTCATGTGTCATGTCGTAAACGTATCTTTTCACTTTTATGAATGTCATAAATGTACATGTATAGAAAAATTGGAAATCAATCGATCATGCAATAGCTCTTTCACTTTTTTAGGCTTAACATATCATAAATATGCAATCTCTAGCGATTCCTCCTTATTTCATGTTGTGTAAATCGGTTGCATGGATTCTAAGTAATAAAACAATGATGAACATAAATAAACATTTAAACATGATGATTAAACATAGGCAATATTTGAATAGAAATTCATTGCTTGCATCCTAGACAAATTATAAAATTCCTAACAAATTCTGGATTTTGGATTATAAACAGATTCTGGATTCCAAGCAGATTTTGAATTTTGGACAGATTTTGAATTCTGAATAGATTATGGATTCTTGACAGATTCTGAATTTTGAACAGATTATGGATTCTGCACAGAATATTGTGATCAATCACGAAACCCCATGTACCATCGAAAACCAGCAATTAAGCATAACAATTTAACAATCTAACATGAAGAATATTCATTAAATGAAATAAACCTTAATTCCTATTTTATTTTTGTGTTATCTACGTTTCCAATTAATCTCAACATGATTTCTTCATACCTCTAGTCTTTGTGTAATATTTATGTAACTCCTCTCTCTTGATCCAATCCGAAGCTCTAATCCGAAATTTAGTCGCGTCGTAAGCTCCTCTTGCGTTCTTCTAATTCTCCTTCTCTAGAATTTTCTCTCTCTGAGCTTATTAGGTTATAAGAGTTATATAAAATTCTCTAAATAAATCTCTATATTTATAATACTTTATGGTTTCCTATTTAAGATCTAATTCTATTTAAAATGCTTTAAGGTTTCCAATTTAAAATCTAACTCTATTTAGAATACTTTAAAATTTCCTATTTAAGATCTAATTCTATTTAGAATGCTTTAAGGTTTCCTATTTAATATCTAACTCTATTTAGAATACTTTAAAGTTTCTTATTTAAGATCTAATTCTATTTAGAATGTTTTAAGGCTTCCTATTTAATATCTAACTCTATTTAGAATACTTTAAAGTTTCCTATTTAAGATCTAATTCTATTTAGAATGCCCTGCATGGGTCTAAGTGATTCTATGGGCCTTTAATTACTTAATGGGTTTTTAATTAGTTATTGGGTCTTTAATTAGTTATTGGGTCTTTAATTAATTTACTAACATATTTTAAAAGTTCATTAAACATTACTACATGCTCCCCAATTATTACTAACACATATTTAAAGGATTTTTTGGTATATTAATTAGATTAATTAATTATTACGGGTCATTATAAAATAAAGTAAGCATTACATTCATGTGCAACAACTAACCAAATCAATCAAACTAATCATAATTACAAATCTAGCAAATAATAAGGATTAAATAGAAAATTTCAGTCCTTACAACAGCTTTGGGGAAAGCCCAATGAGAGTCAAAATTGTCTAGCAACAATTGGGATGGAGACATGTCGCTCTCATGCAGTTTGAGTGGCCACGTGTCAAGTTTTCCTTTAAAAGTGCAATTGTACACCAGTTTCCGTTCGTGACAGCCAGCAGCCCTTTCCGATGAGGTACACTGAGCGGTGTGGTTTGTACATTTATGCATAGATTCCACTGTCGCAGAAACCGACGCAACGCATGAGGTTGTTGAACCTCGAGAGACTGGTCTGACAGTAACAGGGAATTTGTGGCCGTTGATCTGAAGAGGTAAGGCATCTAGCAGGCCGCCATGTGGGTTTTTTCGCCGATTTGCAAGACCAAAGCCATCCTTTCATTTCTCTTGGTGATGTGAAGATCTTTCCCTCAAAACTAACACCACGAGCCAAAAAGGCGCCATTTGTTTTTGAGGAGGTGAAGTGAAATTTGTGCGCCACAAGACTTCCACGTGGCCTAACTCCACTGGAAGAGGTAAAGCGAAGCGCAGTCATGGAATGATTGCCTAGGGAGTCTGTCACATGCAAACGCGAGGAGTCACATCGCGTATCCAAAGTCATGCATGGTAATAGATCCGCCCCACTCATTTCAGCATGCAGGATCTAAGCCATCCGATTAGAATGGCTAGCACTATTTATCCCAACTTTCTCTCCCGTTTGAAAATCGCAGACGTTTCAGTTGAAACCCTCCGGTAGGTCCCTATCCTTGTAGCTGTCCTTTACTGCCAACGTCACATCAGGATGGCTCGCTTCCCATGTTCGTACCGTCGGCAAGGCGAATGGGACCGTGGCTGGTGTCCGTACTCCAACGAAGTGATGTCGCCACTGGTGGAGTACTGGGAACTGCGTCGTCTTCCCCGTCCCTGGTATCCGATCAACGTCCCCCTTGTTGCCAAGCAATATTTCCCTTCCCGCCATTGTATTGTGTACATGGCAGGGTCGGACTATCGTGGAGCTTACTTCGTCGTGATAACTGCCAACAACCCTTTCTGTCTGATTCACTTCCACGTTGCACCGGTAATGGCGTCGGCCAATCGAGATATCACCCCACCTTGGTACACTCCTCCCCGTTCTCCCATGCACATGGATACGGGTGCATCAAGTTTCCAGGAGGTCAGTGGTCCGTCTGTCAACTTCTAGCAGCCCCCGCAGGCACTGCCGATCCGTCGAAGGATGAGTGAAGACCACAGGTGAGGGGGGAGGCCACAGATGTTGATCCAAACGCCTGAGTTGTCAAGGTGAAGGATCATTTTGACATCTATCTCTTCCCATTTGACGAAGCGGAGGGTGTAGCTAGCCCAGCTGAAGAGGCCCAAAGATACTAACTCCACTCTCTCTTCGTCTCCCTCACCAAATCTGAGCACCAGAAACTTTTTTTTGAGTTTAGAGATGGAAACCACTTATTTTTTGTTGTGGTTGTAAGTACTGGCAGTTTTTTGGATGGTGTTATTGTCGAGAGGGCGAGCATGTTCCCCTCCCGACCCTTCTAAGAAACTGATAATATCAATTTCAGTAGGTTTTCCTTTTAGAATTTCCGCAACCACCAAAGTGTATCGTGGTGATTCAACAAGTCTAAGAAAATGTTCGTGAGCAATTTTTGGAAGAGTTGTGCCATTACGATGTGATGTGTGGTATTCTGGTATTTACAATCATGTTCGTGTGGCCAGCCAGTCCTAGTGGCATCTTCAATTTCGTGTCATTAGATCCATGACATAAGGTTATAGCTAACTTTTTTCAACATTGTCTCTACACATAGGATGGATTCAATTATTTCCATGAGATTAAATGGCCTTGATTACCTCTAATGGGAAAAATCTGTTCATGTGTTTCTTATAGCCAAAGAGAATAATAACTTCCTCACCGTGGAGATGCCGCCAAGTAATGCATGTAACTATTGTGACTGAGTTAGAGACGATGCTCAGATTATGGCAGGATTGTGGAATAGCATGAATCTTTTTATAAGTTCAATTTTTTATTTTTTTATTTTTTTTTCTTTGATCAATAAAGAGCATAAACATATTAAAAACGAAAGAGAAAAATCCAAACCTTAGCGGTAGTGAGAAACTACAAAAAAAAATAGAAAGAAAAAGACCACCCCTCACCAACTCACAAGCACCTGCAAACATCTAAGCACCGTCATGGTGAGAGGGAATAGGCAAAAGAAAGGGGAGAGGAATGGTGAGAGACGGTAAAAGGGAGAGACGGAAAGGAGGGGACAAGGGAAAAGAGGAAAAGGACCAAGAGAGATGAGAGCCGAAAACATATCTAGCACATAAGATCCTAAAATAGAGAAAAAGCGATAGTGATCTTGCAGCAACTGTCCTTGACCCATCGATAGCCAGTCAAGAAGGAAGTTTCTGACAGACTTGAGTACGAGAAGTGAAAGTCTGGCCTTCTGTTGAAAAACCCCGTTGTTCCTTTCCAGTCATATGGCCCACACTGCAAAGGGAGCAACATCCCAGATTTGCTGCTTCCCATCCTCAAAAAGGGTGGCTCCATCCCATTGTTGCAACAAAAGATTAATGGTAGCCAGAAAGAACCACTTAATCCCAAATAAGGAGGCTTCAGTGGGGGATGAAGGATGGGAGGGGTAGTGAGGGTGATTGATCTCTAGTATCAGTGTACAGGCGGGCTTTGAGTTGTTAGATTGATGAAGATGATCTCTTGGAATGTGAGGGGGATTTCCGACGGTACTAAAAGGGCTGGGGTCATACGAGTCTTAGAGTCTGTAAAGCCGGTTCTCATTACGCTGCAAGAAACTAAATGGGGTAATTGTGACAGGGAAAAGGTTGGGACCATCATCAGTGGAAGATACTGGGACTGGGTGGGTGTTGACTCCATTGGGGCTTCGGGTGGCATACTGGTGGCTTGGCAATCGGCTCTTTTCGAGAAAATAGACGAAGAATTGGGTGACTTCTCAGCCTTGGTGGTTTTACGGAACAAAGACAATGGTCTATGCTGGGTGTTCTCAGGTATTTATGGACCATCGACGGACGGGCAACGGAGTGATTTCTGGTTCGAGCTGGCGGCGATCATGGCGAGGTGGGATCTACCGACATGTTTGGGGGGCGATTTTAATGCCATTAGGTGGGAGCATGAGAAAAGGGGTGGGCCTCCGGACTTAACAGTCATGAGAGATTTCAATTCCTGGATTGCGGACTGGGATCTCATGGATATCCCGCTATCTGGCTCCAGATTTACGTGGTCCAATTTACAGGATAATCCGTCTTTGAGCAGGCTCGATCGCTTCCTTTGCAGCACGGAGTGGATGGAGATTTTTCCGGCAGCCAAGGTCGGATGTCTAGCAAGAGCGGTCTCCGACCATCGACCGGTATTGCTCACGTGCGAAGCTAGGGGGAAAGGTCCGTCCCCCTTTAGATTCGAAAATATGTGGTTACTTGATGAGCAATACCGAGAGATACTGCCAGTTTGGTGGAACGAATATAGAACGACAAGTACGGCGGCCTACAGATTCATTTCCAACCTTCAATGGATAAAGAAATGTACTATCATGTGGAATAGGGAGACGTTTGGGTTGATACACTTTAATAAAGAGACGATCCTCGCGAGGATTCTCGAGATCGATACTCTTGAGGAAAGCAGGGTTTTATTGGAAGCCGAACGTGAAGAACGGTCCCAAAAAAAAGTTGAATTTAAGGACCTTTGTAGGGCTGAAGAGGTATCGTGGAAACAAAAGGCGAAAGTGAAGGGGGTAAAGGAGGGAGACCTCAATACCAAATTCTTCCATGCAATTGCAAATGCTCGGAACAAAAACAACTACTTGGGCAGTGTGGGAGTCGAGGGAGTCATGTATGAGGGGGCCGATCAGATACGGGATAAGGTGGTGGAATTCTACACTAAACTATACACGGACGACGACTTCTTGCGCCCAACATTGGACGGGTTGCCTTTCCAAGCCATCTCCAAAACGGACTGTGTTATGCTCGAGTCACCTTTTCAAGAAGAGGAAGGGGCAAGAATAAGTTGTCGAGACCCGACAATTACACAATGGAATTTTATAAGATTTTCTGGAAGGTCATTAAAATGGAATTAATGGAGGTGATCCATGAGTTTCATACTACTGGGTTCATTGGTCGCAGCCTTAATTTGACCTTCATTACAATTACCTCGCTAATCGCCTTAGACCTGTAATGGGAGAAATCATATCGGCCAGCCAGGGGAGGCAGCTTGTTGATCAAGTGGCAGTGGCATATGAAGTACTTCACTCCACCCATCTTAATCGTACTCCGGCGGTCCTTTGGAAGGTCGACATGGAAAAGGCCTACAATCGGGTGAGTTGGAACGAACTGGATTATATGCTCAGCAGGTTGGGTTTTGGGACAAAATGGAGGAGTTGGATGTGGGGCTGTTACGCCACTCAATGGTTCTTGGTGCTGATTAATGGCACACCGGCAGGGTATTTCAATAGTACGCGTGGTATCCGACAGGGAGACCCCCTCTCCCCTCTTCTTTTCATCATGATGGGAGAAGCGCTCACGGGTTTCATTGAAAAAGAGAGATAGCAGAACTTGACTTCTGGGATCAGCGTTGGGAGCAATGGTAGATCCATCTCTATTCTGCAGTATGCCGATGACACGATCCTTTTTGCTAAGGATGATACGGCCGAGATCAAAGCTCTCGCTGATACACTTTCGGTGTATGAGGCTGTGAGCAGACAGCGTGTCAACCTTCAGAAATCAAAGATCACTGGCATTGGTATTGACAGTTCACGGGTGCAAGAAATTGCGGAGATGGTGGAATGCCAAAGCGAAGACCTACCTATCAGATATTTAGGTCTACCTCTCGGCCTGCGACAGCCCTCGGGGAGACCTTGGGAACCGGTTATCCAGCGTTTTGAGCAGCGGCTCGCCACGTGGAAAGGAAAATTGTTAAGCAGTGGGGGACGGCTTACCTTGTTGAAATCTGTCCTTGTCAGCCTACCGATGTTCTATCTATCCATGTTTAAATGTCTGATCAGAGTTCTTAACCAAATGGAACAGATTCAACGCAATCTCCTATGGGAAGGGGCTGGCATCGAGAGAAAATATCATCTCATTAATTGGGATACGTGCCAAATGCCAAGGAATTGTGGTGGACTGGAGATTCGTCAACTTAAGCACAACAACAGTGCTCTTCTCGGCAAATGGTTATGGAGAGCAGGGAATGAGGAGTCGGAAAGTCTTTGGCGTAAGGTGCTTGCCGAAAAATATGGTACCTCTACCTTTAACTGGGGCATTAATATGCACATCAGCAGAAGAACCTCATCTTGGTGGAAGATGATTTGCGGCAGGGCAGCTAAATATGCCAAGGGGATTAGATACAGCTGGGGATGTGGGACGCGTATTCACTTCTGAGAGGACAGTTGGGCTGAGGGGGGATCTCTCAAATCGATGTTTCCCACGATCTTTGCCTTATCGTTGAATCCTAGGGGGAGGATTGATAAATTTATATGCAATATGGGGGGAGGAAGAATGTGGGATGTTCCCCTACGCAAAACCCTTCGAGCTGGTGAAGAGGAAGATTTCTCCAAGCTCCTGTTACTGCTCTACGAGATGCAGACAAACTCCCAAAACCAGGAAGGCCGTGGTACCTTGACAAGAATGGCAATTTCTCAGTCAAATCGTACTATCAATTGTTGTCCCACTGACCCCTCATCAGATTTCAAGGGGCATCGCTTTGGAAAGTTCCCATACCACTCAAAATTAAGTTCTTCGGGTGGACGGTGTTTAAAGAAAAAACACTTACACGTGACCAGCTGATTCAGAGAGGGTTAGAAGTTTCTGCACAATGTGACATGTGTCCTCATGGAGACGAATCTATCTCACATCTGTTCCTGCATTGCGCGGTGGCTCAGCAGATCTGGAGTATTGTACTGAGGTACGTTAACTTGAGTTGGGTTCTCCCAGCTAACACTTATCAACACTTCTTAGTATGGGAGGCTGGTATACCGGATGAACAGGATGGGAAGAGGTGGAGGGGGATTTTTTTCGCAATCATTTGGGGCCTTTGTTGTGAGAGGAATAGGAGAATTTTCAAACACAAATCGAAACCGGTGGGAGTTATTTTCAAGGACATGGTCGACCTGGTAGGACTTTGGTTCCCATCGGTCGAGGAACAGGCCGGGACTGAGTTAGGGCCCTGGGACCAGCCATGTTTTTGCTGTTGGGCACTTTCACTTTGTTTTATGTTGTTTTTGTACTTCTTTTCTGTTTTTGCTTCGATTGATTATGTATTAAGCTTTCAGCAGCTTGCTGTTTTTTAATATATGTTCATTTACGGATCAAAAAAAAAAAAGGAGAGAGCATTTGATGCGGGACGCCAAGATCGAGAGCCGTAGATTTGGGCCGCAACAGATTTTCTAGCCAAGAAAAAGCGGAAGGGAAATCAGAACCAAGCGTGAATGATAAGAATTTACGTATTGGAGGAATACTGCGTAGTCGATCGATCGATTCACTGCTTCGATCAATCGAACCCATGCTTCGATCGATCCCCCATATTTCGATCGACCGATGACGGCTAGAGAGGATTTAATTCTGGCGACATATATATATATATATATATATATATATATATATATAATTCGATCGATCGAATGAATTTCGATCGATCGAGTAGACATTTCGATCGATCGATCGAGTACCACTTTCGATAGATCGATTTCGCGCAAGACTGAGTTTTCTCAGAATCCGAATTTAAGTTTTTAGGGGAAAACTCGCCTTTCTTTTATGTTTATTTTTGTTTTAAGGTTTTATTTTAAGACCTCCTATATAAGGTCTCTCCATAAACAATGTAATTAATTATTGATGATTGAATGAATGAGCTTTTGCTTTTAGAACTTGAGATGAGTTTCCCCGAAGAGTGATTCTTCTTCCCGAGAAGGGTTTGGTGTAAAGCCAAAGGTGTGAAACCCAAAATCTATCCTCTATCTATCTCTTTTATTTTCTTTTCTACCTCGTGTGATCTCACAAACCCTAATTCCAGCCTTCAACCTACAATACTCCAAAGTTCGAACCCTAATCCCATCCCACCATTAAGCCCACACGAATCAGAATATCGAGAAAACCAGCGACCCCATCATTGAATTGTGAGCGCCCTAATCTGGAAATCTAAAGTTCTACCTCTAAAACCGATATACACTGCAGACCTAACCGATCTAGCGCATGAACTGGACCTTCCCTGAACTCGAACACAATCTCTCACATGGTAAACAAAGAAGCCCTAAGGTATTCGCTTTATTTACAAATTCATTGTTCAATTTAATTTAAATTAATTTCGGCAAGTAATTAATTCATCGCACGCACGTAGTTTAGGGTTTTATTCTGCGTCAATTTTAGTATCAAAGCCTAAGTTCTAGGTTAGGGCATATTTTGTGTCATTTTAATTCTTATTGAATATTATTTCATTTATGTTCATCAAGTGTGCACGTCTTGTGTTCGACAAAAGTTCTTATTCACTTGAGTCACATGTGTATGTCATTTCAACGTCTATGATTTTATGTCATTTGTGTGCACGTCATATGCATGGATCAAAATATCGTCCGATACCGATACGTATCGGACGATACGTATCGGTATCGGAGGTGGACGATACGGTACATTAAATGTACCGTATCGCCCATTTATATGGCTAATACCGGACGATACATTCAATGTATCGTCCGATATTATATCGTCTTAAGACGATCGTCTGACACGCATTTGCGACGATAAACCGCATTTTGATCCTTGGTCATATGTTTGTAAAAAAATTTCACTTGTTGTGTGATCCATAGAAGCGCGTCTGAGTTGTGTTTGTGTCAAGCATCATGTATGAATCACTTACACGTCACTATGAATCCCCTACCTATACTAAAAGGGTACTAACAGAACAAGGAAACCACTACACCCCAAATTTTTGGCAAAGTCTCAAAAGTCATGATGAAACTAGAGTTAGGGGATACCTTCATCGTCGTGAACCTAAGTATGACCCTGCCGAGAGGTTTCTAAAATCTATTCGGAATGAGGTTCCAAATTTTGAAGGTACTGTGAATCCTAAAACCTTTGTGGGGTGGTTATCTAGTGTGGAGGAGTATTTTAATTGGTATGGCATACCAAATGAGTACAAAATTAGGCTAGCGAAAGCAAAGTTGGAAGGAAATGTCAAAGCCTATTAGACTAATGTTGAGTTCATACGCGAGTTAGCTAACTGAAAACCCATCACACGATGGGAGGACATAAGGGGGCGACTTATCGAGAATTATGTTCCTCTCACACACCGTCATCTTTTACGATTTTTAAAACCCAAGACAGACAAGTGTCCTGATTGCTCCAAGTGTCACAGATTTGGACACTTTACTTACCAATACGGATTTGGACACTTTACTTACCAATGCTCCATACAATTTTCCACTCCGAATTTATTAATGAAACGGGACAGCTCTAAGGAGCCAAAAAATATGAAAGTAGAAGAAGTGTATAACCCCAAAACCGTGATGAGTGAAGAGGAGATCAAAGAAGCTAAAGAGAGTCTAGTTTGTGTCAAAAGGGCTTCTGATTCCCTTGTGAGTAGTAATGTTGAGTCACCCACACGTGAGTCAACTGAGTCACCCACGCACGATTTGTTAGAGCCCGTAGAGCCAGTTGTGCACGAGTCCTTGTTGGTGGTAGAGTCATGTGCACTTAAATCTTTGAAGTTGGTCAAACCGAGCGTACATGAGCCATTAGTGTCCTTTCATTCAAACACACATGAGCTGACAATGCTCATTGCGTCGGTTGTGCCTAAGTCGTTGATGTTACTAGAGTCGAGCATTTGAGTCGATTACATGTGAGTCATTCACATCGCATGCATATGAGAATATCGAGTCCATAGACACGCATGCACATCATAGTCTCAAGTTGCATACTGTAATACATTCTGAGTCTTATTGTGAGTCAACTTTTGAATCTCATTTCACATTGCATGCCGAAATTAAGCTTAAAATTAATTTATGCAATGAAACTCTCAAATTATCGATGCATTTACCTAAGACTTTCATGGAATTCCAATTAAATGATCATGCAATGGTTCGGATTGGATCTGAATGATTCCCATCGGGAGTCACAAAGAAGCTCCAGGCCCACGGCATTGGACCTTTTGGAATTGTGGCAAGGAATGGTTCTACTGCGTACGTTCTTGAGCTTCCTCCAGATAAAGGGATTAGCTCAACGTTATATGTGGAAGACCTCGTTCCTTCTCTGAGCTCAACCACACCACCTTGCAATCCTTTCCAGCCGCCTCTTATTCACGATCTCATCCCAATTTTGCAGCCAATACCACTTCCCTACCCAAGCAGGCAGAGGAAAGAGATAATTGAGAAAATTTGGGATAATCTTATGGCATTCACCTGCGGCAGAAAATTTTTGGTTTACGAGATGCAAAGGGTTGGCGAGTCAACTACCAAGAGTGCATGGGTCAATCATGAGAGAGTTCGTCGCTTGAGTTCCCGTATTCCTGGTCGATATCGCGATCACACTTCAGCGGGGATGAATTCCTTCAGGTCTGGGAGAGTTGATGCGAAACTTTAAAAGTAGTTGGTAGAGTGGCTTGGCGAGCCAAGTTATTGGGCTCGTCAATGAGAGGTTTACCGGGTACGTCCCGCTACAATGGACCGAGATGATGCTCATATGTCACCAAGTGTCAGGATTCACTTCATGTGTGTTTCATCGGTGATGAAACATTTTGAATCGGGGAGAATGATGCGGGACGCCAAGATCGAGAGCCGTAGATTCAGGCCGCAACAGATTTTCCAGCCAAGAAAAAGCGCAATGAAAATCAGAATTAGGTGTGAATGATAAGAATTTGCATATTGGAGGAATACTGCGCAATCGATCGATCGATTCACTTCTTCGATCGATCGAACCCATGCTTCGATCGATCGACCCCATTTTTCGATTGACCGACGGTGGCTAGAGAGGGATTTAATTCTGGCGACATTTATATATATATATATATATATATATATATATATATATATAAAATTCGATCGATCGAGTACACATTTCGATTGATCGAGTGTCCCTTTCAATCGATCGATTTGCACAAGACTGAGTTTTCTCATAATCCGAATTTAAGTTTTTAGGGGCAAACTCGTCTTTCTTTTATGTTTATTTTTGTTTTAGGGTTTTATTTTAAGACCTCCTATATAAGATCTCTCCATAAACAATGTAATTAATTATTGATTATTGAATGAATAAGCTTTTGCTTTTGGAACTTGAGATGAGTTTCCCCGAAGAGTGATTCTTCTTCCCGATAAGGGTTTAGTGTGAAGCCAATGGTGTGAAGCCCAAAATCTATCCTCTATCTATCTCTTTTATCTTATTTTCTTTTCTATCTCATGTGATCTCACAAATCCTAATTCCAGCCTTCAACCTACAATACTCCGAAGTTCGAACCCTAAATCCCATGCCACCATTAAGCCCACACGAATCAGAATCTGGAGAAACCTAGTGACCCCATCATTGAATTGTGGGCGCCCTAATCTGAAAATCTAGAGTTCTACCTCTAGAACCGATCTACACCACAAACCTAACAGATCTAGCGCATGGACTGGACCTTTCCTAAACCCGAACGTGATCTCTCACATGGGAAACAAAGAAGCCATAAGGTACTCACTTTATTTTCAAATTCATTGTTCAATTTAATTTAAATTAATTTCGGCAAGTAATTAATTCATCGGACGCACGTAGTTGAAGGTTTTGTCCTACGTCAACATCCCACCACAAAATACCCGAGAACTGTAATAGAGTGTGCGATACCGACTCTCCTCCCGTTATGCAGAGGAGGCACCTATGAGGCAGACCAATACCTCTTCCGCAATTGGTTCCTAGTGAGAATTCGTCCCCATGCTGCAGACCAAGACAAGAATTTAATATTTGGGGGCACTTTTTACCTTCCAAAATCACAAACTTTTAGGCTTGTCTGGATGAGAAGTTCTATGCTTATTGAGGATAGAATAAAAAGACTTAACTGTAAAGCGACCCTTTTTATTTTTGGCCCAAATTCTGCAATCCCTATTGGCTCTATTAGGAGTAACAAAGTGTAACAACCCAAAAAAGTATGATAAACTTATCAATCTCATTGTCTTTCAGCATCCTCCTAGTGCTGACATTCCATACCCACGATCCTCCATTGTTAGTAACCATATCCGTGATGATCGCATTTCAAAAGGTAGCAATCTGAAAAAATATTAATAAAAGAACTGCACAGCCTATCCTCCCCAACCACCTATTGATGTGAACTTTAGATCCGCTTGTTTCAATCGTGGTCGGATAAAGAGAAGACGTCAAAAGAGAAAGTGGACCGGCAAATGGGTTTTTTAAAAAGGCCCGTTAAAGATTTGTTTGATTAGAAAGAAGAAAATCCAAAATTTGTTAGTCTTCAACTTTCAATCCCGTCACATTTATGTTTAGCCTATTTTGAAGTGTCAAACAAAGTCAGATTGATGCGAAATTGGTCATATTTGAAAGCTTATCGAAGTACCTTTCCAACAAGCCAAAAAACGTACAATTCCGACAAGTACTGAAGAAGTTATGGTCAGTTTTCGGAAGTTGCATAGAAAGTGATAAATTTCAAGAAGCCTAATTGAATTAGGATTAGTCTCTATTATTATTTTATTTTCGAAAATAGGATTTGTTTCTTTTATTAGAAATATGATTAGTTTCCTCATTGTTTTAGGACTTTATTTAATTGTTTTAAAAGAATTAGGATATTTCTTTTATTTGAACTAGGAATTAGAGTTATACTAGGATTTCTAGTTTTATGCATTAGTTAGCCTATTTAAAGGCATGTAAACACTTTTATTATAACTTTTTGGTTAATGAAAATTGCTTATGCAAAATTGAGAGTTCTAAACTTTCATGAGGGTGTGATTCTCTCAAAATGGACAGCGATTCTTCGATTCCCACTTGCGGTTTGGTGCGAGGCCAACTCTTCTTCCATCTCTATCTTCTTTAGATTTACGGTTTGTGTAAGTAGCGTAACCCTAATTATTTTATTTATTTCATAAAATCCAAAATCAAATTTTTGTTCATCATTAACTTTATTAGCCTTTTATTTTCGTTTGGTATCGAGAGAACCCGCTTGCGAGTTCGTTCGACGCCCTAAAACTATAAGAGATCTAACCGTTCATAAGAACCCTAGTCTTCTAAATCAGCGACAGGGAACGTACACGAAAGTAACGCTATTTTGGGCTGGAATTAAAGCATCTAATTGGATTTCTAGAATTTTCATGGGAATTTGTTATGAGAAATTATTTTTTCTAATTGATTAAATTAATTTTAATCCTAATCTCAGCCCTAGCATTGCATTTAGTAAGTTCTCGCATCACCTATCAAACTAGAAATCAATTTTAGCACCTTCACCCCAGCTGTAATTGATGCATTGTTTGAACTGGTTAGTCACCACTAAGACCCTATTGTACCAACCCGATCCATGGCGATGATTAGCATTAACCTCCCAGCCATTTCTAGGAATGCCATACTTAGCCGCTATCGTCTGCCACCACAAATTATTTCTATTCCTGTCATCCCCAATTCTCCACAATCACTTCCCCAAAAGAGCCATATTCATCAGTTTGAGCCTTCTAATCCCCAGATCTCCCTCCAGTTTGTTAGTGCAGCAATCCTTCTAGTTGATGAGGTGTCTTTTTCCATTATTTCCCCCACCTTCCCATAAGAAGCCCCTGACTATCTTTTCCAAAGTGGAGATCACAGTCGTCGGTGCAGAATAGATAGACATAAAGAAGTTAGGAAGGAATGCAAATGTGCATTTGATGAGAGTCAGTCGACCCCCGTTACTCGGTACCTTACTTTTCCAAGTGGCTAGCCTTTTGTATAAATGAAGAATGACCGGTTCCCAATGATGGGCCCTTAACTTACCGATCCCAAGCGGCAAGCCTAGAAGGAAGGTTTTCTTCAAGGCATTCGATGATCTCTGCAAAATATCTTGTATTTGAATGGTCTAAGTTGACTCCCACAACTTTTGACTTGTGTAGGTTGACTTTCTGACGGGAACGCTGACATTGTAGAGAAATCGGATACGGACCGTTTCGCGTGTACCGACGTCGTTAGAAGCGGGAATGGAAATCAGAACCAGTCGTAAAGGAGAAAAACCAGGAGTAAAGGAGGGGAAATCGATATTTTCGTTCGATCGAACCTTTTTTTAACGAAATTGCGCGATAATGAAATTTTTTTTAGAATTCAAACTTATGTTATAGGGGTAAATTTGTCTTTTTTTAAGTTTATTTTCGTTTTAGGGTTTTATTTTAAAACCTCCTATATAAGGTCTCTCCATAAACAATGTAATTAGTTTTTTATTAATGAAAAGAGTTTTTGCTTCCTTGCTTGAGATGAGCATCTTTGGAGAGTGAATCTTTGTTTCCCAAGAAGGGTTTGGTGTGAAGCCAAGGGTGTGAAGCCCAAAATTTATCCTCTATCTATCTCTTTATTTTATTTTCTTTCTCTACTTTGTGTGATCCCATAAACCTTAAATCCAGCCGTCACCGCTTCCAAATCCCAAAAACCATAAATCCTAACACCCATCGGAAGCATTGATTCGAAGCCATCTCGCAAATCCCTATTTCAACCATTAAATCTCCAAAAACCCGATCCCATAAACCATAGAAGAACTTGAGATCCCACCATTGAATCACGAGTAAGCGCTCTAATCTGGAGTCTAGAACCGATCTGCACCGCAACTCTAACGGATCTAGCGCAAAGACTGGACCCTTTCCTAAACCCGGACGTGATCTTTCGTATGGAAAACAATGGAGCCCTAAGGTAACTGCATTATTTTCAGGTTTATTGTTCAAGTTAATTTAAATTAACTTCGGCAAGTAATTAATTCATCGCATTCACGTAGTTTAGGGTCTTGTCCTGCGTCAATTTTGGTATCAAAGCTTAAGTTCTAGGTTAGGGCATATTTGTGTGGCATTGAAATTCATTGCACTTTAATTTTTATTGCATCTTATTTCTGCTTTGGCCAAAGTGTGCACATCACGTGTTTGTCAAAAGTCTCCCTTCATTGTCAATTCATTTTGCATGTCATTCTATAACCCGTCATTAGTGAACCGTTTCACCATGGACATGAATGAGATTGTCGAGGCTCTTAACGGCATGAGAGCTGATCTAAAATCGATCAATGATCGAATGGCTGCCATGGAGACAGCCCAAAGGAACCTTGAAACATCCAATGAGAAGTTGTTAGACCGAGTGAATCGGTTAGACGAGGGTGATGAGTACCTCGAGCCACCCCGTGAGCGTAATGGTCCACGTTTCGAACGAAATGGCTACCAGCATAATCGGAACCGGAATCATAGGATGGATCATCATGGAGATGACAACGACCTGGAAGGGAAACTCCTTTAAAATGTTCGAGTTGAGTTCCCAACTTTCGATGGAAGATTGGACTCTCAAGTCTTCCTCGATTGGTTATCCGATATGGACCAGCACTTTGAGTGGTTTGGCATGAGCGATGAAAGGTGTGTTAGACTTGATAAAATGAAGCTCATAGGTCAAGCGCAACTCTTTTGGGTCAACGTTGAACGTATCAGGACGAATGCGAGTTGTACTCCCATTACCCATTGGGAGCACATGAAGGAGCGACTTACAGAGAAGTACGTTCATGGATCAAAATTTCGTCTGATACCGATACGTATCAGACGATTCGTATCGGTAGTGGTGGTGAACGATACGGTACATTGAATGTACCGTATCGGTCATTACTATGTAAAGTACCAAACGATACATTCAATGTATCGTCTGATACGCACCGATACCGATACGTATCGTCCGATACGTACCGGTTTTGGGCTCGGACGATACGTACCGATTTTCCGGCATATTGATCCATGAGTACGTTCCTTCCTCATACTACCATCGTCTCCTCGACCAATAGCAAAATCTATGCCAAGATAGTATGTCTGTAGCGGATTACATTGGCAAATTTAAAGAATTCATAATGAGAACCAAAGTCTCTGAAAACCCTCAAGTCACTCTATCCAGATTTCGCACCGGACTGAGACTTGATTTGCAAAAAGAGTTAGTCTCCCACCCTGTTGAGACTCTCGCCGAATGTTACACCATCGTTCAAGACCTTGAACGATATTTGAAAATGACGGTGGTTAGGCGATCTTATTTTCACACTAGTAAACCTCGTATCGGCGAAGTGAGACTTAGTGCAGGAAACCCGCCTCCCAAACCCACACAATCCACATCTGTCCATGTGCGGCTTGACAAAGGAAAGGGTGTAGTCGGAGAATCCTTGAAGAGTGGGTCTCATGTCAGGTGTTATAAATGTCAAGGATTGGGACACTTTGCCCCCCAATGCCCCACGAGAGACCCACAAAGGAATCTCTTCATCGACGGAGAAGGAGAAGAGAGTGAGAGAGTTTATGAAGAAGAGGTCTTTGAGCCGAATGTCACACCTAGTGATGACATGGGTCGTGCTCTAGTTGTGAGGTATGCCTTTACACAACCTTAACGGGATGAAAAGGAGGATTGGTGGAGGGAGAACACCTTCCACACCTTTGCCACATGTAGGACAAAGAGTTGTAGGGTTATCGTGGATAGCGGGAGCTGCACCAACGTGGTGTCAGAAGATACCATTGCCCGCTTAGGGCTTACACTCGAAGCCCACCGGAGACCTTACAAAGTCGCATGGGTTGACTCCTCATCCATTCCCGTGTCACTGAGGTGTCGTGTTCATACTCGGACACCTTATGATGCGATTTGGTGCTAATGGATGTGGACCATATTATCTTAGGGAGGCCATGGCTTTATGATTTGAACGTTACCATTTTTGGTCGATCTAATATTTGCACATTCAATTATAAGAGCAAGAAAATTACTCTTAACCCTTTGGCTCCCAAAGCACCATCAATCAACAGAGTTGAAAAGAAGGGAGGCCAATCCAAAGGCCATCAACATTGTGAGCCCTTCAAAGTTCGAGATGGATGAGAGCGTAGTGTATGTCGTTGTCACCGTTGAAAGTAGTCATGAGTCAGCACGTGAGTACCCCAAGGAGGTCAAGCCAATCATGAATGAATTTATGGATGTCCTCCCTGAAGACTTACCTAATGAGCTCCCTCCCATGCGTGACATTCAACACCCCATCGACTTGGTTCCCGGATCTACATTACCGAACCTGCCCCACTACAGGTTAAATCCGGTTGAGCACGCCGAATTAACTCGGCAAGTCAATGAGCTCCTTCAGAAGGGGTTCATCTAAGAGAGTCTGAGCCCGTGTGCTTGTTGACTCATAAATTTTGGAATCAGTAACTCTTTCTTCTTCCACTTAATCTTAAAAATCAGATAGAATAAATTAATGGAATGAATTAGGAAAGGAGACTTTATTTATAATTTTTTCCTTTTAACAAAACCTACTCTAAGAAGGACTTAACAAATCTACTCTAAATAGGATTAAAAGTCCTAAGTTATGTTAGTCACCTAAGTGGTTAGAAAGCATACTTAGGCTAGAAAACATACTTAGCCACCTAAGTAGCTAGAAAAAGATACTTAGCCACCTACGTGGCTAGAAAACATACTTAACCACCTAGATGGCTAGAAAAATATACTTAGTCGCCTAGGTGGCTAGAAAATATACGTAGCCACCTAGGTGGCTAGAAAAATATACGTAGCCACCTAGGTGACTAGAAAATATACTTAAGCCACCTAGGTGACTAAAAAACATACGTAGTCACCTAGGTAGCTAGAAAAAGATACGTAGCTACCTAGGCGGCTAGAAAACATACTTAGTCACCTAGGTGACTAGAAAATATACGTAGCCACCTAGGTGGCTAGAAAACATACTTAGTCACCTAGGTGGCTAGAAAAATATATGTAGCCACCTAGGTGGCTAGAAAAATATACGTAGCCACCTAGGTGACTAGATAACATACTTAGTCACCTAGGTGGCTAGAAAATATACGTAGCCACCTAGGTGGCTGTTTTCTAGCCACCTAGGTGGCTAGAAAAATATACGTAACCACTTAGGTGACTAGAAAAATATACGCAACCACTTAGGTGACTAGAAAATATACTTAGTCACCTAGGTGGCTAGAAAACATACTTAGCCACCTAGGTGGCTAGAAAACATACTTAGTCCTAGGTGATTATAAGAAAAGACTTACGTACGCAAGAATGATTTTTTCTCAATCTGCGTAAAGGTAAAAATTTAGGCATCTCTCGCAGCAGTTCATTTCATGAAAACTTTACGAGAACCGTAAGATAATAACTTCTATAACCGCTACCAACGGAACTTCTTGTGGGAAGGATCGGATTTGGATAAAAAGTATCATCTTACCAATTGGGACACTTGCCTTCTTCCGCAGTCTGGTGGAGAATTGGGAATCCGCAGTTGAGATGGACTAATATAACCTTGTTAGGGAAATGGTTTTGGCGTGCGGGTAATACAGATGAAGCAGACAGCTTATGGCGGAAGGTATTGACAGAGAAGTATGGTCCGGATAATTCCAATTGGGGTGCTAATACTGCTGTTGTTAGAGACTCTTCTACCTGGTGGAAAGGCATTTGTAGTACTTTGAAGCATTTCTCTAAAAGGATCCGCTACAAGTGGGGGTGTAGCACTCGGATTCAGTTCTGGGACGACGTTTGGACCCAGGAGGGGAAACTTGGCCAACTGTTTTAGAGGGTGTATTCCATTTCTCGGAATTCTACGGGTCGGATTACTAATTATGTGTCTGAGGTCAGTGGGGTCAGAGTGTGGGAGGTGGTTATCGGCCGTTATTTGCGCACGGAGGAAGAAGAAGAATTCGCAAGACTGATGCAGGAACTTTATGAGATGAAGCCGAATTCTCAACACTAAGACAGGCGAATTTGGGGACCGAGCAAAAATGGTATGTCCAGTGTGAAATCGTATTATGGGTGGTTGACACGCAGACCGCTTATCAAGTTCCAAGGAGCATCACTGTGGAAGATTAATTTTCCGCTTAAGATCAAATTCTTCACTTGATGCTTATTCAAAGAGAAACTGGTTACGATGGATTTTCTCGTCCGGCGGGGTAAGAACATCACCAACTGTTGTGTTATGTGCTCTATGGAGGAGGAGTCGGCAACTCATCTTTTCTTTCATTGCGCTGTGGCCTTCGAGATCTGGGGCATTGTCTTAAACTTATTCAACTTGAAGTGGGTCATGACTGCTAGTCCTTATGACAATTATCTATCCTAGTGCGTGGTGGACTTGGAAGAGCAGCTATCTCTTACTTGGAGAGTGACTTTCTTCCCTATTAGTTGGAGTATATGGAAAGAAAGGAATTTGCGGATTTTTGAGCAAAAAAAGAAACCGCTGAGGTTCATTGTTAAAGCTATTAAAGACCTTGTTTCTCTTTGGGTTTCTGCTGGCTCAGAGGTGTCTTACAAACCCTGGGATCCTGGCTAACCCCTTTTGGATCTGGTGTGTTAGCTGGAGGGGTGTGTTTGTTTTCTGTTTCTGTGTTGTTGTTTCCTTTGGATGGTTTGGTGCCTTTTTTAGGCTTCTGTTGTATTGCTTCTTCCAGCAACTTATTGGTTTTTCAATATATTTCTTTTTACCGATAAAAAAAAACAAAAAAAATAGGTCCTTCCTCATTATCTGGATCTGAAAATTCTGACACGAGACCTCTGCCGAAAATATCACTTACTCTTCTAACAAAAGACTTTAGGGTATCTCTAAGATTCTTTCTTTTCCTTTCTTTTTTTATTTTTTATTTTAAAAAAAAGGACGGGAGGAATAAATTGGAGTTAAAGACATTTAGGATAAGGTTACGGCTCTTACCTAAAAGTAATACGCTTAGGATAAGAGCTACGGCTCTTATCTAAATAGAATTTATGGTTGAAATTTGGGATTACGCATTACGACTCGTACCCAATTTCTTGTGTACTTAAAAATAGTTAAGCCCTGTGGGTACGACCCTGAGCATAACTCCTAGTACATTCGAATTGCAACTACAAATTTAATATTTATACGGGTTGCAATCACTAACCCAAAAAACGATTCCAGACTATTGACACTCGAAATATTCATCTACGACGACTCATTTACCGAATCTGAATTGTATCCCGAAATTAGTGTTTCTCTCGCAGTTCAGATCATCACTCCCTCAAATAAGGGTTTGGACCTCAACCTTGAGATCGAAAATTCTTTCACGGTGTACCTATTGACTTTTGGTCAAGCGATCATAATGCGAGATCGTAACAAGATCCAACAATGGATTTATTGCATATTGACCAGATCATGTGATTTTGGTCAGATCTAACGGTGTACTCATTGATTTTTGGTCAAACGATCATAATGTGAGATCATAATGAGATCCAACGGTGGATCTATTACATATTGACCAGATCTTGTGATTCTGATCAAATCTAACGATAGACTTGTTGACTTTTGGTCAAACGATGATAATGTGAGATCGTAACGAGATCCAATGGTGGATTTATTGCATATTGACCAGATCTTGTAATTCTGGTCAAATCTAACGGTAGACTCGTTGACTTTTGCTCAAACGATCATAATGTGAGATCGTAACGAGATCCAACGGTAAATTTTATTGCATATTAACCAAATCTTATGATTCTGGTCAAATCTAATAGTGGAATCATTAACTTTTGGTCAAATGATCATAATACGGGATCGTAATGAGATCCAACGGTGGATTTATTACGTATTGATCAAATCTTATGAATTTGATCAAATCCAACGGTAGAATCGTTGACCTTTCGTCAAACGATCTTACTGCAAGATCGTAACGAGATCCAACGGTGGATTAATCATACATTGACCAAATCTTAGGATATTGATCAAATCCAGCGGTAAAATAATTATAAAATCATTTATGATCATCAAATTTTAAGGAATTTAGCGATATCTAACTCATGATTAGACACTCTATCACTGAAAGTGATAACTCCTTTGATAATCAGTTGCCCGAAGAACAGATTTGGTATTCGAACTACTCTTTGAGACCAGAGAACAAGAATTCTTTTTAAGACTCGTCCACGAGTTTTTTGCTCCAGTAATGACTCGTGCTTTTTGATCAAATGGAACCGGCTTTTGGAGGAAGGGTTCTCCCATCCATCATCCCCTATTTCATATTTCTCAAATCTCCGATGAAGATAGTGTGTTATCATCTATCTCATGACGGATTGAAGATGTCGATGAAGACTTAGAATTAGAATTTTAGTTTTGTTTATTTCAGAGATGTAATTACGTTATTTTTTATTTAATAGCTTTGAATCAGAGGTATTCAATTTTGATGTAATTAACGGGGAATCGATTGCGATACCCGAAAGTGTAAGGTCCGCCATTTTAATAAAACCCTCTCCTAGCGAGGGAAAATTTGTTATGATTGATTTATGTTAGATTTATATCCTACGCAAATTTGTTGTTTACAGTGTTGTACCCGCGTTACTCACTCCTAAGAAAGATGATGCATGGCGCATGTGTGTGGATA
This sequence comes from Chloranthus sessilifolius, assembly GCA_021018995.1. Taxonomy (NCBI): domain Eukaryota; kingdom Viridiplantae; phylum Streptophyta; class Magnoliopsida; order Chloranthales; family Chloranthaceae; genus Chloranthus; species Chloranthus sessilifolius. The sequence continues at coordinate 112,720,192 of CM037594.1, read as the reverse complement.
GTCGTGCAATTAATAAGATTACGGTTAAATATCGGTTTCCCATACTGAGGCTTGATGACATGCTCGATATGATGGTTGGCGCCACTATCTTTTCCAAGATAGACCTTAAAAGTGGCCACCATCAGGCTCGTATGCGCCTTGACGATGAATGGAAAACTGCCTTCAAGACCAAGGACGGTCCTTATGAGTGGATGGTCATGCCTTTTGGGCTATCCAATGCCTCGAACACATTCATGAGGCTCATGACCGAAGTGTTGAGGCCATTTCTTGGCAAATTCCTTGTCGTATATTTTGATAACATCTTAATTTACAGCCCAGACAAGGAACAACACATTATCCACCTAAGGTTGGTTTGCGAAACCTTGAGGGAAGAAAGGTTATACGCGAATCTCAAGAAGTGCACATTCATGCAGCAATCTATTGTATTCTTGGGATTCATTGTCTCGGTAGACGGGATGGTTGCGGACCTTACAAAGGTTAAGGCCATTGTGGAGTGGCCCGAGCCTAAGAATATTCATGAAGTTCATAGCTTCCATGACTTGACCACATTTTATCGGCGTTTCATCCGAAACTTTAGCACCATCATGGTTCCCATTACCGATTATATGAGAAAATGGGAGTTCCTGTGGAGCAAAGCCGTGACGAGGGCCTTTGCCAAGATAAAAGAGAAAATGGTTATTGCATCCGTCGTGCGCCTACCAAACTTTTCTAAAGTCTTTGAAGTAACATGTGACGCGTCGGGTGTAGGCATAGGCGGAGTGCTGAGCTAAGAGAGCCACCCTATGGCCTATTTTAATGAGAAACTTAATGAGGCAAAGCATAAATACTCCACCTATGTCAAGGAGTTTTATGCGGTCATCCGATCTCTTTGGTATTGAAAACATTACCTGAGACTGCAGGAATTTGTGTTGTTTTCTGACCACGAAGCCTCACGTTTCCTTGCTTCCCAGAAAAAGTTGAACCCGAGGCACGCGAAGTGGGTCGAGTACCTTCAAGGGTTCACATTCGTGTTGAAGCATAAGGCCAATACCGAGAACAAGGCAGTTGATGCGCTTAGTCGTCAATTAGCGACTTGCAGTCTTTGAGCACCGAGATCATCGGATTTGAGCAGTTGAAACAAGAATATCCTGATTGCCCAGATTTCGGGGCAAAATACACTGCTATCCTTGAAAATTCGAACAACATTAACTTCGAGTATACCCGATGACTTCCTCATATGGGAGTTACATGCCAGAGGGATTATCGGATATTTTGGGCGCGATAAGACCAGCACGCTCGTTGAGGATAGGTTTTATTAGCCTAGCCTTATGAGAGATGTCTCTAGGGTCGTGAAACAATGTCGTACATGCCAAGTTGCAAAGCAGATTAAGCAGAATACCGGCTTGTACACCCCTTTACCCGTGCCGCACACCCCGTGGCAAGACATCTCTATAGATTTCGTGTTCGAACTTCCCAAGACTCAACATAAGCACGATTCCATTTTTGTGATAGTGGACCACTTTTCCAAGATGGCCCACTTCAACCCTTGCTCTAAAACCTTCGATGCGGCTCACATAGCCAAATTATTTTTTAGGGAGGTTGTGCGTCTCCATGGGTTACCCAAAACTATCGTGTCGGATCGGGACGTAAAGTTTACAAGTTATTTATGAAAAACTTTATAGCACATGATGGGTACCATACTCCAATTTTCGTCAGCCTATCATCCTCAAACTGATGGTCAAACGAAATCCACCAATAGAAGCTTAAATAATCTCTTTCATTGTCTTGTTGGTGATCACCCTAGGACTTAGGATACTACGTTGCCTATAGTCGAGTTTGCATACAACAATTCAGTCAATAGGTCCCTAGGCATGAGTCCTTTTGAGGTTGTGCTTGGTCATAGGCCTAGAACACCCATTGATTTAGTCCCCATGTCTGCATCCCATCGAATTTCCAAATCAGCCGATGCATTCGCACAGCACATTCATGAATTGCATGCCGAAATTAAAAAAACAAAAAAAAAATTAATGCGAGCAATGGACATTACAAGATAACTGCGAATGCGCATAGCGCTTCAAAGAATTCCAAGTAGGGGATTATGTGATGGTTCGGGTTAGGCCTGAACGATTCCCATCGGGAGTCGCAAAGAAACTTTAAGCCAGTGGTGCTGGACCTTTTAGAGTTGTGGCAAGGAGTGGACACTAATGCGTATGTTTTCGAACTTCCACTAAATATCGGGATCAGCTCTACGTTCAATGTCGAGGACCTAGTTCCTTCTTCGGCCTCAGTCCCACCCCCCACCAACCCCTTCACAGCAACCCCAAGCCAACATTCCAGTCTCACCCTGCAGCCGTTACCCTTCCCTTCCCCACGCAAGTAGAGGAGAGATGAGATCGAAGGGATACTTGATGACTTTGCTGTATCCACCCATGGTGGAGGACTTCCGAAATACTTGGTTAAGTGGTTGGGAAAGCCGGACTCCGAGAACACATGGTTAATTGAAGATGAGGTGCACCGCCTGGACCCTGACGTGCTCGATCGCTATCACGACGACGCCGCTTCATCGAACCTTTTTTTTGATCGAACAAAATCGCGCGATAATGAAATATTTTTTAGAATTCGAACTTATGTTTTAGGGTAAATTTGTCTTTTTTAAGTTTATTTTCGTTTTAGGGTTTTATTTTAAGACCTCCTATATAAGGTCTCTCCATAAACAATGTAATTAGTTTTTTATTAATGAAAAGAGCTTTTGCTTCCTTGCTTGAGATGAGCATCTTCAGAGAGTGAATCTTTGTTTCCCGATAAGGGTTTGGTGTGAAGCCAAGGGTGTGAAGCCCAAAATCTATCCTCTATCTCTTTATTTTGTTTCTTTCTCTACTTTGTGTGATCCCATAAACCTTAAATCCAGTTGTCACCTTTTCCAAATCCCCAAAACCATAAATCCTAACACCCATCGGAACCATTGATTCGAACCCATCTCACAAACCCCTATTTCAACCATTAAATCTCCAAACACCCGATCCCATAAACCAAAGAAGAACTTGAGATCCCACCATTGAACCACGAGTAAGTGCCCTAATCTGGAAAACCTAGAGTTCTACCTCTAGGACCGATCTGCACCGCAACTCTAACGGATCTAGCGCAAAGACTTGAACCATTTCCTGAACCCAGACGTGATCTTTCGTATGAAAAACAATGGAGCCCTAAGGTAACTGCATTCAGGTTTATTGTTCAAGTTAATTTAAATTAATTTTGGCAAGTAATTAATTCATCGCATTCACATAGTTTAGGGTCTTGTCCTACGTCACTTTCTCCCTGGACACCACTTTAAACACCAAGAGAGCACTAATGACATTGCTGACCTCCGTAGGGCAGGGCCTACTAAAGATCATTGTATCTTCCGCATATTGGAGGTGTGAAATGGCCAAATCATCATTAATTTGAAACCCCTTAAAAAGATTCAAGAAAGCAGCTCTGTGTAGAATCTGGTGCAATGCTTCTCCAAGAATATTGAAGAGCAAAGGCAATAGATGGTCTCCCTATCTTAAGCCCCTAGAGCCTCTTAAGTACCCTTTAGGATATCCATTGCCTAAGATGCAAAAGAATGGAGATTCGTAGCATCCCTGATGCACCCAGCTGATCCACCTATTCCCAAAACCCATTCTCGTGAGTAAGTAACGTAGAAAAGTCCAATCTCTTCTGTCATAAGCCTTTTCCATATAAATTTTAAGGATGGGACCTCCTTGTCCACTCTTCTTGACACTGTGAATGGACTCAAGGGCAGTGAGAGCCACATCCAGGAGTTGCCTTCCCGGAATAAAAGCCCCTTGGTTATTAAAGATGACTTCACCAATGACCTCTTTGAGTCTACTGGCTAAGACTTTTGTGAGGATTTTATATGCGCAATTGAGAAAACTAATAGGTCTGAGGTCACGGATGTCCACCGCTCCGTCAACCTTCGGGATGAGAGCCATAGGTAGAATTGAAGCCAGTGGAAAACATAGCAGCAAAATAGAATTTATTGAAAAAATTAAGAGGTCAACCTTAACAATCTCCCAGCAGGATTGGAAGGACTCGATCATAAAAGCATCTGGGCCCGGTGCTTTGTTTCTACCGGCAGAAAAAACTGCACTCCTAACCTTTTCCTCATCAAACAACACTTCCAGATCACTCCTCTGGGACTCGGAAATCAAACTATCAGCTCAAATTTTATGTTTGTAGATTTTACCAAGGCCATATGGGAGACTTCTCATGACATGTATTCTTCTGAGAGGAATACTTCCCACGCTCGTCAATTATTTAAGATCTTTTTTGCTAAAATGGAAGAGATGACTCTCGGTGAGTGTTCTCCAAATTTGTTGGTATGCCGGAGAAGCTTAATGTTTAGTAGCGACAACAATGTGAAGAGTGAAAGGTGGCAAAGTTGTTATCTAGACTTCCCTTTGAGTACGAGCCAGTTCGGGATTACGGGCATGGAGCCTGTGACCAGACATGATTATGCACCTCAAGGCCTCCGATGAGAACACAGGGCAGAGATGTCTTTTTTCTGATCCTCATCTCCCACAAATACATTCCAACCCCTGAAGTTCTTTCCCTAGATCACCCATCCCTACTCCGCATCCCTCAGATGATGAAAATTTAATTTCTACAAAAAAAATCTCCCCTACCTTGTCCATAGACGGGCATCCCAACAGTCCCCGACACTCGTTTGTGATTGCCATACATCTAAAACTGTTAAAATTTTCTCTGAAGCTAAAGTAGCCGCAAGATCGGCAAAACCAGTGTGTGGGTGTTCTTGACACAAGAAGAGATAAGAACACCCAGTCAAAATGAACTCCAACAACAGCAAAAACAAGTACTCATGTGGATCAACAAAAACACATCCATTATAATAAATTCGGAGAAGGCAGGATAGAAAACATTACATTTTTCAAGGTTGATATTGGGGGAACATGGAAAGTTCCAAAACCTTCTATACCCACCCTCAAGAAGATGATGCCTTGGATGGTGCAAAATGTGATGGATCCTCAAGAAGATGATGCCTTGGAGGGTGCAAAATGTGATGGACCACCATGACGATAAGGAAAAGCAAGAATTTTTCTCAAACCTATACTTGTAGCAATTGTGAGAAACAGAGAACAAGAGAACAAGAAAGTTCACATAGGGGAGAAAGGATCTCATGCAGTATTGCAAACTCAAGGTCATGTTCTTGCTATCCGGGGGAGAAAATCTCAGTTCGTGCATAGAGTACAGCCAATTAACCCAGTGAAACAGGTTAAAGATGATTAAAGCTGGTTAAGAGACCATAAAATTAATTTAGTACTATGACTTTTTTGAATTATATTTTATCAAGATTTATATAGATCATGAATATTTTTTAGTTAGAAATTTAGATTATAATAGCAAACCTTTATTTTTGGATTACATAGGAATCAAGATGTTTATATTATTACGAATTACGAGTTTTAGTGGAAATACTTTATTTTTGGATTACTTAGGAATCAAGAAGTTTATATAATTACAAGTTTTAGTGGAGATACTTTATTTAAACTACTTAAAGAACAAGTAGTTGCCTTTAATTGGATGTGGTTTTTTAGAAGCTATTGTTGATAAACTAAGGAATCTAGTTAAGAATCGAAATATGGGAGTTTTTTAGATTCATTGAATATTATTTTCCTTGAAAAGAGACAGGTTCATACATTAAAATTATTAATTAACAACGTTCTCTCTCTTGATTATTTCTAGTTATTTAGGTAGATCTATATCGAACTGCAATTTTTGTTCTTCCATTAATTAGCATTTAACTAAATGGGGATGCACTCTCCCACACTTCTCCTTATGATACAAAGGTGGCGTATAAGATCATAAAAGATTTTGCAACATTAGATTTATTGATCCCATGTAATTTACACGTATTAACTAACCACATGTTAAAACAGTAAAACCAGTTAAAAAGTTCCCTAAACATACTGCTCAGATTTGCAACACCTATCAACCTTACATTTAATGCAATTGCAAAAGTCATTTTTTTATGAAATGAAAAGGAGAAATGATAAACGACCTTGTCAGCCAATCGCTGTACGGGAGCTTCCCTACTCTGTGCTTCTTCCACCATACGAACAATATCCCCCATGACCGTCTCACCACCTGGTCTTCTTACTTCGACGGTCAGTGTACCATTTAAGTTTATGCTTCCTGCTGTTACTTCAGCCTAAGAAAGGGTAAACTTCAATTTAGGTATAAAAATATGTGACCAAAGATATGATTTAAATGATGTGCACAACTATAATTTCGAGGTCCTGAAATATACACTATATAATGTGTCCAAGTGGAAAATAAATGTAATTCCACAAGTTTTGAAAAACAATCTGTACCCCAGGTAGTTTCGTTATTGGCAGAGGCTCCCCTGTGAAACTTGATTCATCAATCGTGCTTCTACCAGCCCTAACAATTCCATCTGCCGGAACACGGTCCTAAAAAGTGAAAGAATATGCATATCAGAAAATAATTAAGCAACCACAAATCTGCAAACATGAATCATAGATCAGCAACACTATTCTATGCCATTAATCCTATTCAGCTCAATGATAAGTAGAAGATATGCAACCATAGATCCTTAAGAGCCCTAGTTACAAACAGGTAAGACCCCAGAATTTAGAAGCATGGAATGACAAATGTCCAAGTCTAACACTAAAACAGGAAAGCCAAAAGTGGTTTACGGGCGGGGCCGGCCCTGGACCAAGGCAAGCCAGGCGGCTGCCTTGGGCCCCCGATTTTCAGGGGCCCCCAAATACCAAGGTTGTTTTAAAACTTAGGTTTATAAAAAAAAAAAAAAAAAAAATTCTATATACATATAAAGGGCCCCCCGTCTCCCATCTCCAGTGCCTATCCAAATTTCAAACCCTCTCCAGCGATTTTCTCTCTCTAAACCCAAACCCTCTCCAGCGATTCTCTCTCTAAACCCAAACCCTCTCCAGCGATTCTCTCTATAAACCCTCCTATGATTCTCTCTATCTCTCTCTCTCTAAACCCAAACCCTCCAGCGATTCTCTCTCTAAACCCAAATCCAAACCCTCTCCTCTTTAGTCCAAAGTCCAAACGACCAACCCTCTCTCTCTCTCTCTCCCTCTCTCTCTCTCTCTCTCTCTCTCTCTCTCTCTCTCTCTCTCTCTCTCTCTCTCCAGCGGCTAGGGCCAGCGCCTCTCTCTCTCTCCAGACTCCAAACCCTCTCTTCTCTCTCCAGGCCTAGTGATTTTCGTGATTGGCTGATTGGAGGCTTGAAGTTGGAGCTGCTGATCATAAAACCAGGTATGAGGTTTTATGATAATCATCAAACGCTGCTACTTTGTACATGAGTAATTTGTTTCCTAGTTGTGACGCCTGCTCTTCAGGGCTAGCTATATGGATTCTCTTATTTAATTCTAATGAGAATGGTTCTCAGAAATCTGCTCATAAGAAGACAAAAGGCATAGGATTGGTATAGTGGCATTAGGCACTCTATCTATATCTATGATTGTAAAAGCTTGGGAGGCCCACGGCAACTTAATTATGACCATATAAATTGGTGAAAGTTCATTTTTTAACTTCCATTGATTTGGTGCTAAAAATAACTACATTTTACTAGAAACATACAAATAACTTTGACAAGTGTCTCTTTTGCTACTTTTCAAGATCATATTGTTTGGAATCGTATCCTTGGGGAATTTCACTTTCAAAATCTGCTCTAAGATACCGGAAGCCTAAAGTTGATTGGGCCAAATTCCTCTAACACAAAGGAAACATTCTTAAACAAAATTTTTGTGCTTGACTAGTTGTCAATAGGAAGCTAGTCACCATTTAAAATTTGATGAAGCAGAGACTAATGTTAATCATGGTTTCAAATATTGATCAGTCTTATTATCCGATGCATATCGGCCCATATGTATCAAATTAGACCCCATCCGATATGATATACACCCCAATTCGAAATGGAGTCAAATATCGAATCATATTGGCCATATCGGCCAATATCATTTGATTTCTTAGCCATTTGCCATTAGGCTCCAGCCGCCTGGCTTGCCTTGGTCCAAGGTCGACCCTGTGCTAGAGCTGCTGATAATAAAATCAGGTATGAGGTTTTATGATAATCATCAATATATTAGAAAACTTAGCTGCTTAGAAGTAGTTTTGTGTTTCTATCTCTTTTATTGGGTTGCTTAGAAGTAGTTTTGTGCTGATATAAGCTACTCCTTTTTTTATCGATAATCATCAATATATTAGAAAACTTAGCTGCTTAGAAGTAGTTGTGTTTCTACCTCTTTTATTGGGTTGTTGTCTTGTCATTTGTCAATAACATATAGTGGGTTGTTGAGTTTGATTAATTTTGTGTTCAATGCTTCAATTTGAAGCTTCAAGTTCTTAATATAATGGAAAGCTTCTAGGAGAATAGAGCTCTTCTTCAACTGCACTTACATATGAACAAAACCAAACTATTAGCGAAATCAAAAAAGAAGAAGAGCGAAACAAATAAAATAGTAAGAAAATTTTTGATAGGTTTTAGAGGAGTTACTGATTTGGAGTGGGTGGGGGACCTAAGGATGTGAAGATTCAAGACTAACTGAAAGTCAGTAGTCTCAATAACCCAATAAAATTTTGATGTGTTTGTACCTCTGCTTTTCAGCTTTTATTGAGTTGTTTTTCTATCTGATCTGTCTTGTTAATTGCATTTACGAGTATTGCATTTTCTTGTTGTATTGCATTTTCGTTTAATTTTTACTTGTATTAAATTCTTAGTTACATTTTCAAATTATATATAGTAAAATAGAATATGAGTATTATTTTATTTGTCAAAAAAAAATTTTGGCGAATTTTTTATATAGGGAGCCATTACTTGCACTCGTTTTTAAGTGATTGCACCGAGGTTAAAAAGGACTTTATATTTTAAGGACTTGTGACATGCGAAAACGCAATTTGGGCAATCTGATTTAAAGTTCATGATCAATAGATCCTTAATGAATAAGATTGGCGCGAAATATAATCTTCATCATGTGATTAAATATAGTCAAAGGCTATTATTTGATTCAACGGTTGACAACAATAGATCATATGATAAATATCGTGTTTTGCTCCAATCTTAGCCACTAAAGATCTATAGATCATGAAATTTAAATCAGACGGCCTAGATTGCGTTTTCACATGTCCCATGTCCCTAAAATACAAAGTCTTGCTTTAACCTCGGTGCAATCACTTAAAAACGTGTGCAAGTAATGGCTCCCTTTTATATATTATAAAGTACTATGAAATAGGAGCCCCATTTTAGGAACTCTCCTTGGGCCCCCAAAATGTCAGGGCCGGCCCTGCTTACGGGACACATTATGCAGTCCCGAAGGAAAAAACTACTCCAAGTTCAATAGACCAAAAGGGTTTAATGCACAAAAAGCACAACTAATGGAGGCACAATATTGGATCGAAGGACAAGAAAATTTAATTTTACTCACTCCAGGTAGAATAACAATTTGGTCTCCAACAGAGAGGCTACTACATGGAACTTCAACAAATGAGGGCACCGCTTCTACATCGCCACCCATCAAAAGACGGGCATTTGTTGGAAGAATGTTCAGAAGTCCTGTCATGTCACTTGTAGCTTTTATTTTCGCTCTTTGTTCAAGATTTCTCCCTAACAACACAAATGCTATCAACATAATAGGTTCCTCAAAGAACGCCTTCCAGCCCTGCAAGAGAAACAAATCCATTTCAACAAGTCAATAACAGATATACATCATATAACTTACATGAAAATTACGCATTTTTTCAGGACTATGGCACCCTAATCATGGTTTAAAGAATCAGCTAATACCAATCTGTGTCGCTGATATGTTCAAATTTTGGCCTGGCTGATATGAATACACTGGTGTCCCTAGGCATCGGCCGCTACAACTGGTACTACTGATACGCATCAGTATAAGTTGGTTTAATTTTTTTATATTTGTTTTAACTTATATTATTAGAAAAGGAATCATTACTGTTACACCTTCAGTAAAAAATGTAGCGGTTTTATAATATTTACATTAAAATAATAAAGATATTAATATCTTAATGCTTCCAGAATGTTCCACAAGGGTAATTCTATGCTTCTCAATGTAGTATATATCATTCACGACTCATTACTAGTGACACATCAATTCATGAATGTGCTCTACATACAACTCGTGGGTTGCATGTGTATGGAGAACTTTGCGTTATAGTTATGCCAAGTTGTACAACCAAAACACCTACTACTAACCACTCTTAGGTGGCATCAGTTGTTTGGATTATGTATAAAAAGATAAAAAATTAATTTGTTATTCGGTTGAGCAAAGGACATTTAAGTCATTCGTGCATGTGTAGAGAGTGAGAGAAGAGTGAGTGAGAAAGATCAAGAAGAGTAATATATAAAGGGAAACATGGGTATTTAAATATAATTATAATAATAATAGAGTTTTTTCTGTGTGACATACGGCCTTCTTTCGCTATAACAGTAAAGATAATATTGTTACATATAATATGTCATAATAATATTCTATATTAAATTATTCACGATTTACTATTCAGTTATTACTAAAACTCATCATAGATATTATTTATGTACAAAAGTACTTAGTTATAAGAATCAGCCTATCTATATGTAAAATACACCATGGTAATTATAATAACTAAGGATGCAAACAATTTCATCCACAGGTTGCAAATACTGCAGTTTGTTTTATATCTCCGAAACCGAAATCCGATAATTTGTCCGAAATCCGAAAATTTGGCCAAAATTTTGATCCCCATACAAAAGCGACCGAAATTTTGGTCCTTTCGGCAGAAATTTTGATCCTTGATATCTCCAGTCACAAGGATCACAAGGAATCAAAAAGAACAAAACCTGAATTGTAATATATTTAAGTTTAGCACTCATACAAAAACTAATATAAAAACAGCGCTCGGAAAGAAGGATTAATACCAGTTTTGGTACCAAGGCAGCTATGGAACTAACAGCAAAAGACGATAAAGCCCCGAGACCAACCAAAGTGTTCATGTTTGGAACCCCCCTCAACAGACTTGTCAATCCATCAAGAATAAGACGGCGGCCTGGACCAACCAATGTAAATAAAGAAAGTGAGAGATGAAATCCTGTGGAATGAAATGCATGAGCCCATGAAGGAGCATTAGCTCCCAAAAAATGAGATGCATGTCCAATAAGGCACACGGCACATAATGCCCACGAGACAGCAAGCTCCCGACCTGTGAAAATTGAGCAACAAAATTAATTTAAGAACCAGGGCCAAATACAGCACTAGCAGATAAAAGCTTAAAACCAGCTAAAAGAAAATGTTTAGAATTACATTAAAGACTTAAACAAAAATTAACATAGAAAGGGCAGAAGGTTGTACCACTTTCTTTTAAACGACTAAGCTTTTCATCAATCTTCCTTTCGAAAACTTTGTCCCAGTTATTTTTTGCAGAATCTGCAAATAATTAAATGCACACTTTATGATGCATGTGTGAAACTAACCATTATACAAAATGATTAAAATGATGGGTTGTACACAGTAAAACCTTACCTAATAGTCAAATCATTTCACTCACTTAAAAGCAGTACTAAAAAGATTTTACTTGTCAACGAGAAAAAGCAGTTCCGGAAGCACATGAGATCTTTAGCATTAAAAATAATGGCCCAAGAAACCAAGCTTCAAAACATACAAGCTTGTGCATTTTCTCTTCTGAAAGATCTATCATGGGACAATGAAAGTTTCACTCTCGAGAAAATAAACCATTTTCTTGATCTAGCTGATCAGTTAGATACTCATTATCCAGATTCGATTTTTCATAGGCTCAAACGAGTCTGTATGTTTGAAAAAATCAAACTCATCCTACCAACTGAAATTGGTAATGAAATTCTATACAAAATTAAGGACCATGAAGATAGGATTAAACAGATCCTACTTCAAAATTATAAATCCATTAATCATTTTGATGGAATTTATCTTCCAAAGCTTTCTCTCTACATTGAAAACCAGCCCTGTAGCTTGGAAGAAAGCCATGATTGGGAATGATAAACCAACTCATCTTCCCTAGTCATCCAATAAAAGAATTTCCAGTGATGATCAAAACAATGATTATCATGCAACCAAATATTTGAATAGAACTGTCTACTTCACCTTCTGGATAACTAGCACAGTGGGTTGGAGATCTCGAGAAAAATTCTATCAATCATATCAGATACAGCTCCTTGAAAGAACAAAGGAACATGAATTCGACAATGTCCAAATCGAAGAAGCAATAGCAAAAACCAGTGCCCAATCAATTACTCCAAGAATGTATTGAATCCGATCTCTAAAAAATCTCTATGAAACAGCTACACAAGTCTCAACACAAGACTACTAGTTAAAGATTTCAGACGGAAAAAGAATCTTCTTAACAAATCTCCATATTGAATATATGCAAACCACTAAACAGCTAGCAAAAGCAGAGACTTTGTTTGCAAATATGATTATCAAAAAAGATTTGGATCTTCCTGAACATTTAGAAATTGAAACCACAATTTACGAAGAACAGTTTTAGGACAGTCAAGACCCTGATAGTCCTACCTTAGAAGATTCAGTACATTATCATAATCTCGAAAATCGTATGGAAGCATAGTAGACTCTACCACTATCTCGAAAAGAAAAGTAGCTGGATCAACTCCAATATTCATCCAAGACACAACCACATAAATATGTCATCCATGACGCATGAAGCACAATGGCGTCAGCAATGACAAATTCGTCCAACAAACCCATGTGACGAATCTTATCAAGATCAAATCTACTTTTATGGACCTTATCTCTTAACAAATATAGATGAATTAAATTTGAAGTCCGATGGCATCCGTAGAAGTCTATAAAGAGATGTTCTCCAACCATGAAGGCATCGAGTCATATAGAGTCTTCTCAATCTTAGTTATACGTTCAGTTCTAATTTTTTGTGTTTTTCTATCCACGCTGCTGTTTTTCTAATTGGTATCTTTACCACTTATAAAATGTGTCTCAAGATTCTTCTTATGACATTGAATTCCAATTATTGTTATTACATTAAAGCTATAATTTCATTAAAACTTAACATGCTGAAAAAATTATATTACAAAATCAACTTGCTGACTTCAATTCCTGAATTGCAACAGATTATGTAAAGTGGTGTACCATTTACATAATCTCAATCTCAAACTGACAGTGGAGAAATATCAAATAATGCACTAACATAAACAATATTCATTTATAACGCCAAAATGACGGACTACATCAAAGACCACCAGGTGTTAAACTCATTTCTGTTAGAACGTAGAATTTAAAAACTATTTGGTCTAACGTTGAAGATAGCTCAAAAAATATGAAAGGAAACAGGACACAAAGAACAAGAATGAGGGAACTGAATTTAGAAATCAGAAGGAAAAGCGTGCAGCTGAAAGTACCATTTGCCTCCAGGAACCTTCATTAATGATAAATTCCAAAGGAAAACCGGCAGCCGGACCATGGCAAAGGCAGTAGCATATGCTCACTATGGACAAAAAAAATTAATCCTAAATAGCATACCCGTTTCAACTAGAAACTCTCCAAAAGTCGGCCTCAAAAACAGATTAACTGCAAACCATGTAGGTGAAACCGAGAGCTGGTATGAACAACTTTCTGATGCATCCAACCAGTTCTGCCAAAGTAATTCTATGAGGGCTATTAAATATCGTCATTCATGGATGCACTTCGGCCATACTCCCACTAAAAGTGTTGAGTTTTCTTCCCATTCAAGAAGGCATTGATATAAGGGTTAGGTAATGACTAAGGGTGATTCCTCAGTTCCAGTTGAAAATTGTACAGTCGTTGATTCTCTATCACTTGAAAATCAGAAAGCTGCTTATTCAGAGTTAAATTTATGAAAAAATAGCAACAATCGCCGAGATCCCAGATTTCTACAAGGCTCACGCAGATGAAATGACTACCGTCTAAACAACGGTGGTCAACGGTTTTGAAAATGAAAACAAAATATTAGTTCACCGTTCACTTTCATCACCATTGATCATGGTGATATAAAAAAAAAAATTCTTTTCTAAAATCCCGAATAGAAACCAGGTGCCACGTGGCACAGAAATGCACCTCTTCCCCAGCCATCTTGGCTGAAAGGAGGTGCAGATTACCTTATATATATATATATATATATATATATATATATATATACACACACACACACACACACACACACACACACACACACACACACACACACAACACACACACACACATGGAGCTCCACGTGGCACCTAAAACACTATTTTTGTGCCACGGTGGAGCTCAAGTATGATTAAAAAATAATAATAAACAAATAAATTCAAAATACATTTTTAAAAAGTGAAAGTCCTCAGCAGTCCAGATTCCCAGCCTAAAAAAGACATGGTGGAGATGAAGTTTTGGTACTTTTTTTAAAAATGATCTAAACAACCTAACCTTGCTTCACGTGGAACCTTTGCGTACGCATGGTAAGCGTACACCATTATACACACACACACATGGCAGTGGTAATCAAGGATGACTCTTAGTGATGTTTCTCAATGGCATTTTACGTACAGTCAGCAAATAGAGGAAAAACTAAAAACCTGTGCTTCATTTCAAAACCCATGCATGCCATGCGTCTGAGTTTCCAGATCGCAGCAGATTCCAATTCATGCTAAATGAATTTTGGCAAATGCATAATTCGCTGGGCTGAGAAAAAGAGAGAATTATTTTATAGTATCCCCCACTTCATAACTTGAAGCGACAATGTCCATAACAGATGAATATTTCAAATAACCAAAAATATTACAGAAAGTAATAGAAAGTAACATGGGTTCGTTGTATCATACAAATTGAGTAAACAAGCACAGATGGCTTCATTCTGAATTATGAAACCTTGTATGAGCCATAAAAATGAGAACCACAAAGAGCGCCATAATCATATCAAGTTGATAATAATTATCCTCAATTTAACATCAAAAGTTGTCATGTTCCACCATTTAATTTAGCACTACTACACTACAGCGTAATACTTCACATTTTCCATATGTTGAAGAATACGGAACTCAGAGGGGAAAACCTAGGAAATTTCCCCTAAAAACTGGAAAACCTGGGAAAAAGACTAATAAAGGCCAAGGTGCTCTGCCATCAGTGTTCAGCTACAACGCATTAGTCTACAAAATCCGATACATTTGACTTATACAAACTATGGAGGCTTCCGGGATGAAGAAAATGATGCCAAAACTAAGTAGCAGT
This sequence comes from Chloranthus sessilifolius, assembly GCA_021018995.1. Classification (NCBI taxonomy): domain Eukaryota; kingdom Viridiplantae; phylum Streptophyta; class Magnoliopsida; order Chloranthales; family Chloranthaceae; genus Chloranthus; species Chloranthus sessilifolius. The sequence continues at coordinate 112,704,938 of CM037594.1, read as the reverse complement.
CCCGACATGTTGTATTAGCACCCTATCCAAACAGAATGATGACCTCCAAAGCGATGCAAAGGCTGCGTCCAAATCCACCCATTGCAGCTGACAGGACCCACCTAACGACGAATAAATGCTTTTATCAGATCAAAATTATGAAACCCATTCTTTCACATCAAATCTAAATAGTAAAAACATGATCAAGATATCACTGACATGAAATGGGTCCCCTTGCAGGGAAGAACCACAAGAAGCATTGGCATACCATGTAACGTTTTGGAGAAATTAAGATGCTCTTCACTACACAGCCTTTGCTCTTCACGCAAGAATATCTCCTTCAATAGTGTGTCCTCGACCTGCCAATTACCCACCAAGCTTCATATAAATCACAGAAAACCTCAATGTGCAGTGACTAGATTCTACTCAGTCATTTAGATATTTTAAGGATGCCTCGATCCACCATTCAATCAAGATTAAGGGGAAAAAACAGGAATAGGCATCTCTACAATGAGCTCAATGGCCATTATAAGCCTGTTGGAAATTGTAGCCGCTCTCAATTATGGGACACTGAAATCTGGTATAAAATTCAAGCAGATCTTCCAACAGGCAGTTGTATGTAAGAATGTTGATTAGTACCCAACCCGAAAAAGGATCATACTGTCAGTATCAGTATGAGTAGACCCACAGTTACCGAGAAACCCTTTTTACCCTATTGTACCAGTACAGGGGACTAGTACGAAATGTTTCCAACAGAAACATTTTTTGGAATGTGTTTCAATATATAATTGAAACTCGTTTCATTTTAAATAGGAACTGGTTTATATCTTAGAAGAAACTCGTTTCAATTTATATAGGAACTCCTTTCTATTAAAAAAGGAACTTGTTTCCTATTTAATTGATAATTCTATCTCTCAAATATGAAACTAGTTCCGTCCTTTTACATAACAAGTTTTTAGAAGCATTAGATTAGTTCAAAATATGACTTAGATTTTTAGGGACATTGCAATATGGCTTACGGATTTTTAGGGACATTGAATCATTTTTTTATAAATCATGAAATCGTTGAATAACCTTCATGTGCATATGATTGAAAACTATATGTATATTTTAGAAATATTTTTAGTAATATTTTTTAATAGGTAATTTGGATAATATATTAAATTATATATATATTACTAATAGATAAATTTGATCATGTGTCTTTTCATCCATTGATAGATGAGTTTAACGAATCACGTGTATAAACTCTAAAATTTTAAAATATAAATATCAATACATACAAATATACTTCTTATATATAGTTACATAAAAAAGTACAAATTTTATACTAATATCATATACATCTCGCATCCATTTCGCTTCTATGTCACAATACTGGTGTTTCTATGGCGAATCCATCTCGTATGTATGTCGCATCTATTTCGTTCCTATTTAGTAAGTTTTTTGTTTCTATGATGTACCAATACCATACTAGAGACATATCAATAAAAATGTACCCGGAACTTTTTTCACCTCAGCGTACCAATACCTGTACCAACTCCTGGCAACTATACGCATACTACATAATTATATTACGTTTGCTTAAATCTCCAATGACAACATTTTCTATGAAAAAACCATAAAAAATTGCATTCAGAAACCGAGAAAGAGCAAATACACAAGAAAAATGGACACTGTAGTCGAACCGCGGATCTCACGTTGTTTTCAGTCTTCTATCTTCTTCTTCAAGAAAAATGGACACTATAGTCAAACCGCGATTCCTAAAAATAGGAATTGCGGATCTCTCTCTCTCTCTCTCTCTCTCTCTCTCTCTCTCTCTCTCTCTCTCTCTCTATGTACGAAGAAGAACTAAGAGAAATAACGCTGGGGTTGGGTATCCATTTTAAAAATCCTTAAAGTTGAATTTTTTAAATAGATACCCTCTTTCCTCTAAACATTATATTATCGGTACCTCAAACTTAGGATTTTATATAAAGGAACCTTTGTAAATAAAAAAATAGGTAATAATTGCAAAACCCTTAATTTTGGATTTTCTACAAACACCCCTCTGGTTTAGAAAGGATTTGGCACCAATCTTTGTAACCGAAAATTTTTTAAGTGTAACCATGGTTTTCTCCCATCATATCTTTTGACTAGTTTGAATCAGACGATGGAAATTGTTTTGCCTTCCAATCTTCCACACAATTAGATCTAGAGATCATGACCCACTTATCAGGAGGACAAATGTTACTTTCACGTGGAAACATTCTCATAAAGTCACCATGATCATGGGCGAACCATAAGAATGGTTATTGAGTCATTTTGGTGATGTTTTTCATGTGTAATCAACATCTGACCGTCAAATAGGTGGGCGAAGATCTCATATTTATTGTATGAAAGATTTGGACAAAAAGAGGATCTCCATCATCTCATTTTGTACAATCAATGGCTCTCGGAGTGGAAACATTGGTTGCCCTTGTTCAGTTGCTATACCAGCCTTTGTCTCCCCTCATGTCTATACTCATAAATGTTTTGAAAATGTACCATTTCATTTGACGAGACGTTGACAGCTGGCTGCATTTAATTCCGTCTCATGGTTAAGCTTGTGTACATATATGCTATAAATGTATTCTGTGTGTGCTGCATGTGCTATGCTAAGTGGACTATACATCCGATTTAGCCTGATTAATCTAAACATACCACTTGGCAGTTTTCTTATGCTATGAATGTATATAGGCGCTCCCGCTTCCTATATTTTTTTTAAATTGCCGCTCCCGCTCCCGAATCCGCTCCCTCTTCATGCAACTAAGGTCTACAGTCTACTAACGGGAAGATGAAAAGTAGATTGAATCCCTCAAGCATTTCATAATAGACCAAAAGAAGAAAAACACTCACCCATGGTTGACAATCTCTTACGATACACGATACGATACACGATATTACAAAAAACGATATGTATCTATGATGTGTATCTTTCTTTACCATACCTTACAATACACGATATGAACGATACATGTGCTTTCGATTATAACAAATTTTTTATTTAAAAATTATCACTTATATATCTCAACTTTTAAAAAGTTATAAAGAAATAGAACGACAAGAATAAAGAAAGAAGAGGAAGATGTCTACAAAAAAGATCAATAAGAAAAAAATGATGATTTAACTGCTAAGGAAGGTGTTGGTGTTGATATTGGGGATATAGATAAAGAACGAAGACTTGGGATTTTTTTTTTTTTACAAATTTTTTTTTTTAAATTGGGATGACAAACTGGTAATGACAAGAAACAAGTATAATTTTTTTAAAAGTAGAAGTTGGGACTTGAAAGACACATCATATAAATATATAATACAAGCATACAACACCCACTCACACCACACTTACTAGAAATTTTCTATTTTATATAGTGAAAATTTGAAAAGTTTATGAGTTTATGTGACTGGATTTTATCTCTATTTTATATATCAATCTAATGAAATGTTTTGTTCAATTTATTTGATTTAAATTCTAATTACTAATGTGATGGATGATACAATGAGGGTCTTGGACACTTAGTATTTCAAAATGATCATAAATTGTATATATATATACACTATTTTCTTTTTTAACTTTTTCCATATATTTATATAATTTTCATATATATTTATAAAAATCTAAGTGTATCTTATAATACTCGATACGCAACACGATACAATAATTTTTTATTGCAATACACGATTTGACGACTTTGCATTCCACCCCACCACGCCATTCATTCATCTTATCAATCAGAAAATGGATGACCCGTACACCATCTGTAGTGCACAAGCCCTTTCACCAAATACCAACTCAAGAAAATAGGCACTGTCAATTTATTTTAAAGGGAAGATGAAAAGAAAATTAAATCCCTCAAGGATTTCATAATAGACGAAAGGAGGAAAAACACCCCCTTCCTTAATCCTTCAAGTATCAACATCAATGACCTGAAAGAATACTTGCAAATAAATATGGACGCCCTAATGTCTTCCAGTTTGCAAGTTCAACTTGAACATCTCTTCAATCGACAGATTATAAATCAAATGCAACTTCAAGCTGAATTTTTACTTTGCTAATACCACAAATCATTAGTTTGTCATATCCATTAAAAAATTGATGAAACATACACCACCTATAGTGTACAGGCCCCTTTCACCAAATACCAACTCTTTCTCAACTAACAATGTGGTTTTCGATTGGAAACTCTAGCAGTACTAAGGACATAATGGAGAAACACAGCCGATGTCAAATTTGGCATGGTTTCGCCCTTCCATGTCTAATAACTTAGTAGTCTATCTTAAGAAAAGTGTACGGTTTTTCATGTTTAAGCACTCAATTTTAGGGGTGTATTTCATCCATATGTAACTCATTACATTCTCCCATGAAGAACATTGTTATAACATTGTCCCATCTATTTGAAGGTCAACTTTGTGAATCTTATTTATTTCTAAGCTCATGTTTGTAAGGGCTAATTCTATACTACTCCACAATCCTTCACATCGTTTCTCATCCCTCTCCAAGTCTTTATTGGTCTTCCTCTTCTTCTTTGTGCTTGTATTGTTTCAATCTTTCATATAGGGACTATTTCAGGACCCAGATGGCCATGCCCAAATCTCTTAAACAACATTCTTTAAATTTCCCCTTTAGTGGGGCATCCCTGAGCTTCTCACTAGTTCTCTCCAGTTTTCAATCCTTCGGTGTTTGTCACTATTTCTCTCCAAGTCTTTATTCGCCTTCCTCTCCTCCTTGTGCTTGTATCATTTGATCCTTAATGGCAGTTGAAATATAAAGAACTAATTAACTAAACATCAACATTATTAAGCTATAGAAATGCTCTATTCAGGGTTTATTGAGCTACGAACGTGGAGACGGAGAGGGGGGAGCGGAGAGAAGAGATGGCCCAGAGGACTACACTATTAATCGCCGTGTGTCTTTATTATCAATGAGAATGCCTCTTTAAATAAAGGCTTAGAGATTTAAATGAGGAAACATGCAAATAGGAAAGAATGTATCTAAGGAAAGAAACAAATAAGAAGTAAACTTATCAGGAAATGGCCAACTAAGAAAGATACCTTATTTGGCACAATCCTAAACATAAATGACCAACTAAGAAAGTCTTTATATCAATATCATCTTTTTCTAAAAAACAATATCGCTATTTGAATATTCACTAGCTATTTAGGTCTAATGGACAGATTGGTCTCCATATGCAATAGCCACACCATGGCAAATCTACAAAGACACTTAAACTACACTGTCAACAACCACCATGTAATAAACAATAGTTGATAATCGATATAAAATAGTGAAGAAAATATTTACCTCGAAGGTTGGACTTAAATCCACAAGTAGTCAAGTGGCTCGCAAGTTTCTCCCCCAATTGTTGTTGCCAGTTCTGAGTAACCTGAACTTCAGGAACGGCCCACACAATAGCCGTCTCAGTCGTTAGATTAACACTAGCCGAGGATACCTGAGGCTGTTCATATATGCATTACATCATTGGTGTTGTGTAGTAGACAATTAATGCAGTAATAAAATGTGCATTTTATAAAAAAAATTAAGAACATGACAAACTCCCATACCAGTATCATAAATCGTGAGCCAAAAAATAATTCATTGAGGATCACTTGCAAAACACACAAAATGGATTTTGAATGTGATGGCTATTGCCACGGATTTTGTTAGTGGATTCCAGTGACAGACATCACGGTTACAGTGAAAAACTACAACTTCTGTGTATGACCATTGCATATAGCCGATTTACGTAGTTTACAAGTGATCGTCACTCAAAATAATAATCATGAAGAAATTGACTCTCCACATAACCATCATAAAGTAATTAAGGTTACAACGCACCTATTAGCCACCAAATCCCATCATAACCTTACTTTCAAGTTTCAAGGACCCTAAAGTCATTTCACTGCAGTTTTTGATCAAATTCAGAGGCTACAAAGGTGCTTCACGCTCGATGATACCTTTCACACCCATTAATTTTTATTTGATCTCATTATTCACCTTGACAATGTGATCCTTATGACCAAATAGTTGTCAACCATTATAAGATAAATCAACAAATAAAACATAAAACCAAGAATTTGCTACAAACTCAAATGTCAGAAATTTGTGACTTCTGTGAGAAGGTTTGTAACTACAACCACTGCAAACAAAAGTAGATTTCATATGTATTTTACAGTAATGGGTACTCAAAATACAAAAAATGATTTATTTATTTTGTTAAATAAGATGGGATTGAACCTGCAACCTCAAGGTTGAATTTAATATGTGTTTAGTAAATTTTATCTGCATTTAACCAGTAAATGATCACTTGGAACTTTGGAGAAAGACTTTTAAATCAAGGTGTTCAGAAATTAGCAGACCAAGAATACATGGAGTGCAAGTTTAGCAAACATGAAAGCCTAAAACCATTTAGTATCACAATGCTATAAATTTAAGTTTAGCAAAGATGGGAGACTGAAGAATGAATTTGGTCAAAATAGAAAATCATCCAGTGTCACAATGCCATAAATTCTTGTACTTGGCCTGATGGTGGGTCCGAGAAGGATATCTCAAACATGAACAATGTGGGGTTGATTTAGTGGAGACGGGCAAGTGGTATGTTGTGTGATTGAAGAATCACTTCGATTAATGGTGAAAAGACCTGCATTACTGTATGGTGTAGAGTCTTAGACTACGAAGAAGCAGAATAGAAGACAAGTTTGCATGGCTAGGATGGGTATACTATGGTGGATGAGTAAAATAACAAGAACTGAAATGAAATGGAACAAGTACATATAGGGAAGATTAGGAGTGGCCCTAATCAAAGAGAGAATTAAAGAATGCTACTTGAGATAACTTAAGCAATGTCCACGGAGACCTAGAACGGCCACAAGGATTGAAACAATAGAAGCACAAGGAAGCAAGAGAAGAGTAAGACTCATAAAGACTTGGAGAGAACAGTAAGACAAATGAAAACTTGGAAAAAAATATTTACAAACAACCTGAAGGAATGTAGACTAACAAATAGTTTAGGCCTGAACAAAGTTGAGTGGGGGAAATAAAATACTCGAAAAGCTAATCACAAAATATAAGGGAAATAGTGTTATGATGATGATGAAGTATAAATTTATTCAATTAAAATAATAATAATAAAATGGCTTACCAGACTTTCCAATATGCGCTTCACGCTTGCTGCACATCCTCCACATGACATTCCCTGCAAGAATATAGATAAGCAAATAAATAAGTTATTATAATTAGAATAATAATAATAAATTATTATTATTAGGGAACCATTACCATAGTCACAAAAAAACAGTGTTTTAAACGTATTTTTTTTCAAGAAAGAAATAAAAAGCCATTTTTACAAAACGAAAAAACATAAGTGCATTATTTTTCGTTTAAAACACATTTTATATGATTTTTTGTATAAAACGCGTTTTTTTCACATTATATATATATATATATATATATATATATATATATATACACTCATACCCTTCTCTTACTTTTTTTGGCGTACTTGCCGTGTTTCCAAAATTTTCCCTTGCAGTTTTATTCCCGTATTCCATCTTTGGGAATATGGCCATTACTTGCAAACACAAAGTTGGCCCTTACACACAATTTAAAAAGTAAGACTTAAAAGTACTTTGGAATCTTGTGCCATGTGAAAATATCATCTAAACCGTCTGATTTGAAGGCAATGATCTAAAGATCTTTGGCGCAAAATATTGACATGAAACAGAATCTTTATGATATGATTCAATGTAGTCAGAGGCCACCATCTAATTCCATGATTTACTGCCTTGAACCATATGATAGAGATCATGTTTCATGTCAATATTTTGCACCAAGATCTTCGGAGTTTGGACCATGGCCTTCAAATCAGACTGTTTAGATAGCGCTTAACAAAAGTCCCCAAAACACAAAGTTTCTTTTAAATTGTGTGCTTGAGCCAATTTTGTGTGTGCAAGTACTTTCTCCCTTATTATTATTATTATTAGTAGTAGGTAGCAAATACTTGCACACTAGATTTGTACCATGGAACATGGTTTAAATGAAAGACTTTACTACTTTTGGGATTTGTGTCACGCAGAACACCATTTAAGCCTGCTGATCCGAAGACCATGATCTAAAGATCCTTAAGCCAAAAGTTGGAATTAAACGTAATCTCATTATTATTATTATTATTATTATTATTATTATTATTATTATTATTATTATTATTTGATTTCAAGTAAACGACATATATTTTAGAAATATATCTGTTATGGATATTGCAACAAATTTCGACGGGTCGCTGGCACTGTAAGAGATCCATACACGGATTTCCTGACCCCTAAAAACTTGCAGCTATAACCATTGCACAAATTTACCTAAAATATATGCGTCATACAACAAATCTTAGTACAAATTCAAAATATATACGTAAATTAAAGCGAAAAAATCACTTGTAACTCAACTACATCTAAACAAATGTAAGAGACGATGTCTCACCCCAACATCAAGAATTATAACATCCGGAGACGAAGCCAAAACCTCATCAGCTTCTCCAACAAGAGACTTCGACTCCGTATCTCCACCATTCGATCCACCGTCTCCGTCTCCTCCACTATTTCCGCTGGCAAATCCATCACCCCCTCCTCCAGAACCGAAACAGGAAGGAGATTTCGAAATACAGGCCGTTCGATGCGAAATCTTCAGATTTGAAGGCGAAAACAATTGCTCGGATCCTCGAAGACTACTATTGAGGATACATCTAGTGTTCCAAGATAGAAATCGAGCTCGGGGGGTTTGGTTCAGATGCAAAGTGGAGAGATGACGATGGAGGTGAGAGAGATAGGGTTTCGGATAAGGAGTTAGGGTTTTGGATACGGTGATGAGAGAGAATGTTGAGATTGCAGACTCCATTACAGCAGCTTCTTACCTCTCTCTCTCTCTCTCGGCCTTTCGATTCTGAGCCGTTTTGTGTTTAGGAAGAAGGAAGCAGGAGTTGGTTAAAATGACGAAACTACCCTGACTTCTCGAAAAAATGATAAATATTAGATGTTTAACCAAATAATTTCAATTATGGTCTTAGTGGTTAATTCCTTTATGTACAACCATTTTCTGCTACTTCAGAGCGCCTCGTCAACAAGATGGTGATAAAGCACAAAGATCAATAGTTAATTACGAGCACCTAATAATAACTCTGCCGTGTAGCTGCCCTATTTCAACTACTTTCACGTCCCACACTTTTAGGACTTCACGTGCTGCACGTGTAATATTTATCAATTATTTAAAAGCATAGTCACAAAACCGGGGTTCCGGTAATACGTTGGTAAAGTTGAAATCCGGAAAAATTCGGCAAAATTTAGGAAGTTTGGGAACAATTCAAAAAAATAAAAAAATAAAAATTATATACATATATAATATAACTTTATAATTTAGATATATATTTTAAAATATTTAATATTTTTTTTTAAGTAAAATAATAAATTACTTAAAAATTAATTAAACAATGACAAAACCTACTAAACCAACCACAAAATATTAATATCATGATCCATAATTGCATCCCTACATTACAAAAAAGTATTAAAATCCATAAAGTCTATAGTACTAAGCCAACACATTTAAAACTATTAATCAAAGAAAAGATATAATCATAAATCCAGCAAGTTAGAAGAAAAATAAGAGCAAATTGAGAGGGAAATAATCTAATAATTAAGGGGAAACATACTCTAATAATCAGAGCAAGTTGGGAAAGATGTCGGCATCTCCAGACTCTCCACTCTCCACAGATCCAATCGTCCAAACCAAACTCCAAACTCTAGGTTTAATTCCAAGAAGATGCAATAAAATTAATCACAGTCAAAGATTTGCAATGGAATTATGGATCAAAATATCGTCCAATACCGATATCGGTATTGGACCCTACCGATACGGTACATTGAATGTACCCGTATCAATCAAATATATTTATATACCCGGACGATACATTGAATGTATCGTCCGATACCGATACGTATCGTCCAATACTTATCGTTTTGGGCTCAGACGATACGTATCGTTTTTCTGGCATTTTGATCCATAGATGGAATGACCTGAAACTCTGAAAGCGACGAAGGGTTTTTGGGTTTCAGATAGACGAAGGGTTTGGATTTGAGACTTGAGAAAGGAGAGCTAGAGGGAATGAGAGATAGAGTTGGGTACCAGGCTTTTTTACTTTTAGTTTTTTTTAGTTCTAGCTTTTTAACTTTTACCTTTTTTTACTTTTTAACTTTTAGCTTTTTTTACTTTTTAAGCTTTTAGTTTATATACAATAACAATAGTAGCGACAGCAACGTACAAAGTTACTGACCTCGGCGAAATTCACGAACTATTCGCGATGTTCGCGAACTTCGAGGATTTTGGCGATTTTTTCAAAAATTTACGAATTATTTGCGTTTTGTTCGTTTCCACAAAAAATGCGAATTATTCATGAATAGTTCAATAGTTTGGCGATTTTTGTGACTATGTTTAAAAGAGTACCTTTATTTCCACCTACGGATTCTTTCGATCCACTCATGCTCCCACGTGCAAGTTTAAAAATAAAAATACCCACTCTGAAAGTCGTGAGCCAAATACACCCACATTTTCCTTTATTTCCACTCACCTATTTATGCATGTAAACCCCCTTCTTCCTCTTCCTCTCATTCTCGCGCTACGACCTCTTTGAACAGTGAACATTCCCCACGCTTTTACGTTTGTTTTTCTTCGCTTCGTTCGACACCGACGACCGTCCCCTTCTTTCTTCTTCCTCTCATTTTAGTTTCGATATGGGTTTGAAGGACACAGGTGATAGCTTCAAAGAGCAGCTATCATACGATGATGATTTGGAGTTCACCCAACTCCCTCCGATAGAATCACAACCTCCTGTACAGGTAAATGAGTTTTTTTTCATTCTATTTGTATTTATTTTTCATTATATAATTTTTCATGCAATTAGTAATCATTTTCATTCTATTATTATTCATTCTATAATAATATAATTTCCATTATATTATTTTTTATTCGAAGTAAAGCTAGAGTTTGGTAGTGGGGGTGAATTTATTTTGGATTATTTTTCATTTATTTTATATTTATTTTAATTTCATAATTTTCGCTCTATTTGTATTAGTTTTAATTATATAATTTCACATTCTAAGTAAATTTAGGGTTTTATAAAAATGTTATTTTTCAATTTATTTGTATTAGTTTTCATTCATTCTCTTTTTTATTCTATTTATATTAGTTTTCATTATATAATTTTTTAATCTAAATAAATTTAGGGTTTCCATGCATTAATAAAAAATGATTTGCTAGGGTTTCAATCTAAATAAATTTAGAGTTTCTATGCATTAATGAAAAATGATTTGCTAGGATTTCAATCTAAGTAAATTTAGAATTTTTATGCATTAATGAAAAATAATTTGTTAAGGTTTCAATCTAAGTAAATTTAGGGTTTCTATATCAAATTTATTTATGAAAGAGTAATATACATTTGAGTACCATTATTTCCACCCATAGAAATGGAATAAAACCTAGCGAACCATTTTTATATTAAATTTTATTCCATTTATATATAGACTTTTATTTTTTATATCGAATTTCAAACCATTTTATATCAAATTTCATTTCATTTCAATACATTTTGTACGAGTCCCTCACGTGATTTTTGATGGATTGACTTTGGTTAAAAAAAAATTGTGAAGTTACAAGAGGGATTCATACAAAAATAACATTGTCTCTAAGATTATGTGTATAAGTTCGTTCATTCATTTCAATAGTGATTATATTTTGAACATTATGTTATTATGTTCGGTGGACAATATACAAGCATAGAATACGGACCTTACTCTCCTTTTGACCACAAATGAGCTCTTTAACACCTGTGAGGAAATGATAGAGTGGGCACGCGATGTCGCTAATAAAGCGGGAACTGTGCTAACGATACAGAGGTCCGATAAGGGATTTCAAGGCCGCAGTGTCAAGGTGAAGTTAACTTGCGAGAAAGCAGGCAACTTTCGTAATCGTAAGAAGGGATAATCCAAGACTCTAGCAACGAGACAAACATTTACAAAAAAGTCAGATTGTCCGTTTTCATTACGAGGAACAGAGATTAAACAATAAGGAAAGTCTGTATGGAAGATGGACGTACTTTGCAGAGCTCACAACCACCCCCTGGGGTAATTTGGGGAAGTTCACAAACTCCCGATATTGAGTATCATCGGAGTGACCTTCACACAAAAAAGTTTTTACATTAGCTTCGAGTTTATGTCATCCGAGAAAGAGAACGCTTATGTGTAGGTATTGCGATCACTCAAATCACTTTTCAAGGGAGGCGATCTTCCATCTCTATTCACCACCGATCGGGAGAAAGCACTCATGAATGCGATCGAGGTAGTTTTCCCAGAAGTGAAATACATTTTATGTGTATGGCACATAAAATGGGTGTGTTAAAGAATTGTAAAAAAGTATTTGATACTACAGAAGAATTGGATGTCTTCTATCAGGCATAGAATCGTGTGATGTACAGTTCATCGGTAGAAGAATATGAAGTCGATCCATAGGTACGCGGAGCATCAAAGTATCCTCCACTAGTTGTATGTCACTTGGATAGATCCGTACAAAGAAAAATTCGTGTTAGCATAGACAAATGAATATATGCATTTCAGTAATACGGCTTCAAACTGAGCAGAGAGCGCGCATGCTCAGATCAAGCGTGAGTTAAGATCTTCAATTGTCGATCTTCTGCAATCGTGAAAGAAGATTGATGGCGTCGTTGAGTTGTAACTTATACACATACGAGCGTCATTTGAAGAAAGTAAATTAAAGAGGGGGTATCATTATTCCTCCAATTTCTACGAGCTCATAGTCGGTCATGTGTCTAGAGCCGCGCTGAAAATTATTGAAGTAAACAGAGTTGCAGTTGAGACGCAACCTATTATTGAATCTCAGTGCACGCGTGTATTGCGCAAGACACATGGGCTTCCATGCTTGTATGAACTCTCTTCGTGGCTATTGGCCGGTGACAAAATTCCTCTTGAATCTATTCATCCATGGTAGAAAAACTCTACCACCTTAAAGTTTGTGCATCATCAAGAGGTGTTGAATTATTAGAATACTTTTATCGCATATACGAAGATACGAGAGGTCCGACAGTGCTGTCCAGGATCAAATATTTAGACAGTTGCATGAGATGGCAGACCCCACTACGACCTACACGGTCGAGCTAAAATTATCGTAGAGTAAATGCGGCAGGCCTAAGGGGAAGGGAAACAAAAGAAAACATAATACGTCATCGAAAAGAGAGAAATCCGGGTTTGAGCATGTAATGAAAGAAGTTAATATGAATAAGACAAAGGAGAAAGGAAAGAAGGCTGCAGCTGTTGAAGTTCCGAAGCTTCAAGAGAGCCTTGGAATGAAATTATATTTGAAGACACTCCCTGAGTTTGTGCATCCTATCGTAGCTGATATCACGGAAGTAACGACAGATGGGTACTGTGGGTTTAGAGCTGTTTGTGATGGGACCAATACTCGAGCTTGGAGCATGGTGCTTGGGGCACGACATTTGGTGCCAGGAGGGCACGCGACATGGGGCCAAGTGGGCCTGGCGAATTGGTCACGCTGCGAGGACGCGACACGGTCGCATGGGGGTAGGATGTGGGGGCGATAAGGTCGTGACACGGACGCGACATAGCCAAGGTGGGCTAGCGATGCAAGAGACGTTGCGGTATGTCAAACCAAGGGGTTTAAGGTTCTCCTGCCATTCGGGCTGAATGACTATTTTACCCTTATATAGGGGAAGGGAGCTAGAGAGCTATTCCCCCGTACACGGGGTCTTGGGTTTGCCAGAGGGGGCGCAAGTATCTCCTAGGCCTGAAAGGGTGGGCCTAGGACGTCGACGCAGCGATGCCGTATGGAACACAGGTGAGGTTGATGTATGGCCCCGGACTACGCGTCGCGGTGCATACGGCTGGGCAACCTCGTGAGAATACAAGCACTGCGTGGGACTCAATAGAGCATGCAAGCACGAGGGCTGCGTGGGACTCGGTTGAGCACGACAGCACGATGAGGCACAAGGCTGTGGGCTTGGTTCGGTATGTGGGCAAAACATAATGACATGGGGAGCTGCATGCCAAGTTTATTGTAAAGCGAGGTACTAGTGCAGTGCACAGGGTCAAGCTTGAGTAGGCCAAGTTTAGCACAGTGGTGCAAGCGAGCGTGTCGTAAGAGGCACAATAAGCTGGGTGGTAGACCGCGAAATAGAGGTAACCACATTGGGGGAGTTTCCGTCCTCTAGGCGGGTGGTATCAGAGCTGATGTGTAGATGGGTTGGTTTCGTTGCATGCGGTAGCGGAGCACCGTGCGGGTTGGTAACATGTCGAAGGACGCCCCGCGACTGTTGGTATCAGAAGTAGGCTGACTTAGTGTAGAGTGCGTTAAGTGCCGCACGGGACTGAGGTTGCGGAAGTGCGACCCCATGACATGTTGCACACTCATTATGGATGGGTTACGATGGATAGAAGATAGTTGATTTGTTAGTTGAGTTGACCTCCCGCGCGAAGAAGTATTTACCGATTTTTGATAGCCAAAAATGAATGAATCAGATACATACGATCCTCAACTGCGTCACTAACAATGCTCGGAGTACCTACAGAATGGCTGTGCCAAACATGGGGTACCTAATAGCATCATGCTATTGTACCCTTTTAGTCCTTAGCACCCAACTTTCTATGACATTTTTTTCATTGTGGACAACAGCAGGCACAACGAATAAAGTGATTTACATCGCTCACGTGAACGATTGTCACTTCGTGCCAGTGACTTTGATTAAAGATAGTCTCATTCTATCATTGACGGCTGTATGGAGGTGCTACCAAGATGATTGTGCAGTGGGATGGGCGTCTCAGTTCGCGAAACGATCGAAGAACTTCAACTCTGGCAATGATGGTGAAAAAGTTATGACCGAAGATTATCCAGTGGTTGACCTCGATTGATAGTTTTTTTATTTAGGGTGGTGTATATTCATGTAAATGGTGAAAATATTATGATCATTCCAACATATTTTTTTGTAGCCGGTATGAATATAGATACTATGAAGTGATACATAGATGAATAGAAATGAAATTTTTGTTAAAGTGTTTATTTTATCTTTTGCTATTAGTTTTTAGTTGACCATTTCCCCAATAATGCCTGATTCATAGCTCTAAGATTCTTTATCCCTCAAATTTTATAACCATGTTAGCTCAATTTCCCCAACAAACACTTTAAGGTGATTTAAGGGTAGATAAGGTAGGGGGAGTTATTACTTGCACATGAGAAGTTGGCCTTGGCACATAATTTGAAAGAAAGATTTGGCAATAGGAGACTTGTCTCTTCAATATGTATCTACCTTGTCTGATTTTAAGTCCATGTTTTAAAGATTGCATAGAGGTTTCTCTATAGAGTACATTTATTTCCACCCACCAAATCTTTCCATCCACCCTCATAAGTAGGTGGATGGAAAGAATATGTGGGTGAAAATAAGGTGAGATAGAAGTAATCTTTATTTTCACACCATCTCAAAAAGTATAGAGCTCAGACAGAAAAAGTGTTAGTGATTGTTTATGTATATGCTCCTGAGGGTTTGGTTGGATTCCATTAAAAAAAATAGCACAATTAAAAGAACCTTGAGCAAAAAATAGCATAGTCCAACAGTTGATATAATTTAATGGAATCAAAATAAATGGAATCAACAGGATTGAACTAAAAAAAAATAATTTAATCAAATACTATGTGAATGGCATCCACATTGTTAAGGATTTAATCAAATAAACTATTAACAATGTGGGTAGTGATTGAATCTAACCAGGAAAAAAAAAGTACTTGCTGTGGGTGTGACGGTGGGCACCCACTGTCAAATAACCTTAATTGACGGTGGGTACCCACTGTCACAAAAAAAAAGCCTAAAAAAATTTTGGTCTAATAGTGGGCACCCACTGTCATTATAGCATTAATAATATACCCACTGTTGTTTAGTTTTTTTCGACGGCAGCACCATCGTTAAGTTGGACAAGAGGCTCTGTTGTTACAGATCGAGTTTGAATCCCTGAGGCTGGACCGGATTCAAACTCGATGCCTTGACAGAGCCTGTCAAACCTCGACAGCCACCGAAAATTTTGAACTGAGTAACCATTGTCAGTCACATTGCTATTTTTTTCAAAAAAAATATTTGTCTGACGGTGGGTACCCACTGTTAAGTTTTACATGCTGATAGCAAGCCCCCTCCGTCAAATTGTATATACTGACAATGGGTTCCCACCATTAGAATTTTTTATTTTTTTAAAAAATAGTAATGTGACGGTGGGCACCCACTGTC
The DNA here is from genome assembly GCA_021018995.1 of Chloranthus sessilifolius. Taxonomy (NCBI): domain Eukaryota; kingdom Viridiplantae; phylum Streptophyta; class Magnoliopsida; order Chloranthales; family Chloranthaceae; genus Chloranthus; species Chloranthus sessilifolius. The sequence goes on along the minus strand of CM037594.1, from coordinate 112,688,601 downwards.
ATTATAGCATGGATGACAGTGGGTGCCCACTGTCAGGATCAAAATTTCGTCCTAACGGTGGGCACCCACTGTCAACTTGTACACGCTGATAGCAGGCTCACACCGTCAAGGCATCAGAGTTTGAATCCCAGTGAGGAGCCTCACTGGGATTCAAACTCTGATGCCTTGACGACGAGGGCCTTCTGTCATGCAGTACAACCTGACAGTGGGTGCCCACCGTCAGGCCGTCAGACCAAATTTTTTTTGGGCTTTTTATTCTTTAACAGTGGGTACCCACCGTCAATTAAGGTTATCTGACAATGGGTTCCCACCATCAGGCGAACAACAAGTAATTTTTTATTTTTTTTTCTGATTATATTCAATCACTGCCCACATTATTAAGGGTTTATTTAATTAAATTTTTTTTTTTTTTTGGTTTAATCCTGTGAATGCCATTCTTTGTTTAATCCTGTGGATGCCATTTTTTTACACAAGGATCTTTGACTTGTGTTTTTTTTTTTTTTTTTGTGGATTCCAATCAAACCCTCAGGACCACAACAGAATTTGTTTGGTCCTCACACCACTAACACTTTTTTTGTTATGAATAAATTTTTTTACCAATCACACACTCACTTGATTAATTTGGTTATGAACCTGAATTGTGTTATTTTACACAAGGATCTTTTAGTCATGAACTTAAAATCATAGAAGGATGCCAAGTTCCTTCTCCAGCTCCTTCAGTCACCCATCAGTACACTATATGGGTGAGTGAAAGAGTTGGAGAAGGAACTCGAGCTACAAAGTGGTGGGCACCCATTTAATAAGGGTCTATTTGTACACACATGAGAATTTTTCATCATCCAACAGTGTCTATATAAATCTTTGATGAGCTACAAATTGATGGGCACCAATTTCACTTCAACAGATACTAACTAAAATTAAAAAGTGATGGACATTTGATTTTTGGGATCAAACAATCATGTATATACATATAATCTAAACAATGTCTTTATTTACATAAAAAATTATATCTTCAAGCAATACACAAAAAATTGATATCTTGAAGCCCTAACACTCCAACTTTCAAAATCTATATATACATATACAAAAAAGACTCTACATCCCATAACACTCTAAGTTTCACTTCGGTAGACTTCTTTTCCGTGGAGGATTTCGGTGTGTGACTCTCGGACTTGAAGTAGCAGTCTCTGAAGAGGGAAAACAGTTGAATTGGAGCTTATTGCGTACCCTCTTCATGACCTCGATCAGGTACCCAGGGTCTTGATTTGCCCCAATAACTATCGAATCCTCTAATAACATCAACGCCCTATCTCTATGATGTCACATCATTCAAAATGAGTATTAGACACTATATAAATTTTCATATATGGTAGTAGCTTTAAATGAGAGACATCATAATAACACAAATAAGTACTCATCCCTTCGAGACATCGTCTCTACTTTGGACATCATCTCTACTTTGGGATGGCCTCAAGCTCCTACGGTGGTTGGATTCCACGAGGTACAAAATGAGATGACTTCTTGTACCACTCTATATAACCCTCCATAGTGGCCCCACTAAACATTAAATCACCGCGATCCTCTATAGATAATTGGTGACTGTGATGACGTTCAAAGTTTTCCGGAGGAGCTCGATAGAATACAGTATATCTTCATAGTTCTCCCTCTAATTCTCCCTTCTGCAGGTGCTATGGGTGCCGAGGGGATTGATTACATGTGTCCCAACTATCTCAACACCCGCTTTGGGTAATATAGCTCAACGATGTCGAAACAAAACAGACATCCGGTGTAAAACGCCGTAAGAGTAAACGAAAATTTCGATATAATCTTATAATATGGATCCCAAATAACATGTACGAGAGAGAGAGAGTTATTACAATTATATAGGTTCACATAAAATAACTAATTATGATAATACCTGATCCATTCGTAAGTCATCCAATGTTTCACGTAAAAGAACTAACTTTGATTCGGAATGTGCGGATTGACTTAAAAGTTGCTGCCATCTAAAGGCTAAAGGCAGCTTATCAAAATACTTTTGTATAAGTGTTGGACGTTCAAGAGCTAGGTGCTTGTAGCTCCACGCCTGAAAATATAAAACATATATTTTAATAGCAACACACACACCAACTATTTATTAAATATTAGAAACGTAATTTAGTAAGACATTGTTATGCGAATTTATTTAGTATACCTCAACCAATGTAAGCAACCCAGAACTTTGTGCAATCTTCTTTCCTAATGTGATGCCGAGCTGCATATAAAGATAAGCGAGTGCAGCTGCTCCCTGATCGATTTAGAATGTAACCCTTGCAAGTGCACAAGATCTATTGCAGTATGGCAAGAACAGGGGTGTCGAACCCACAGGGAAACGTGAATTTTTAATTAATTCTTTTAGAGATTTTAAAAACGTCCCTAAGGAAGTACCAAAGGGCAGATTCAATTTTACCAAAAACTTAACGCACTTTTTCTAAATGCAGAAAAATAAATTAATCTAAACAATTAATTACTGATAAATCTACGAACAATATTAAAATGAGATCAAGGAATATGCTACCCCAGATTCGTACCCCTTTTCTATCATTAAAACCCACAGTTTCATTAAATCATCATTCACACCATCATTCATCTAGAAAAATGACTTGAAATAAAATATGATCATCAATCCGGCATACCCTATCTAAAAACAATGACTCATTTAACATTGCGGTATGAGTCATGTAAAAAGCATAAGCGTATCTCATGATATTTAGATCACGACAAATCGACATAATCGCTCTCTGACCTAGATCGACTGCAGGTCCGGATCTAGCGATTACACCGTTGATACAGCGCAATCAACGGTCATAACAAAGCATTTAAAATATTTTCAATCACACAAACTTTGAGCAAAACGATTCCATGATAACAATAATAGACGGTATTAATCATAAACATGGGTACTTATCGGGGATCGCATCTTCCCGATCTATCGATTTAGCGCTCATCTTTGGTGTTTGATCTCCTTTTCTTTCAAAGTCATTCCTCTTTATTTCTTCCAAAAGATATTTGCAATTGTTTTTCCTAAATACAATCTATGAATTTCTCGAGAAAAATAATGCAAATCCTAGGTACAATCTACCACTGAATAAACCCTAGAAGGAGAGAAGAAGACTTGAAAAGATGAAGAAAATATTCCCCAAAGTGAAGAGCCCTCAAAACTAAAAAGAAAGAATGAATAATATTCTAATTGCAAAAAATAATAATCATCCTAAGAAACTCGTGGCTTCCCTTTTTATAATAGCCTAACCCTAATACCTCTCTCGATTGACATCTAAGAGTAATTTTCGTGAATTCCCGCCTAGCTTTGCATCAGATACTGCCTCGGTATTTTGCTCATAACTTTCTGTACCGAACTCGGATTGAGGTGATTCTTGAAGCGTTGGAAAGCTGACGACGAGCTCTACAACTTTTATGTTTTAGCAATTTCCTGAATCTGACGTCTTGAAGGTCCAAATTGAGCTTCAAGTCGCACTAAGTTCTCAATGACCCAAAATAGCAGTGTTTTGACATTATTTTCGGGATTCTTGGGCTGTTTTAGAAACTTGGACTGTATTTACCTGAAACACTTCAAATCTAGCAAATCTCATCAGATAGCCTTCATCGGACGGCTAAATATAGGTATTTAGGGGTGAAATATCATCATATTTCACTACTCATCACTCCCCATGCATAGTCCCCAATAGTCTTCAAATCAACCAACACCTTTACGTACCGAGTCGGCACTATACTATCTGATTTATCGGCAAGGATTATACAGCCTCGCAGATAAAGAATATATCCCCTCGTAGCACAGTCAATCTAATCATCAGATGCATCATCAGGTATCTGGCTCAAACGAAGACGCAACTATTCCAAGCAAAAAGCTTTTCCCTTGCATCATTTGTGATTTAATTCTTCCATCACATCGTTGGCACCAATACCAAATGCTTGAACACACATTACTACCAATTTAGCTGTAGTGCAAGGGTTTGCAACAACTGCCTTGTCGACTATAGATAAGCCAATGAGATGCTTCACGTCGTCAAGAGTGATAGTCATTTTACTGATAACGAAGTGAAATGTATTTGTCTCAAGGTGTCATCTCTCAACCAAGGAAGATACTAAGACACGGTTGATGGTCCTGAATGTAACCCTACCCAACAACCAAAACCCTGTCATCTTGATCCTACTTTTAAATTTGCGAGATATTTCAACGATGGACCAGGCATCGAGTTTGGCTGAATATTGGATGCCACGAAGTGTTCCTTGATCCTACATCAACCAATAACAAAATTAGTAAGAAATTTATAATTATGTACATATATTTTAAATGAAAATGATAAATGCATTATATGAATTGAATGTTATTGCTTACTTACTTTGTTAACCCATAGATCGTGGGCAACATGGTTTCTATACCATCTTAGAAGTGAAGTGTCTCTAGGGCCTCCGAAAAATAGTGTCACATTATCCTCGACTCTAATTTGGGTTGGCTCAACATCGACCTCTTTCATTTTTCTCTTTTTTTTCGGAACTTGGGTTCCTTCTTCTTCGCCTTTAATTATCTCCTCCACCCACTCGGCTCCGTCACCTTCACCCACTCTCTCCTCCACCCTTAGAGCTCCTTCACCTTCACCCACTTCCACTCTCTCCTACATCCTCTCATCTCCCTCTCATTCACCCACTCTCTCCTCCACCCTTTGAGCTCCCTCACATTCAGCCACTCTCTCCTCCACCTTTTGAGCTCCCTCACCTGCACCCACTTCCACTCTCTCCACCCTCTCATCTCCCTCCTCCACCCTCTGAGCTCCCTCACCCTCACTCACTCTCTCCTCCACCCTTGAGCTCCCTCACCTTCCGCCACTCTCTCCTCCACCCTTTGAGCCCCCTCACCTTCACCCACTCTCTCCTCCACCCTCTCAGCTCCCTCACCTTCACCCAATTCCACTCTCTCCCCTTCACCCTTTACTGCCACATCACCCACTCTCCCATCTCCAGTAATTTCTTCCACCATCCTCTCTACTGCTACGGATTCCACTCTTTTCCACCCTCCTCTCTCCAATAGTTTCTTCCACCCTCCCCTCTATTGCCTTATCATCCACACTCCCCTCTAAAATAACCTCTTCCCCCATCCCTTCTACCACACTCCCCTCCTCTACTCTCTCTTCTTCTACACTCTTCTACTATTGTTCCTTCACTCTGTGTTTCAAATATAATTGTCGTTATAGCTTCAATAGCAATTTCAGTAATTTCATAATTTAAAGTTCTCTCTTCAGATGCTCTTTCGATTCGAGCTTTTGTACGCCTTGTTCTATAGGAAGTTGTAGGTCGTTTACGATCATCCATTTTTCACTCCGATTATCAATTTGTACATACATCATCGATGGTTGGTTTGGAACCATAACAAGCAGTGAGTACCTTTAAATCCACCAAACAATTATTTGAGTTCACCCACATAGATTTCGTTGAACTCAAAGATTTGGTTGGTAGATTTAAATGTACTCAAAATATTTAAAAAATTAAATATGCTGAACAATCAATGAACCCTATAAAGAACTTTAATATAAAAATTAAGAATACCTCGAACCGTTGTTCCGCAAACCCTAACAATATGAACTGAGAGTGTTTCTTCACTGCTTTTCAAATCTCAGTCTTTGCCCTTCCACACGTTCTTACATTGCCTGAGGGATCTCAATGAATCCGACGACTTCGAAAGAACCGAGTTCAAAAATGTCCCACAAACCCTTCCTCACATTGCACAGCACGAGAAGAAGATGGGGGAAGACACTCACAGTGATTTGAAGGGTCTCAGATGAAAAGAGTTCAAAAATGGCGCAGGACGAGAAGAAGCTTGGGGAAGACGATGTGGGTGTATGGCAAAAGAGAGCTGTGGGTGCACTGAACCGTTTGAAAAGTGTTTTGAATATTTGGGTGGATAGAAAAATTTTAATTTTTTAAAACGTGCACCCACTTATGTGGGTGGAAATAAAGGTACTCGATTTAAAAATCGAACTAGGTAACCGGTGAAGGCACTGGCTCGGTCCGACCAGATTGGACTGAATCAGTTCAACAATTGTATATATAATATTATTTAATATATAATATTTAAATAAAATACTTTAAAAATAATAATAACTTCAAATATTTACTATTTTTCTATTGATTAATAATTAAGTAAACTTAATTTCAAAAATAGCTAAAAATAATTTTATAATTTAGAAAAAAATCCTTGTTATCTTAGGATAGTTGCCTTTTTTGAAATACCTCCTAAAAGTTTTCTGATTAAATTATAAATTTAATTTTTTTCTATTTTTAGATTTCCATTATTATAATTTAAATAACTTAAAACATTTAACTTATACACTTACACTTTACATAAATTAAATTGAGGCCCGGGGATATGGGTTGAATTGCATGATGGATATGTTGGAACAATTGCTTTGGGTTGCAAGAGAAGAAAAATACATGAATGAAAAATACATAGATCCAGTTCGAGGCTCGTTCAATATCATTTTCTTTAAATCAAAATTTGCCCTTACCACTATAATCTAGTGATCACCAATAGGTTACCGGCAAATTGGTTCTAGGATACAACGAACTGAAAACGTATTCGCGTGATCAGATTTGGTGAATTTGATCACGCAACCAAAACACCAAAATAGTGGAAGCGGAACTCTAAGGGAGAAACTTTTAAAAACACGCAAAAAGAATAGAAGAAAATGCAGTGATTTAAATGAGGGGTATCGGGCCCTTTTATAGAAAAGAACAGGTGTAACTAAACGGGCATATCCGTTGCAGATAATTGAACGGTCGGATAAGACATATCTGTCTAAAATAACTGATCGGTTTAAAATTTAAATAGGCAGTTATACAAAAGTTTAAAGAATTACACTTTTGTCCAAAAGTTTAATCGCACATGTATCCATGCCCATGCCTGCGTGTTCCGTCGCCCCGACCGGCTCGCATTAAGCGCGTGTGTGTAACTAATGGGGTGCATGACAGTGAAAGCTACAAAATTCGGTTTCCCCTGGGTGAAAGCTACAAGCCTTGAGCCAAGACATTGATATATAAGTCAAACCCAATTTTAAGTTTACACGATGTGGGATAAATCCCAACATTAAAAACTTATTTTTTTAAATCCTTTAAAATATCCAACAATCTCCCACTATTTTAAAGATTTAAAACAATAATAAAATAAAAATTTTAAAAGACTTTTTAAAATCAAACAATCCCCCACTATTTTAAAGATTTGAAAAAGAGCAAAGCCAGAAATATATGCATAAATGCAAATGTATTATAGACTTGAATTTTTATTTTAGTGAAGTAATTCAAGAATTGCCATGGTCTTTAATGAAACTAAGTCTTGAACTAACGATCTTATATGACAAATCGAAACTATGTCACACACATATTTGGTATTCAATAAATAGGTTAGCACATTTAGGTCCTATGCTAGTACCATGATTTTTGTAGGTATTTATGAAATAAAGTCATATCTCATCGAAAGCAGCTCCACTCTCACACTTATATAAATAGACTTATAAGAGATGTCCCTGTAACTTTAACATCTCAACACAGTGTTATAAAAATATTAAGAGCAATGTTCAACCTCCCTTTATCAATTACAGGTAAAACACCACCCTTCCTGGGATGTATATAAGAATAATTTGTTATTAATGTAGTGCTCTTTAATTTTTATCAATGATTTAAAAATCGGACTCGATAACCGGTGAAGGCAATGGTTCGGTCCGACCGAGTCGGACCGGATTGGATTGAATCAATTCAACAATTATATATATAATACTTAAATAAAATACTTAAAAAATAATAATAACCTCAAATATTTACTATTTTTCTATTGATTAATAAATAAGTAAACTTAATTTCAAAAATAGCTAAAAATAATTTTATATTTTAGAAAAAAAATCCTTGTTATCTTAGGAAACTTGCCTTTTTGAAATACCTCCTAAAAGTTTTCCGATTAAATTATAAATTTAATTTTTTCTATTTTTAGATTTCCATTGTTATAATTTAAATAACTTATAACATGTAACTTATACACTTACACTTTACATAAATTAAATTAAGGCTTGGGGATGTGGGTTGAAATGCATGATGGATCCATGCATTCTAATCAGGTGAGGCCCATGTGGAAACTATCAAGGGGATGAGAGACAAAAACTTATTCGTACATGATCAACAATCACTCAAAAAAATTGGGTATGATTCGATATATATCCATCACCTAAAATGTGGTTAAAGTGGGAAAATTTCAATACACCAAAATATGTGAGGTGATATCTAAACTTTAACCACGATTTTGACTACTAAAATTGTATTTTATTTTTAATTTTTTTTCCTAGATCACATGTCATATGTCACAAGATCTAAAAATGCATTTTGTTTTGGGATCACTTGCAACATGGTACGTGATCTGGGGATTAGATGCAAAGATTCATCCATGCATTCCAACTCATGTGCCCTTTTCCCACATATAAATAAGAAAAAAAATTAATTTTAATAAATCTGACGGATTTTTTGTGAATCGGATGAATCGGACGGTTCACTGAAAAACTAGGCACTTCAATGGTTGAACCCCAAAAAACTGAAACTTTCGATTATTTATTGGACCGAACCTGGCTAAGCTCCTGATTTTGGTCGAACTGAGTCGGACCGACGGTCTGCTCCAATTATTAAATCATTGATATTTATTACACTTTAGTACAAGTTAAGGGCAGCTCTATTCACACCTATCAAATTAATTAGGGCTACGTTGAAATTTATTGATTATTTGGAATCAGGCAATGGAGATTGCTCCTGATCCCAACCTTCACATAAAGGGATTTTAAAACCATGAGAGTACTATCATAAGGGTAGCTTTTTTCCACGTATCACAAAAAGTGAGTTAGAAATCACGTATCACCTAATTTTCAGGTCACTTTTTAGGATGTGTATCACATTAAATAAAAAATTAATCATCTCATGGCATGCCAATCGGCTCAAGATTTATTGTACGGAAAATGTGAATGAAAAACATCTCCATCATCTGATTCAAAGGTAGGTTAAGTGCGAATAAAGGTATCCACACATTAATCCTTACTATATAAAAGTAAAAATAGTTTTTGTTAAATTTTGTTTTCACATGTATTAGGATTAAATTGCCCCTAACTAGTCTAGAAATTAAAACTCTTGAGCACCTATATTTTCTCCTCTCAGGGATTACCTCTTTATCCCAATAAAAATTGATTATACTCCTAATTGAAGCTTAATTACAGTATATAACTAATCTATATATAACTCTTTTGTAAATAGAATAAAACTTCATCAGATAGCAACTGAATAGAAACCCAGATCTTGTGGGTAGCAAGAGATATTTTCTAGAGCGACGAAATCCAAATTTTTGAAAAAAATAATGTATTTAAGAATCTGTGGTATTCACTATTAATTCGAGAATATATATATATTTTAATAAACAGTTACTCTTTATTTATTTTTTAAAATTTATTTCTCTAGATCTGTTCCCGAACATATCAAATTTTGTCATATTTTTTTGAATTTTAATTTAGTCGATTTATTGTCCAACCCTTTTGTGATTATAATTTAGAATGTTAAATGTGACTTGTGATTTTATTCATTTAAACAAAATATAAAAAGAAAAAAAAAAATAAAACAAAAAATTCATATGCGATTAGCATAGACTCAGGCACCTAGGACCAACTCTTTTCTTTAAACCGTTCATTTATAAGATATCGATTTAATGATTATAATGTTGTTTCTAGAAAGTATTTGGCTAGTCTATTTTTAAATGGTGCTAATTTCACCTCTAAGCTACACATGACATATAGGTTAAGGGGGCCATTACTTGCACTCAGAAATGTGCCCTTGCACCGAAGGTAAAGAAAGACTTTGTATTTTAGGAACCTAAGGCATGTGAAAACGCAATTTAAGCCGTTTGATTTAAAGTTCATGATCTATAGATCCTTAGTAGATAAGATTGGTGCAAAATGTAATATTTATCATATCATATATTGTTGTCAACCGTTGAATCAAATAATAGCTTTTGACTATATTTAATCTTATGATGAAGATTATATTTCGTGCTAATCTTTTGCACTTAATATATTTAAATGATGGGCTCTAAATCAAGTGGTTTAGATGGAGTTTTCATTAGTAGAGGTCGCCAAACTTGTATGTATTTGTTTTAAACTCGGTGCAAGGGCTAAGTTTTCGAGTGGAAGTAATGGCTCTCACGGGATAATTATTCAAGGGTTCCATATAATGTCATTAATGGTTTAAACTTGTGAAATTGCATCAACATCAATATCAGATAAAGCCCAAGATTAAATTGAGTTAACCAATAAAATCAAATCAGCCTGATAATATTTTGGTTGGTGTTACCGGCACCCCACTTTATGTTACAGCCACCACATTCAATGAATAAAAACTATTGAAAAGGAATGAACATCCACAGTCCAAAATATGATGAAACGATAAAAATTTCAATACACTATGATGTGTCAGGCAGTGTCTAAACTTTAGTTGAAGTTTAGACCACAAAATTATTATTATTTTTTTAACAGATGACATGCGACATTGCATACGATCCCAAAAGAGACACTATTTTAGAATCAGGTGTCACGTGACATATGATCTGAACTTTGAACGTACAGATTCATCCATATATTAAAATCCATAGACTTTTTCTATTTTATAAAATTATTACTATTTTTATAATTTTATAGAGCACCATATTTACTATAAAAAAAAAAAAAAAAAACACCACCCACGCATGAATGCGGGGCCTATAAAGTTTGATACTCATTCTAATCTTATAACTCTAATTCTAAATCAATTTGAAGGTGAAATCGTTGTAAGAAAAAAATCAAGGGAAACCAGCTACTAAAATTTTCAAATCTCAAGGTCAAATTCAGAGGGATTGACCCGCATAAGATCAGGCAGAGGATCGGGCAGAGAATCGATGACATATATAGTCGAGCATGCGATGCTTGTGTGTACATAGAGACAAATTTCGTTTTCGGCAACATTTTAGTAGGGGGTCATTTCAGATAAATTTCGAGAAAAATTCAAAAAATATCGGGGAGTATAAAAAATATTAAATATAAATTATATTTAAATTTCATAAATTTTTTATTTATTATTTAAAAATGATAAAAATTAGAAAAACTCATTAATTTTGGTGAAATTTCGTTAATTTCGCCCGATCCCTATTTCGGTAAATTTCTTTGATCCCTATTTCGATAAATTTCAAAGAAATTTCGGAGACATTTGTCACTATTGTATGGAGACGACTTGGTTTGATTAGGAATGAGTCGAGTCGCCTAAATGCCCGAAGGGTGAAACGGTTCCCTTATCTACTTACCCGCACGGCATATGCATTGAGTGTCCTCTTCAAATTTCAAATTTTTTCATTTTCACTTTGGTTTTTTATAGATAGTATTATTGCCCACGCGGTTACATGCATCCACTTACCTTTTGCCATGCTCCAATGAGTACATTTAAATTCACCCATCAAAATTTTGAGTTCACTCATTCGAAAACACAAAGAAATGGTAATTGTTTATCCTCCCAATCTTTCACATGATGGATCTTGAGATCATCAATGTACCGTCATACGGTTAGTGTTTTATTTCACGTGTATAAATTTCAAAAAAGTGACCTTAACATTACATGGAAGCTCAAAATTAATTTTAAGGTCAATTTTTTGAGTGTGTACCACATGAAATAAGAAAATGACCGTCTGATGGTATGCCCATAATCTCAAGATCCATTGTGTGAAAGATTGGAACGAAAAATAATTTCTATCGTTTGATTCAATGTAGTCAATGTGTTTTAGTCTGGGTGAACTCAGATTTGGTGGGTGGATTTAAAGGCACTCAACTCCAATCACCAACTCCATCTTATTAAAGTTCCAATTATTTTCGAGAAGGAAAATTTAATAAAAAATCCTTAAACTTTCACCTTGATATCACTAACATACCTAAACTATTGATATTGTTAAATTAGCACCCGAAGAAATTATAAATTCATCAATTAGACACTTGTCATCAACTCTTGTTAAGATGTGAACAAAAAACACTGGTTACAATCTCGTCACATCGGTAAGCTTGTGTCAATTATATGGCAACTCAGTGTTTTTCGTTCGCATATTAACGGGAGTTACCAGCAAGTGTCTTGTGACAGCCCGAATTTTGGCACCCTGAAACCCGTGCCATCGGCACAGCCCTTGTGGTCGTGCCCCATAATGTACGTGCGGAACACTTGGTACATCCCATTCATAATATGAAAGCACAAGAATTTAATGCAAAATAAATCTCCAAGTCTACTATACGCTAATCCAAAATACCTATCCAAAAGATAGTTCTGATTTCATGACTCCGCATGAACCAAAAGAACCAACTCGAACCATCAGTGCCGTAACTACGGTCACTCTCAATGGTTCGACAAAAGAATATTACAGATATATTTACTCTTATAAAAACAAGGTTGGACGTACCAAGCCGTAATTCTCTCTCTCCTTACAAAACACTATCAAAGTACGCAACAAGTCTTCTAAAAGAATCTCTCCGGAGGAGGCTCAGACTCCTCCCTTGGAAAGTACTCTGAATCTCTGGGATCACCCTCGCCGGTAGCAACTCCTAAGTTATCATCAATTCCTAAATCGTCACCTGTGGCATATAGTCAAAGGGTGAGCTACATCCTAGCTCAATACGGGCAATATCACAGCAAGTATATCCATCTTACAAACATATATTTCATGACAAGAATAAAACATGAACTCATAGATATGTCATTGCTTGAAAAATAACTTTAAGATGCAATAAAACAATTTGACTGCATTTATTACCCTACTCATGTATTTCTTTCAATGACTACTAGTTCCCTTAGTTGCAACCAGACTGAGATCATGACTTAAATCTTAACTTAAATAATCCTCGAGTAATATAGCATCGAGCCCCGATAGAATACCCTCCATTGTCGTCTAATCAGACTATTTTTCATAGAATTGTCCTCGTCCCTGTCTCTTAGGCGACGGGCATACTACTACTATACATCCCTGGAATGTCTGCTGGTGTACGGATTAACCGTCGTACCGGTCACGGATATCCTGCCGAGTCAGTCACGGTTATCCCGCCGCGTCGGTTGGGTATTCTCTGGACCTTAAATCAAATTGTGCAATACATGTAGTTATTCACCGTGTGATTGTGTTAATACATAGTAACTCACAACCCGTGCAATTATGTTTAATGTTTACTTCTAGACGTGGATCTTTACATCCACCATACATCCCTGGGATGTCACATCATCTGATGCATCTCTGCGATGCCGAAAGTGTTCTTACATCTCTGGGATGATTTTATTTTAACTTAACAAGTTTTCTCATGAATTTTGTATAAACACTCACACCATTGCCATTTCTGTACTCGTAATAAGGTGTACTCGTTTAGATATTCCCCTACCTCAATGCATCTCGAAACCTCGGATTCTCTAATCTGATCAAACTATTAGTAACCCAATGGTCCGATTCAACCTACGTATAGTCAGTACATAAAGAACATCACTATTGTGTTTAAACATTGGTTCATAAGGCCTAATGTTCAACTACACACAATTTACAAGTCAAAACAGACCCAAGACCCAATTTCACTCAAATTGATCGAACGATTTGAAATCGTTCGAACGAAATTCTATATCGTTCGAACGATTTTTATTTCGTTTGAACGAATTCTCCATTTACCCTATTTTCTCCCAAGCAAAACCGTTCGATCGATTTTTATTTCGTTCGAACGGTTTCCAAAATCGATCGAACGAATTTATATTTCGTTCGAACGATTCACTCAGAAACCTCTTCCTTTTTCAATTCATCTCTTCAGGCCAAATTCGTTCGAACGGTTTCTCATTTCGTTTGATCGAATTTGTCTATTGTCAGCTTTGGATCGAGTTCATCACTTCTTCAACTCATCCACCCCTTCCAAGTCTTCATCGATTTCTTATATGTATATCTATATATATATATATATATATATATATATATATATATATATATATATATATATATATATATATACAGCTAATTAATCAAACTAATCTAAGGGATTTCTTAAGAAAATTCAGCTCACCTTTAATCAGTTATTCCTTTGATCCCTAGCCTTAGTTCATTAGGGCTTCTCAAACCAAAAATCTCTCCTTGATCCCGAGCTCGATCCGCTAGACTTTGCGAGCCAAAGTCACTTGTTTGCATTCATTACACTTCTTTATTTATTTCACAACAATTCTCCTCTCATTTACTCTCTCTTTCTCTCTTAACTCTTCTTTACATTAAAAAGGAAATAACTCCTCCTTTACCCCTTATAACCTATACCATTACAATTTGGTGTAAAGCATATACAACTAACTCAGTGTGTATACTCACACATCATACTAATCACTCTTGTTCCACTTAACTCTATCATCTCCCCATGTTCAACTAAGTCAACCGAGTCAATGTTGACCCGGTCAAATACCTAACCAGTTGGTCTGCATCCCGAGGTGAACTATTTAAGTACAAAATTTTCGAGACGTTACATGTCTATTTGATGAACTTGTGATTTCTTCGCGTGCTAATTTGATAATATCAATAATTTGGGTATGTTAGTAATATTGGGGTGAAAGTTCAGGACATTTTTGAAATTTTTCCTTCCCAAAATATCAAAACTTTAATAAGATGGAGTTGGAGTCTGCCTCCTTATTTATTATTTTAATTATGAAGCTAAAATATGAGATTATGACAAAAGGTTTGAGATTATGACAAAAGGTATGTGGACGCATGTAACCATGTGGGCAATAAGATATATAAAAAATCAAAGTAAAAGTGAAAAAAATGGAATTTGAAGAGGACAAGTGCATGCCAAATGTGGGTAAGAAGATAAAAATTTAGAGATTTAACTCATTTCATCATTTGCTGAGATAACGTTTTCACCATCTGACTTTTCGGCCACTTGGGACACATTCCTAATCAATCCAAATTGTCTAAGTGATAAGTTCTCATTGGAACTAAAGTTGGCTCAAAAACATGGCCATAAGGGTTTCAAATCTTTTGATTATAATAATTTAATATAGGCTTTGCACCTATTATTAAGAATGGTCTACGTTAAGTCACTATGATTTGAAGGTTTTGATTTTGGAAAGATTTTAGGTCAATGATGGCTTGCCATTTTAGACTTGGATTAGTAAAATTATTATTATTTTTATGTTGTGATGTAAAAGTGAGATGGCGAGACCTCTACCAAAAGGTGATCTTCTATTAGTCCTAAAATAATATGTTCAAGCCGAAATATAGGAACTACCAGGGCCGATCTTGGCGACCATGGCGGCCGCCATAGGCCCATAAAAAAATAATTCACAAAGAGAATTTTTTTTTATATTTAGGGTTTGGTTGGATAGGGGGAAAGGAAAAAAAATGGGAAAAGAAAGGAAATATGCTAATTTTCTATGTTTGGCAACAAAGTTGTGTCACTGAAAATAATAGGGAAATTAATTTCTCTCTCTCTCTCTCTCTCTATCTCTCTCTCTCCTACCGATCTACCTCTCTCTCACCGAATCGCTCTCTCTCTCTCTCTAATTGTCTCTCTTTCTCTCCTATATCTCCTATCTCTTTATCTCTCCCCTCTCTTTTTTTCCCCTATCTTTCATCTCTCTCTCTCTCTCTCTCTCTCCTCTCTCTCTCTCACCGAATCGCTCTCTTTCTAGCTTACTGTTCTCCTATCTCTCTCCTCATCTCTCTTTTTTTCACCTAATTTTTCTTTCTCTCACGGAATCTCATTCGGAATAGAAATTTAGATTTATTAGGTGTGTGAAATGTATGTGATCGATAGAGCTCCTTTTCTATTTTCTAGGTGTAATTACGCAATCCAAACATCGAAAAACAAGGAAATCTTATAAATTCCTAAGGAACTGGAATCCATTGGATCTACAAATCTATTTTCAATGTTTTTCGAAAAATTGCCAAACAGACCCTTAAAGTTAGGCCCCCCAAAACATTTTAATAAGGACCCAATTTACTTAAAAGGCCCCAAATATTTAATAAAGCAGCCACCAAAAACTTGGAGCTCCAAATTCTCATGCGCACCATATTTCGGATATCTCTCAACATGGGATGTGCTATTGCATGGTGCTACACACCAATATTAAGGTGTGTAGCCATCAGTTGTTCTCGTATGATGCTACACATCGATATTAAGGTAGGCTCTAATATATTTAATGAAAATAAAATTAACTAATAAATTGTGTCTAAAGATGTTTAAACTTAGGACCTAGGTGTCACTAAGGAATTACTAAACCACTATAACACTATACTCAGTTGTGTAAATTAATTAATTTTTTAATATAGTATAATGGCTCCTAATGACCGATGTTTAAACACCAAATGGTATTTAAATGATCTACTATCACTAAATTAGAATTTGTCCGATATTAAGGTAGGCTCTAATATATTTAATGAAAATAAAATTAACTAATATATTGTGCCTAAAGATGTTTAAACTTAGGACCTAGGTGTTACTAAGGAATTACTCAACCACTATAACACTATACTCAGTTGTGTAAATTAATTTTTTTTTAAATATAGTATAATGGCTCCTAATGACCGATGTTTAAACACCAAATGGTATTTAAATGATCTACTATCACTAAATTAGAATTTGTTATCTCACATCGTTGAAGTGTGGTTTCCTAATATGTCATGCAACACCAATTTATGATCAATCTAAATGGTTCAAGGGGCAATCCATCATTGGAAAATGTTATAACCAAAGAATCATGTCCATTAGTGATTGTTAACCATCTGATAGGCGAGTTTGAATGTCAGCGATTAGAACTACACACAACGGTTTATATTAGAGTGCACAGATCGGATGGTTAAAACCTCTCAAAAAATTTAATTTTTAGGCCCATTGCCTTTCAAGTTATGATCAATCACTTTGATGGTGTGGATTATTCACACATTGAGCCCATCAACGACATCATACAATCATTTAAGCACCATTTTGATACTTAAATGACGGTCAAGAGAGTCGTGCCCATTTAATATATATATGGAAAAGGTGTCTGCCCTCCATGGAAGGACTGCCAACGTCCTCCAAGGTTCCAGGTAGAGGTCCATGTGGCATCCAAAACATTGTCAATGCCACATGGACCTCGGGTGCATTGCATAGATAATTTTTAAAAAAATAATTTTTGAAAACTCATCTCTACCATGTGTTTTTTGAGCCGTGAAATGTAGACCATTGAAACTAGTCAAACATTGACGTATGCTTTTAAAAAGCTTTTTTCGAATTTTTTTTTTTTTTTTTTTAAATTGAACTAAATCATCCACCCATGCTCTACGTGGCAACCACAGAGTGTTTTGGGTGCCATGTGTACCTCCACGTGGACCTTGGAGGGCAGTGACCGTGTCACGGGGTCACTCTTCCAGCAGTGTCAGTCCGTGCAGCACCCAACGCCCGATGCGTTAAGTCACCCTATCTCTGATATCAACTTTCACGGAGGCGTCCTTCGAGGCGCCATCTACCCGCGCGGTGCTTCACTGCCGCATGCAACGAAGCTAACCAATCTCTTTCATCAGTTATGATATCAAATGTCACGGGGTCACTCGTCCAGCAGTGTCAGCCCGTAAGCACTTAACGCCTGATGCGCTAAGTCAGCCTAATTCTCCCAGACAAGTCACGCGATGCGGATTCCCAGATGCTACGAAGGGTGGAAAGCTTATCCTACTTAAGCTTCACCTTAACCTCTACGTTTAGACTTCGCCCTGTGAAGTAACGCAGCAAGTTATAGCCGGCTACGATGATTGTCAAGGCAATAGGCAACGGCGATTGATAAAGTGATAGGCAGTGATGAGCATATATCGAGCCTTCTTTGGGCTAAAACTCGTACCTCGAAAGTGGTTGAAAACCATCAACGTAATGGCCCTAGTACACGACATAGCTAGGATGACCACGCACCAAGCGTGGCTTGGATGCACGCACATAAGCTCACGAGGCTAGTGCACGTGTAGGGTCGGGGGACCCCAACTCATGTCCCCCTATATAAGGGTAAAACAGTAGTTCAGGCGAAATGGCGGAAAGACCTCAAATCCCTTGGTTTGACATACTTTACTATTCACACCGCAATGCCCCGCAATGCTGGCCCAACTGGCCACGTCGCAGTCGTGTTACGCCCAAGTCTTCACCCTTCATATCAATATATCGCGACGCCCTCGTGGCCCAAGATCAACACACTTAGTGTCGCCCTCATGGCCTCGATGCACCAGTGATGCATATGACGCAGAGAGGAAAAATAACCCTACGACTTACCCGGATGGCCATGGCCATGCCGGGTGCCCCCGTCACATCCTCCTCCACTCAAAATCCTCAACGTCCACGTTGATGCCAAGGCACATATTTTGAAGTTCAACACTTTATGTCCACTGCCACAGTTCCTCGACAGCTCCCTGCCTATGCCCTATATAGCAAAACTATACATAACCAAAACTGCACACTTCAAAATCTGTATACGATTGGTGTCTAAGTCTTCCCACGGCCCACACAAAAACAAGACCGCGGTGTGTTCGTTCTCAACAGTTAATCAGTCGGAGCGCCCCTACTCTGGCGACGGGCTCCTCATCAACTATTATCTTCCCTTTCTCCATGACTATCGCGTTTAATGCAGCCTTCTCTGGACAATCTCGCACTAGATGTGGCCCATCACATAGGAAGCAACCTTTCTTTCTCGGTCTGTTATCTCTCTTCTGTTCATACCTATTACCCTTATCCTGACCAAATCGCATATGCCCTGTATCATTCTACTTCTTCACCTACTTGTCAATATTCTCAGTGGATGTCGGGTTTACCCTCTCTTTCTCATTGTGGTGCTCGATTAGCCGCTCCGTAATAGCCAAATTCTCATCTTGGGTCTTGATGAGTAGTGAAATATGATGATATTTCACCCCTAAATACCTATATTTAGCCGTCCGATGAAGGCTATCTGATGAGATTTGCTAGATTTGAAGTGTTTCAGGTAAATACAGTCCAAGTTTCTAAAACAGCCCAAGAATCCCGAAAATAATGTCAAAACACTGCTATTTTGGGTCATTGAGAACTTAGTGCGACTTGCAGCTCAATTTGGACCTTCAAGACGTCAGATTCAGGAAATTGCTAAAACATAAAAGTTGTAGAGCTCGTCGTCAGCTTTCCAACGCCTCAAGAATCACCTCAATCCGAGTTCGGTACAGAAAGTTATGAGCAAAATACCGAGGCAGTATCTGATGCAAAGCTAGGCGGGAATTCACGAAAATTACTCTTAGATGTCAATCGAGAGAGGTATTAGGGTTAGGCTATTATAAAAAGGGAAGCCACGAGTTTCTTAGGGGAATTATTGATTTTTGCAATTAGAATATTATTCATTCTTTCTTTTTAGTTTTTAGGGCTCTTCACTTTGGGGGGAATATTTTCTTCATCTTTTCAAGTCTTCTTCTCTCCTTCTTCTAGGGTTTATTCGAGATTGAATTGTAGGATTTGCATTATTTTCTGAGAAATTCATAGATTGTATTTAGGAAAAACAATTGCAAATATCTTTTGGAAGAAATAAAGAGGAATGACTTTGAAAGAAAAGGAGATCAAACACCAAAGATGGTATTAAATCGATGAGATCGGGGAAGATCGATCCCGGATAAGTACCCATGTTTATGATTAATACATGATCTATTATTGTTATCATGGAATCGTTTTGCTCAAAGTTTGTGTGATTGAAAATATTTTGAATGCTTTGTTATGACCGTTGATTGCGTATCGGCCGTAGTAATCGCTAGATCGTACTGCAGTGATCTAGGTAGAAGCGATTATGTCTTGATTGTCGTGATCTAAATATCATGAGATCGCTATGCTTTTACATGACTCATACCGCAATGTTATTTGAGTCATTGTTTTTAGATAGGGTATCTTGGGATTGATGATCATATTTTATTTCAAGTCATTTTTCTAGATGAATGATGGTGTGAATGATGATTTAATAAACTGTGGGTTTTAATGATAGAAAAAGACGAATGCGAGGGTAGCATATTCCTTGATCTCATTTTAATATTGTTCGTAGATTTATCGAATTAATTGTTTAGATTAATTTATTTTTACGCATTTAGGAAAAGTGTGTTAAGTTTTGGTAAAATTGAATCGCCCTTTGGTACTTCCTTAGGGACGTGTTTAAAAACTCTAAAAAAATTAATTAAACGACACCTGTTCTTGCCATCTTGCAATAGATCTTGTGCACTTACGAGGTTACATTCGTCGATCGAGTTTTTGGTAAATTCTTAAATCGGTGAAATTTTGATTAATTCAGATAGGGATTTTTCTGTTTTGAGTGTTAAAAAAAAAAAAAAAAAAAAAAAAAAAAAAAAAAAAAAAAAAAAAATTTAATTAATTTAAATTCGAATTTTAATTTTAATTTGAATTTAAAAAAAAAAAAAAAAATTTTTATTTTTATTTGAATTTTAATTTTAATTTGGATTTAAAAAAAAAAAAAAAAAGAATTAAAAATTTAATTAATTAATTAATTAATTTAAATTTTAATTTTAATTTTAATTTGAATAAAAAAAAATTAATTTAAATTTGAATTTTAACTAAAAAAAAAAAAAAAAAAAAAAAAAAAAAAAAAAAAAAGAAGGAATCTTCTCTGCTGTTATTGGGTCCTGTTTTTCATCTTTGTTTAAATCGTTTGTAGCATAATTTTGTGGGTTTGTTGGGGATTCTTCAACCCTGTTTGTGAGTGTTGGTGTATGAGCTTTACTCGTTCTCATCACCCACATCTCTATTTAATCTTGAGATCGAAAGAGCTTGTAGAGAGAATCGAAGAGTCCAGAGGTATCAATATCAACAAACTGAGACCATGGCAGACCAAAGGCAAGAGAGAGATGAGAATAACAACAATGAGAATGTCAATAATGGAAATAATAGGAACAATAATTTTGATGAGGGCCCTAGAACCTTTGGAGTATTATAACGATCCGGTTTTACGAGGATCGGGAATGTATATGCATGCTCCCATTCAGGGAACCACTATGAATTCA
Source organism: Chloranthus sessilifolius (assembly GCA_021018995.1). Lineage (NCBI taxonomy): Eukaryota > Viridiplantae > Streptophyta > Magnoliopsida > Chloranthales > Chloranthaceae > Chloranthus > Chloranthus sessilifolius. Next base: position 112,667,486 of record CM037594.1, on the reverse strand, counting down.
AATCGTGATGATTCAAATGCTACCAATTTTCCATGGGTTAGAAATGAAAATCCGCATACGTTCACTTAAATGAATTCACGGGTATGCAAAATGTTCAGAGTCCACAATGTCACCGATGAGATAAGCGAAGCTCGACTCTTCCGTTCTCTTTAAGAGATAAAGGCAAAACATGGTTCTATTCCTTAGAACCACAATCTATTCGAGTTGGGCGTAGTGCATCGCCAGTTCCTTAAAAATATTTTCCCATGACTAAGGCCATTGAATTGCGTCGGAAGATCCATTCTTTTCCCAACAACCTCTGAAACATTCCATGAATGTTGGGAGCGTTTTAAGAATTGATCGGAAGTTGCCCAAATCATCAAGTTCCAAGGTGGCAACAAGTCCAAAGTTTTACAATGGGTGATTCTCAAGAGAGACGCATGGTTGATGCATCTTGTGGTGGATCTTGTGCCACGAAAGAAGGACGAATTGTGGGCATTGTTTGAAAAGTTATATCAAACTTGATACAAAGTGAGACACTCAAACCAACTTGAACACAGGCACCTAAATCTCATGTGTTGACAAAAGGCGGATGCGATGTCAACAATAATGCCTCAGATCTCTCAACAAAGTTTGACATCTTGTCCAAACAGATGAACATGTTGTTATTGCTACCAAGCAAGCTAAAGCTCTGTCACCCCACGGTGTGTTCAATTTGTGACCACCAGTCATATGGCTAATGAGTGCCCTACTACCTTGTCATTCTTCACGATGAACCTAATCCTCAAGAAGCGTAAATGTGACTCAATCTTATCGGTGGCGGTAGAAACATGTACTCAATACCTACAATCCGGAATGGAAAAATCACCCCAACTTAGGATGGGGTGAATCGAATAAGCCGTAAACCAAAGAACATAGAGCCAACACAATGGGTGGACAACAACCTTTTCAACCAAATTTTCAACACAATTTTCGTCCCACAAGCAGAATTTCCAGAATTCTAATTTCCAACGAATTCCAATTTCCAAGAATGCTCCAGTATTATCATCCAAATTCGACTCTGAAAAAATCGAATTTCAATCGAATCTTAATCAATCTCATGCGATTTGAAAGATTACGATGCGGAAGAAAAGCTTATCTGAAGCATGCAATCTTTCGAGATGATAATGGACCAAGTCGATCAATTGGCCAATCAATGAGTCAGAGAGGAAGGTAGGCTCCCCAGCCAACCCATCAATAATCCTCGAGGCCAAGCACCATCTGAAGTAGGACCATCGAATAGTCAACAGTTGAAAGCTGTTACGGTGCTGAGAAGTGGACGAGAGGTTCATAATCAAGTGGAAATGCCTGTAGAAGCTGATGAAGAAAGAGAAGCAATAGAGGAAAAAGAATCAGAGAAAAGAAAGGAGAAAGGAAAGGAAAAGAGAAAGAAAGAGACAAAGAGCGAGATAAGAAAAGTGCAAGAGCAAGGAAGAGAGAAAGGAAAAGAAAAAGTAATAGAGGAAGAGTTTCCTTCAACCGTCCAACAAGGGCGTGAAAAGAATCGGAAATGGAATCGCACCTTATGTCCCAAAGGCACCATTCCTCAATGCCTAACTCCTCCATCTAGAATGGGAAAGGGACACAAAATGGAAGAAATTTTGAAACATTCAAGCAAGTAAAGATAAATCTTCCATTACTTGAAACAATCAAACAAGTCCACGAGTCGCCAAGTTTTTCAAAGATTTGTGCACTCGGAAGAAAGGCACGTACTCACGTTTCAAAGAAAGTGTTCCTAACAAATCAAGTCGATTCGATATTACGATTGGAAACCCCACGAAGCGAAAGACCACAGTCCCAATTGTTCCATGTGTCATTGGTGGGCAACCAATTGGAAAGGCGTTATTGGATTTGGGAGCAAGTGTTAATGATCCCATACTCAATGTCGAGAAACTTCGGATTGGGTGAATTGAAACCTGACGGTCACACTCCAACTGGCAGATAGATCAGAAAGAAGACCGAGGCGTGTTATCGAGGATGTTTTGGTTGGAATAGACAAGTTTGTCTTTCCAGTGGACTTCGTTGTCTTAGACATGGAACCACCTGCGAAATCAATCAATCAAGTCCCAATTATTCTTGGACGTCCGTTTCTCGCCACTGCCAACGCTTGCATTAATTGTCGCACGGGAGTCATGGACGTTTCTTTTGGAAACATGAAAGTCAGGCTTAACATATTCCATGCGATGAACCATTTCCCTAATGAGGATGAGGTCGAATGTTTTACATCGATCGATGGACGAAGTGGTGGATGAAGCATTACCATCAATGCTCACCAAAGAGGAATTTGACACTGCTTTGTTAGCCATCTATGAGGACAAAGGGCTTGAAAGGAAGCAGTCAGAAGAGAAAAAGTCAAATTCATCATGTCAAGATGATAACTTATGTGAAGTTGTGACTAAGGTAGAACCACTACCTACTGAGGTAAAGGATGTCGACTCCATCAATTGAGCGACCACCAACGTGGAATTGAAACAATTGCCTAAGTCCTCAAATATGCTTTTCTGGGACCTCGAGAAACACTTCCAGTGATAATTTCATCCACATTATCGGAAGAACAAGAGAATGATTTGTTGAAGGTGCTGAAAGAGCACAAGGAGGCCATCGGATGGACCTTAGCTGATCTCAAGGGGATTGACCCATCAGTATGTATGCATAAAATACATCTGGAGGATGAGAGTAAACCATCGAGGAACCATGAGGCGACTTAATCCGAACATGCAAGAAGTCGTTTTAAAGGAAATCATTAAACTCCTCGATCTTTGGAATCATCTATCCAATCTCGATAGTGAATGGGTTAGTCGACAAATCGTTAGAAAAGTGCGGAATTACGATTGAAAGAAACTACGGAGGGAGAATTGGTCCCCACTCGTGAAACTACTGGATGGCGTGTGTGCATTGATTATCGAAAATTGAACACAGCCACCAGAAAAGATCATTTTCCCCTTAGTTCATTGATCAAATTCTTGAGAAGTTAGCTGGGCAAGAGTTTTATTGCTTTCTTGATGGTTATTCGGGAGACAATCAAGTGCCCGTTTTTCCAGCTGATCAAGAGAAGACAACATTCACGTGCCCATATGGTACGTTTGCATATCGAAGGATGCCATTAGAAACATGTAATGCTCCTACCACGTTTCAACGATGTATGTTGGCCATATTCTCGGACATGATCGACAAATTCATCGAAGTCTTCATGGGCGACTTCTCGGTTTTGGAAAAACATTTAATTCTTGTTTGAATCATCTTTCACTGTGTTGCAACGTTGTGTAGATTCCAAACTTGTTCTCGGGAAAAGAGCCATTTTATGGTTCAACAAGGAATTGTGTTGGGGCATATTGTTTCAACGAAAGGAATTGAAGTTGATAAGGCGAAGGTCGACTTAATTGCAAATTTACCACCTCTAAAAGTGTTCACAAATTCGATCATTTTTGGGGCATCTTTGGATTTTATAGAAGATTCATTAAGGATTTTAGCAAGGTGGCTAAACCATTGTGCACTTTGCTTGGCAAAGATGTTCCTTTTGATTTTGATGAGGATTGCATAAAGGCATTCCTAAAATTGCGTGAACTCTTATCAAATGCACCAATAATCCAACCACCGGATTATTCTTTACCATTCGAACTCATGTGTGATGCATCGATTATGCGATCGGAGTGTCTTAGGGCAAAGGGTGAATAAATTACCTCACGTAATTTATTATGCTAGCAAGACATTAATTGATGCCCAATGAATTACACCACCACCGAGAAGGAATTATTACATGGTGTATGCTTCGGACAAATTCCGTTCCTATTTGCTTGGATCGAAAATAGTGGTCTTTTCGGACCACTCGCTTTGAAATATCTTTTAGCAAAGAAGGATGCGAAACCAAGGTGATCCGTTGGATCCCGCTTCTCGTGAATTCAACTTTGAGATTAAAGATAAAAGGGGTTGAGAACGTTGTGGTGATCATCATCTAGAATTACTGAAGAATCATCTATACCTGAGACCATCCGTGACACATTTCCGGATGAACATTTGATGGCAATTGATGTAGCTGGTGCAAAAGTTCCGTGGTTTGCTAACATCGTGAATTATCCGTCATCGCGTAATTCCCACCGAGTGGGGTAAGAATGATAAGAATCTCTTTTCTCCCAAATAAAATACTATTTCGGATGAACCATATTTGTTTAAATTCGCCGGATCGGATCATTAGGAGTTGCGTGCCAGAAGACGAGCAACTAAGCGTCCTAAATTTTTGCCATCTTTGGGGCTGTGGAGGCCATTTCGGAGGATGATAAGACCGATGAAAATCCTTCAAAGCGGATTCTCTTGGCCCTCAATCTTTCGTATGTTGCTCAATCGCAAGGAATGCCAGCAGTGTCAGTTGGCAATATTTCCTGACGAAATATGATGCCTTAATCCAATTCGATTGTTGAAATTTTCGATGTTTGGGGATTGACTTTATGGGTCCTTTTCCACCATCCTTTGGGTATTCATATATTACGTGGTCATTGACTCTGTCTCCAAATGGATTGAAGCTGTGGCAACCCGATCAAATGATCACAAGGTTGTGGTCAAATTTCTGAGAGAACATGTGTTTAACCGATTCGGGATCCCAAGAGCAATCATCAGTGATGGCGGTACGCATTTTTCCAATAGCCATTTTGCCACTTTAATGAAGAAGCACGACGTCACTCACAAAGTCACACGTACCATCCACCAGACTAGTGGTCGGTGGAAGTGTCTAACCGGAAATCGAATTCTAGAAAAGACAGTGCAATAGGATAGAAGAGATTGGTCAAACCGGCTATCGATGCTTTAGGGCCTATCGTATCGCATTCAAGACACCGTCGGAATGTCTCCCTTCGAATTGTCTCACGGAAGGCATGTCATCTTCCTGAATTGGAGCATAAGGCATTACAGGCGATCAAACGATTTAATTTCGATATGCAAGCGAGGTCGAATCGAAGGTTACTGATTGAGTGAATTAGAAGAGTTACGCTCGATGCGTATGAAAATTCAAAGATGTACAAGGAAAGGTACAAAAAGTTGCACGATCAATTAATTTCTCGGAAGGAGTTTCATGTTGGCCAAAAAGTTTGGTTATTCAATTCCCGACTTAAGCTTCATCCTGGGAAATTGAAATCTAGATGGGAAGGCCCGTGCTTGAGTTGTTTCCATTAGTGAGCAGTGCAATTGAAATTCAAAGCCTTGGGACAATCGAGTTTTCAAAGTGAATGGGCAAAGACTCAAACCGGTGTTTGAGCCGATGACCCGATTTAAGATTGAGGCGATGCACCTTAGTGATACAGATTCTTGATCAATGAAGAGGTCATCGACACTTAAACTCGGTAACTTCTTTCGGGAGGCAACCCGGTGTGTTTTATTTAGGAGTTGGACAGTTTAGTTTAGGATTTAGGATTTATCTTTCTTTCGTATGTTTAGTTCTAGAATATTAGTTTTAGTTTAGTTTAGGTTATTTTTAATTTCCAAATTAGTGTAGCCACATTACCTTCAATCTATTTTGGTCATGTTCTAATGTGATGCCCATATTCTCTGCACCTGATCTTTGTGTTGAGGTACTTTTCAACAGGTTTGGGGGTACCTACTTATTTCAAACAATGAGGACATTGTCATTTTTAGGTTTGGGGGTATGTATGATTATCTATCTTTCATCTCATGTTTTTGATTCTCTTTGAAAAAAAAAAAAAATTTTTTGGAACCATCATACATGATTTACTTTGCAATAGTTTTCAAACTTTAGTTGATGATGTGAATTTAATTTTGAGAATATTGATGTCATATTTTGAATACTTGTATCTAGGATGATGAAGCTTAATGTGATAATTTGTGGATGACTCAAATTCATGCTTAGAATTTTGCACTTATACCAAGCTAAGACTTAGAAATCGATGAACTATTTTAAATGATGAATCTTAAGAACTTAGTGGAGACTAACCCCGGAAAGCTTTAGGGCTAATATCTCGTCATTGATGAGTGAATACCCAAACTCGTAGTTTTCTTTGAATACGAATTATTTTGCATAATCTCATACATTTTATTTTGGCTTGTGACTTTGCATGATATCAAATTCATATTATTGTGTTAGAACGTACTGTATATCTACTCAAGACAAATAGGCAAGGTTACCATCTTTTAAGGAAATGATTGAAGGCCATCTTTGGCTCGTTTGTGCTTAAATGCCCCACCTCATATAAATTTATCCTTCTAGTACCCCTTTGAGCCTATAGAAAATTTACCCTTATACATTCTTTGATAAACAACGTTAACTTTAACCCTTCACAATTTCAGAAAATTTAGCTTTACCCTTCTTATTTCTGAGAAATTAGGAACGAGGGATGAAAATGAGCGAAAAGAGAGTAAGTGGAGAGATAATGAGTTATGGTGTTTACTGAGAGTGTATGGCAAATATAAAAAGAAAAAAAGGGGAGAGAAAAAAAAAAAAAAATAAGGAATGAAAAATGGGGTCCTAAAAGAAGAGGAAATTCAAAAGAGAAGAAAGAATGAGAAGAGAAAAATATTGAAAAAAAAAAATGGTGAAAAATTAGAAAAGAAAAAAAAAAGAAAAGAAGAGAAATAAAAAAAAAATAAAATCCAAATAATCAGAAGTTAGTATCTTTTCCAATTTCTCAGAAATTTTGAATCACAATTATCTTTCTTTCTTACCCTTGCCTGAGCCCCATTACAACCCTACAAAAGACCTTCATGATCGGATCGTGCGTTGGTGACTGTCTTGTGGAGAGTCAATATATAATACTTATGACACTTGATATGACATGCTTAGGATATACAAGTATCTCGTTATGAGATTTATTTTGTTCATTGATTGCATCGTGTTTCATTTATCATGTGAGACCTTTTTATTTGCTTTGTATTGATCTCTCACATGTAAAACTTACCAATCATCGGAGTGATTTTATTTTGAGAGTATACCTAAAGTGAGGATTGAGTCAAGACAACAGATCCGATGATTTCCCGTTTGGACTAGTTCTGAGATGGATGAATCTTGGTTTTGGTATGCACACCCTACACGTTTAAGCATGAATGGATGAGTTATCTAACGATTTGGAGCATTAGACTAATTTGAATGGATATTGGTATGATTAGTATAACATTGTTATTTAAAATTGAGAATTTGCATGTTGAATTGATTATTGATTTTGAGCTTTGAAGTTAAATATATGTTATAAAAATCAGATTTTGAAAACTCAATGTTACCGATGGTTTGAAATTTTTGGAAGTTTGTGGGTAACTTCACTGCAAACCCTCAGGAGACACAACTCCTCCACTAGGGATCACCTAGGGGTTTAAAGGCTTGTTGCACATGCTAAGTGCAATCGTGTTCCCTACGAAAGTGGCATTTAAATTTTAGGATGTTAGTTTGATTTGCTTTATATTTCTATCATTCTCTTTGCTCGAGGACTAGCAAAGTGTAGGTTTGGGGGTGTGATGAGTAGTGAAATATGATGATATTTCACCCCTAAATACCTATATTTAGCCGTCCGATGAAGGCTATCTGATGAGATTTGCTAGATTTGAAGTGTTTCAGGTAAATATCCCAAGTTTCTAAAACAGCCCAAGAATCCCGAAAATAATGTCAAAACACTGCTATTTTGGGTCATTGAGAACTTAGTGCGACTTGCAGCTCAATTTGGACCTTCAAGACGTCAGATTCAGGAAATTTCTAAAACATAAAAGTTGTAGAGCTCGTCGTCAGCTTTCCAACGCCTCAAGAATCACCTCAATCCGAGTTCGGTACAGAAAGTTATGAGCAAAATACCGAGGTAGTATCTGATGCAAAGCTAGGCGGGAATTCGCGAAATTTGCTCTTAGATGTCACTCGAGAGAGGTATTAGGGCTAGGCTATTATAAATAGGGAAGCCACGAGTTTCTTAGGGGAATTATTGATTTTGCAATTAGAATATTATTCATTCTTTCTTTTAGTTTTAGGGCTCTTCACTTTGGGGAATATTTTCTTCATCTTTTCAAGTCTTCTTCTCTCCTTCTTCTAGGGTTTATTAGGTGGTAGATTGTACCTAGGATTTGCATTATTTTCTCTCGAGAAATTCATAGATTGTATTTAGGAAAACAATTGCAAATATCTTTTGGAAGAAATAAAGAGGAATGACTTTGAAAGAAAAGGAGATCAAACACCAAAGATGAGCTACAAATCGAGATCGGGAAGATGCGATCCAAGATAAGTACCCATGTTTATGATTAATACCGCAGTCTATTATTGTTATCATGGAATCGTTTTGCTCAAAGTTTGTGTGATTGAAAATATTTTGAATGCTTTGTTATGACCGTTGATTGCGCGTATCAACGGCCGTAATCGCTAGATCTGTACAGCAGTGATCTAAATTTGTAGAGCGATTATGTGATTTGTCGTGATCTAAATATCATGAGATACGCTATGCTTTTTACATGACTCATACCGCAATGTTGAGTCATTGTTTTTAGATAGGGTATGCCGGATTGATGATCATATTTTATTTCAAGTCATTTTTCTAGATGAATGATGGTGTGAATGATGATTTAATGAAACTGTGGGTTTTAATGATAGAAAAAGGGGTACGAATCTGGGGTAGCATATTCCTTGATCTCATTTTAATATTGTTCGTAGATTTATCAGTAATTAATTGTTTAGATTAATTTATTTTTCTGCATTTAGGAAAAGTGTGTTAAGTTTTTGGTAAAATTGAATCTGCCCTTTGGTACTTCCTTAGGGACGTTTTTAAAATCTCTAAAAAAATTAATTAAAAATTCACGTTTCCCTGTGGGTTCGACACCCCTGTTCTTGCCATACTGCAATAGATCTTGTGCACTTGCAAGGGTTACATTCTAAATCGATCAAGTCTTCAACCCTCTATGAGTCAACTCCCGCTGTGCCTATGGCGCCAAGCCATCTATAAAGTAGAAGACCTGATCATTCTCGCTAATTTCATCAACGTCTAACATCAGGCTCGTAAAAGACTTAATGTACTCGTGCAACGGTCCAATATGCTTCAACGCCGATAATGTCTTTCGTGCTGACCATTCGACGTTAGTAGGTAGAAATTGAGCCCGCAGCTCTTTCTTCAAATCGGCTGAAAAATCAACTATTTTATTCTCCATACGCACCTCTGACACACGGTGCCTTCACCATAACTTGGCATCACCAACCAAGTATCTCAATGCAATTCTTAATTTGACTTTAGTGTCGAGGTCCCTCAACGATTCAAGGTATTCCTCTATATCCCATATAAAGTTCTCAAGGTCTTTTGCCTCGCGAGAACCCTTGAACGTCTCTGGCTTAGGGAACTTGAATCGGGGAGTCGTGCCCCTGCTGCCACCCAACTGGCATTGCCAGAATGAGCTTTTTCAGCACACTCATCTTGTCAAGTACCTCCTCTAACATGACCTTTATATCTCGCACCTCTGCTACCAACTGCTCTATGGTCTCAGTCACATCGGCATTGATTCTCTCATGCCTATTCAGTCATTCTCCATGCAATGTCATGACAGATACCACTGACTCAAACTGTTCCGACTGAGCTTCTAAACTATCCAACCGTTCTCTTGTTGCTCGTTCCCTCGTTCGACGTCTTGCATCCTCGCTAGTCCCTTTCATCTCAGCCATCACAGTGGCTCTGATATCAAATGCCACGGGGTCACTCTTTCAGCAGTGTCAGCCCGTGCGGCACCTAACGCTCGATGCGCTAAGTCAGCCTATCTCTGATATCAATTGTCATGGGGGCGCCCTTCGACGCACCATCTACTTGCGTTGTGCTTTGCTACTGCATGTAAAGAAGCCAACCAATCTCTTTCATCAACTCTGATATAAAATGTCATGGGGTTACTCGTCCAACAGTGTCAGCCCGTGCGACACTTAACGCCTGATGCGCTAAGTCAGCCTAATTCTCCCAGATGAGTCACGCGATGCGAATTTTCAGATGCTACGAAGGGTAGAAGGGTTGTTCTACTCAAGCTTCACCTCAACCTTTACATTCAAACTTCGCCCTGCGAAGCAACGCAGTAGGTTAGAGTCGACTATAACAATTGTCAAGGCAATAGGCAATGGCGATAGGCAGTGACGAGCATATATCAAGCCCACTTTGCGCTAAAACCCGCACCTCGAAGGTGGTTGGAAACTACCAACGCGATGACCTTAGTACATGACGTAGCTAGGACGACCATGCACCAAGCGTGGCCCGGATGCACGCACATAAGCCCACGAGGCTAGTGCACGTGTAGGGTCGGGGGACTCCAACTCATGTCCCCCTATATAAGGGTAAAACAATAATTCGGGCGAAATGGCGGGAGGACCTCAAACCCCTTAGTTTGATATACTTTACTATTCACACCGTAACGCCCCGTAATGCTAGCCCAGCTGGCCACTTCGCGTCCGTGTCATGCCCAAGTCTTCACCCTTCATCCCAATATGTCGCGATGCCCTTGTGGCCCACAGCCAACAAACTTGGTGCCGCCCTCATGATCTCAACGCACTAGTGATGCACATGACGCAGAGAGAAAAAATGGCCTTACGACTGACCCGTATGGCCATGCCGTGTGCCCCCGTCACAACCGGCTCCCTATATATATAATTGTTGATAATAGAAAGGGGGGGGGGGAGGGTTTGTTAGATTATGGCATAGAGATTTTGCTCAAAATGGGAAGAAATTAGGATTTAATTGAGTTTTGTTTAGATTATCTTTTCATTGAAAAATTAGGGTTTTCTTTATACTTAAAAATGAGAAGAAAATTAGGATTTCTTTCGAAAATAAGGTTTTACTAATTTTAGAAAAAAATTATTTAAATATAATAGGCCTCATTTGAGAATTTCGCCAAGCCCCTGAAATATCAAGTCTAGCCCTGGGAACTACACTAGCGAGTAGTGATTGTTGTTGATTTAGTTTTAAAAAAAATCGGGGTTCGGAAATAGTTTGGCGAGGTTAAAATTCAGAAAAATCTAGCAAAATCGGGAAGTTTGGGGAAATATTCGGAGGAAAAATCGGTGAGAAAAATTAAAAATAAAATAAAAAGATTATTTTATTATTATTTTTTTTAATATTGAAAAAATTATTTTTTTTTTGGAAAATTTGGGAATAATTTGCAAATTATTTGTGAAGTTCGGGGATTTAGCGAATTTTCAAAAAATTTGTGAATAATTCAGAATTAATTCGGGGACCTTAAATTCGCAAATTATTCGCAAATTATATATATAATTGTTCATAGATCATGCTCACTATCGCCTGTGACGCTTTAGTTATCAATCTTTTTCCCTATGATCGATATTCAATTACACAAAAGCATCTTAAAAGATGTATGCATGGCCTAGATTCAACCATTAGATTAATTCAACGACCTATAATAGATCATACGCATAGTTAATAATTAGCACTACAAAAAATAAGACTATTAGCGGCAGTCAAAAACTGTCGTTACTAATAAAAAAATTGCCGCTAGTAGCCTTAATAACCTTTAATAGTTTTTTATTAATAGCAATAGTTTTTGGCTGCAAAAAATTGCTGCTAATAATCTTATTTTTTGTAGTGTAGACAAATTCCTCATTGATTTAAGTTCTTCAAGATTGAATGAATGAGTCTAATAATACACTAATATATTAGCTAGCACAAAAATATCAATCAATGGTCAATCAAAGCTCATCACCCTTAAAGGTAAGGATCGAAGTCAAAGGTTGATCGCAAGATCAAGAGGGCGATGTCGCGAAGTTGGTGATCACCGTCCGAATAGATGTTATTTCTTAACGAACAATTTCTATTTCGTTTTCAGTGTTTTGCTCATGGCACAAAGGCCTTCTTTTATAGCCAAAACTCCAACATTCGGATCTGTGCATATTCAATCGGAGAAACGGCTCATCTTAATATTGCAATAAACCCAGTTACCATTTATCAAATATTTATTTTTAAAAATAAATATAAGTTAATATAATATAATATAAAAATAATTTATATAAATATAGTAACAAGGATTTATTATCGATATTATGGAGATTTACTCAAGATGGTCTCCATAATATAGGTTGGGCCTAACGGCAGCAAGCCCATATACTAACATCTCCCACTTGGCCGTGTAGGTCTTGAGATGTCTAAGGTTTTTGCCGATTTAGGATTTACCCATTAAAACATATCTCTGTTGTGAGGTTTTGCATGCCAAAAGCGGATTTACCCATCACAACAAGTCTTGTCTAAGTCGTGAGAGTTTGCACGCCAAAACAGATTTGCCCCTTATGACCATTTATCCCAATCGTGTGGTTTTACTCGCCAAAGCGGATTTGCCCATCATATTACTTCTTTTTCAATAGAGATAAATTATTAAGTACATTGAAATTAATTTGACTTAGGCATCCCTAAGTCCCATTAAACTAACATGCTTTGAAAATAATTTCACACTTAGACCCTTTGTCAATGGGTCGGCAACCATATCAGAAGAAGGTAAATGACTTACAATCACTTCACCTGTTTTTACTGCATCTTAAATATAGTGATATTGAACTTTAATGTGTTTTCCCTTAGAGCTATTTGCTCCACTTTCAATCAATTTAATTACAACTTTGTTGTCACAAAGTAAATGCACATGTCTGTCGGTTATATCAAGTTTCATATCTTTGATGAAACGCTTTATCTAGACGACATATGTACAAGTTGCACTACAAGTCACATATTCGGCTTCTTGAGTATGTAGAGCAACTCATCCCTATTTATTATTAGACCAAGAAATAGCAGCACCTCTAAAGAGGAAAACATGACCAGAGGTGAATTTTCCATCATCTTTTCCCCAAGCATGATCAGAATCAGAATCCTTGAACCTTCAGCTTATCAGATTGAAAATATAATTTAAGGTGTTTCATACCTTTTAGATACCTCAAAATTCTTTTCACTGCTTGCCAGCGTTTTATACCATGGTTATTTTGGTATCTACTAACAAGACCTACTGCGAAGGCGATATCTGGTTACGTACACAACATAGTATACATCAAGCTCCCTATAGCTTCTGTGACAGCCCGAATTTCGGTGCCCCGAAACCCGTGCTGTCAGTGGGCTGGCGCTAAGGCCGAGCCCGGGAACGGATCACTTTGCGTCACGCACAAAGGCACAGCGGAATCTAAGCGGAACCATTTCGAATCCGTAATGTAAACAAAATAGTGAAACATCATTATCATTTCAAAAAAACCCAAAAGACGGTTCTAATTCCATAAGAAGGTCTATGGAAAGAGAACCGTTAAGAACCACCGGTAAGGGCCCTTCCTTACCGAAACATGGTTCAACAAAATATAAGGAGTTATTATTCAGCATTCGTCTCCTTACAATCAAAATGATTTCAAAAGAATTTAACAACTCAAGATAGGACCTACTCAAGTCGGGCACAAATAAAACAATTCTCAGGATGCGGCTCCTCAAGGTCCTCGTCGGGGGAGTAGTCCAGATCTTCCTTTTCCGGGATCTCCGCCACAATGCCTTCACCTGAACCTGTGACATTATTAAAGGAATGAGCTTCATCCAAGCTCAGCAGGGAAAATCTTATAACATGCCTATCATAACATCAGCATGTATCTTATGGCACAATGAAAATGAAGTAATTCCGAACACAAGCAAAGTGGTAATTCTCATAGTCTTAATGCACACACATGCAATGCCAATGGGACTCATGCACAAGCTCACACTTTCATTCCGATATGGGAAAAGAACTTAAAGGTGCTTTACTTAAAGTAATAGAATGAGGAACTATAGCCTAAAGCCCCCGATGGAATACCCACCATCGTCACTCACATGAGTCATATGCACATATATCCAAGGCCCCATAGAGTTGGGCACGTGGCCGAACGAAGTTACCGTTATACGGTAGGAGTCACATAGCACATACACATATCACACAAAGGGTGTACGGATTGGCCGCCGTACCGGTCACGGATATCCTGCCGCGTCAGTCACGGTTATACCGCCGCGTCGGTCGGGTATTCACATAACCTTAAATCGTAAGTGCATACATATAGCTTGTCGCCGTGTAAAGTGATAATCGTAGTTTATATCAAAATCCGGAATGAAATGTGAAGGATTCACATACGCATGTCACAAAGATTCTCGAAGGTTTCATAAACTCTACGTATTTTCAACTCACACGTGTCACATGCCTCATTAGTTTGAATTCATATGCAGAAATCACATAGTCAAAGCGAAAAGTACATCATATCACAACACACGTGTTAACGAAATCAATGCACATGGTATCAAGTTTTTCCTACCTCACAGATCAGACCCGTGCTTGCTCAAGCCGTCATAAAGGTAGGGTCCCCTTTAATCATGAAGCTTACCGAAACATAATTATTTTTATTTATTATAACGAGGCAAAACACACTGCCAAAAGTCCCCGTGAAAACTCACGGTCAAAACTCACCAAACTGTGAAATCTGGAAATTTCGATCGATCGAATCCCTATTTCGATCGATCAAAATAAATTTTGATCGGTCGACCTCTTCCAAAACTACCAAATGTATTCTCATTTGATCAGACGAATTTTCCAAGTCGATCGAACGAATTAAATTCGATCGATCGAAACAAAATTCGATCGGTCGAATTCCACAGAAGGCATTTACATTATCACAGTTCGATCGGACGAATCCCAATTCGTTCGATCGAGATCACATAATTCGATCGATCGAATTTAATTCGATCGGTCGAATTCTCACAAAAATTTTATAATGTTCTGTTTCTATACGAATCGTTTGATCGAACTACAGGTTCGATCGATCGAAAACTTTTTCGTTCGATCGAAATCATTTTCGATCGAACGAATTTCTCAGAATTTCATTTTTTCCCCTTTTTACTATCATTTCGATCGATCGAACCATAATTCGATCGATCGAAATGAGCAGATTTTGCTTAATTTTGGTTTCTTCCAAAAAAACACCCCCAATTACTTCTCACTTTGAAACAATCTCAATTCTTATGATCCTCACCTATATACACACTAATTCAACTCCACACTACAGATCAAAAACACATTTTCACATTCCATACCTTGATTTCAGATTATTCCTCTTCCTTGCTCCAAGGATGGTTTGGGTTTTCTCTGAGTCACGGTAGATCAATCTAATCCTTGATCGAGTAGCTGCTTCTCTCCATGCTAACTGATCGATCTCTTTTATCACGGCAATTTAATGCTTCAAGGTCACTCTTCCTCTTCTTAACTCTCGTTCACAGGCATTTAATATGCAATTAAATGCCCTTGGTTCCCTTTTTATACCATAGCTTTGTTACTTTAGTGTAGAGCAGCTACACCGAAAGAACGTGTGTGAGGGTTTCAAACTCCCACAACCAGTCTTTATAAGATCAATCCGGTTCGTTGGATTTGATCTATAGACATTACATCACTGTCAAAAGGGGGTACTTGGCGTATGATTTGCCGGTACACGCACCGAGTTTTATGGATCAAGGCCCAAAAGGTTGGGATGTTACAGCTTGAGCATATGGAATGTTTAATCTTTCTTGTTCGTTACATGGACAATCTTTTTTACTGAGTTTCAATTCCTTTTCCATTGGTGTAGACAAAGGATTACAATCATCTATTTTGAATCTTTTAGAATTATGACAATATATCTTTCTTGGCTTAAACAGGTCATTCGAGATTTTCTATCTCTATTTATTTTTATTCCAAGAACATAGGATGCCTCTCCAATATTCTTGATCTCAAACTGAGAGTTAAGCCATGATTTGGTGTTATTAATCATTTCTAAATTATTTCCAGCAAGAAGTATATCATCGACATATAAAAATAAAATAGTAAATCTACTCCCACTCGTTAAGACATATACACAACGATCTACTTTGTTAACCACATATCCCATTTAAGTATTGCACTATGAAATGTTAAATATCATTGACGTGAAGATTGTTTTAGCCCGTAAATTTTTTTTTTAACTTATATATTTTATCTTCATGTCCTTTAGTCTTGAAACCTTCTGGTTGTTTCATAAAAATTGTTTCTTTTAATTCTCTATTTAGAAAAGCAGTTTTAACTTACATTTGGAATTGTTCTTAATTGAAATAGGCAACAGTAGCTAAAATAATTCTATTTGACATAAATTTAGCTACAGGAGAATATGTATTAAGATAATTTATCCTTTTTCTTTGGGTAAAGCCCTTGGCTACAAGTGTAACCTTAAATTTATCAATTAAACCATCCGATTTTAGTTTTTTTTGAATACCCATTAATATCCTATAGCATTTCTATCACTAGGCAAATCATTGAGTTCCCATACATTGTTCTTTTCTATGAAATCAAGTTCTTAATTCATTTCTTTTAGTCATTTATTAGATTTAAGTGAATTAATAACTTCATTATAACTATTAGGATCATCTCCCTGATCTAAGTCAATGTCTCCTATATTTTCATTTAAGTGAACATAAAAATCATTCAAGTATGATGGGGTCCTAGTTTTTTTTCTGACCACTAATAGTAGTATGAGGTATAGATGTTCCTATATTCACAGGTTATATGGAATCATTATTTGTAATGGAGTGATTATCATCTATCATAAAAGGATCTATATTTTTCAGTTTGTGAAATATTATTATCGGTTAGATTTTCTAAAAATTCATCATCCCGACTTTCTATTAATCCCTTATCTTATGATAGGATCGATAACCTTTTAATCCTTCAGAATATCTTATAAAATGACATCTAATGATTTTATTATCTAACTTATCTCTAAGTTGATATGGTACTAACACATGAGCAATCAAACCCTATTTTTTAAAAGTTACTTAAGTCCGATTTTCTTTATGTCCACAACTCATAAGGAGTTGTATCTACATCTTTAGTTGGAACCCTATTAAGAATATACATAGCGGTACTTAAGACTTCTCCCCAAAAAAATTTAGATAAATTAGAATGAGATAACATGGATCTAGTCATTTCTATTAGTGTCCTATTTTGTCTTTCAGGTACACCATTTTGTTGTGGTGTGTAAGTAATTGTTAAGTGACATTTAATTCTAAATTTGCTACAAAATTTTTTAAATTTATCAGAAGTAAATTCTCCTCCTCTATCTGTTCTTAAAATTTTGATATTTCTTCATAATTGATTTTCCACCTCACTTTTATATTCTTTGAACATATCTAAAGCTTTCAATTTATGACTAATTAGATATACGTGGCCAAACTTAGAATTGTAATCTATAAAAGTAATAAAATAATCTTTTTGTCTATGAGTTTTTACACTAAAAGGCCCACATATATCTGAGTGAATTATTTCAAGTAATTATTTACATCTTTCAGCTTTGGGGAAATGTTTACGAGTTAATATTCCAAATAAACATGATTCATAAGTGGGAAAATTAAAACTTTTAAGTTTGAGAATTAATTCTTTATTTGACATATTTTTCATTTTAATCTTATTTATATGTCTTAGTCTTAAGTGCCACAGATATGTTTCATCATCACATACATTCATAGCCACATCAAAGTAAGTGGAAGTAGAAGTTTCATTAATCACATTCAGATAATACAAGTTATTCATCATACTTTTCCAAGCAATGATACATCGATATTTCCCAATTGACACTTTTCCAGATAAAAACCTAACCTCAAAACCTTTTTCATCTAGTTTAGGAACAAAAATCAGATTACGCCTCATATTTGGTGCATACAAATTTTCAAACAAGCAGAAATTAATATCCCCAAGTAACTGCAACTTGAAGGTGTCAATTCCTAACACGTCACTGTATGTATAATTTCCCATATAAATATGTTGCTCGCCGACTTTGACCTCTTTGAAGTCCACAAAATCATCCCGGCACCTAGAGACGTGTCGTGTAGACATAGAATCCACCCACCAACCATTCAGATCATGCTCTGTAACCCAAGGATCAAAATATCGGTAAACCGATACGTATCGTCCTGGAGGACCTCCAGGACGATACGTATCGGGTATCGGCCGATACATTGAATGTATCGATTTGATACATTGAATTTTATTAATTTTTTTCCGATTGTCTACACAACCGATGAAGATTGTCTACACAGTCGCCATCAATTGTGTAGACAATCGGATTTTTTTTTTTTTTTATTGTTTACACGATTGTATACACAATCGATGGCGATTGTGTACACAGTCTCCATTGATTGTGTAAACAATCGAAAAATATATATATATACATATTATCAGACAATATATTAAAATTATCGTCCGATACGAGCGATACATTGCCCGTATCGGACGATAAGTATATTATTTTAAAGGGGGTACGATACAATGTCTTTGTATCGTACCGCCCAAGTCCAAAACCGATACATATCGGTATCGGATGATTTTTTGACCCATGCTGCAACCAATGATTAAGAACAAACATAGACAACATCGCGCCTATTACTATTATTAATGTTATTCTTACCATTACCATTATTATTGTTATTGTTAGATTTTTCTAAACAGTTTGATTGTTAATGACCTGGTTTTCCACAAGAGTAACATTTTTTTTAGGGATGTCTGTGAGAAATCTTTTTTTTATTCTTTAAATTTTTAAAAAGTTTCTTCTTTCCCTTAAATTTTTTATTTTTCTTTTTCATTTCAAATTTAGATCTAGAAGGTTGAGACTCACTGAGAAGAAGTTCAATATTTTTCTTTTTATTCCTTCTTTCTTCTTCAATTCCCAAATGCATTGGGAGGTTCAACATGCTCACATTTTGCGCTAAGTGATTCAACGCAATAACGACGGGTTCTCATGACTCAGGAAGACTGTTCAAAGTAACATTGACTTGTATACTGTCAAAAACTTTGTTATTGGTTGTGCCAAGGTCCCTAGCCAATACGGTCATCCTATTCACGTGATCAATAATCGAGTCTATTTCTTTCATTTTATATGAATGATATTTTTGTAAAAGGAGTTGAATATAGGTTTCGGAAGTGGTTCCATATTTTTGATATATTACATGCATCATTTCTTTAGCAGTTTTATAATCTTCAAATACATGAACCAATTCGATATTCATAAAAGTATGAATAGTAGTTCTAGCAATTTTATCATCGTCGACCAATTTATCATACTTTTCCATAATATTCTTTGAAACATCGAATAGTGGTTTTTTAGGAACTTCATTTCCTAAAACATAATCAATCTTATATAAGCTTAAAATTTGATGTATTCTATGTCTCTAATTTGGATCATTTAAACCAGAAATTTTTTCAATATGGGATAGTTCATGCATCACTACTTTAGATGTCATTTTCTAAATATATATAAAGAAAAATAAATTTAAATGAGAAGGTTTTAGGCACGACTGATCGGTTCAACTATAATCAATCGATAGAATACCAATACCGAGTGAATGCACGTGGACGTTTCGTAGCGCTCTGATCAATGATGCTGCTCCAAAAAATGTTTTGATGAAAGATTTAATGCTTTAAGAATATGTGCCACTTTCTTAGGAATTTGTTGGCGATAACGACACCTCAATCGGAGTTGTATCGACTCCTATATCGTGAAAATATCGAATGACAAGCATTGAATTTGGTGTTAATATTAGCACCAAAGCCAAACTTTGAAAAAATGAATAGCTATAGAGGATTAAAAGGTTTTATGGTACGGTCGTTAAAAATACTAGCTCATCTCGGCTTTTCTTGGCTAGCTGGGATTAAAAAAATGTTGATGTGATTTGATAAGGATCACACTTGAAAATTTTTTATGGTACGGTTGATGAAAAAATAGCTCAGCTCGGCTCCGCTTTTCTTGGCTAGGCTTGGCTAAAGGTGTTGATGTGGTTTGATTATAACCACTCTTGAAACATGTGTTGTGTTGTCTCTTCACATGAACATCTCTACTACCGAGGAGAGAAAAGTTAAACTTTCAAGTGCTTCTCTTTCTTCTCAAAATGCAGTAGCTAAAGAAAGAAAAAAAGGGTTTCTGTGAGGAGCGTCGATGGTACTTAATAATGAAGAGAGATTTCCGGTGACGGTTTGGATCCGATAGACGATTCGGATCTTTGACAGATCTACGTCACCGAGAAGAGATTATTTATCGGCGTCGCTCATCTACGATGATGATGAACTTGTCTCTGATACCAGTGAAGTAAGGATCGGAGTCAACGGTTGATCACAAGATCAAGAAGGAGATGCCAAGAAGCTGGTGATTGCCGAACGAATAGACGTTATTTCTCAACGAATGATTTCTGTTTCTTTTTCAGTGTTTTGCTCATGGCACAAAAGCCTTCTTTTATAGCCAAAACTATAACGTTCGAATCTATGCGCATTCAATCTGAGAAACGACTCATCTTAATATTGCAATAAACCCAGTTACCATTAATCAAAGATTTATTTTCAAAAATATATTAAAAATAAATATCAGTTAATATAATATACTGTAAAAATAATTTGTATAAATATGGTAAGAATGATTTATTACCGATATTATGGAGATTTACTCGAGATGGTCTCCATAATATCGGTTGTGCCTGACGGCACCATGGCCATATGCCAACAACTCTATCTTCATATGCTCCTTCAAAAAGTTCTAAGTCCAAGGACCCAAATAAATAAAGTCATGCACTCATGTCTAAGGTGATAGTGAGTTCTCAAGACAATGAGTGTGGTTATCCATCTAAGTAACACTAAAGTGTTCATTCCTATTGTGATAAGAAGGACAAGTTCCTCATGGAGTTTCGAAACTTAGGTTGTGTTTGGGTTAGCTCTAATAAGAGCAGAAGCAGCTCTCTACCTGCTCTACGTCAGAGCAGATAAATTTGCTTTGGTAGAGAGCAGACAAAGAATAGTTTTATCACTTGAAACAACTCTCCGCCAAAACAAATTGGGAAAGGAGCTGTGTTACCAAATATGAAGGCAATTCTCTGTCGGAGCCAAAGAGCAAAAGAGCTACCCAAACGCAGCTTTATACCATTTGAGAAATGTTCACTCTTTATAAAGTAGTCATAAGCGTGGATAAGCTGCCACGACGCATCCTAAAACGTAGACTATTCTAGTATTCATAGATTTGACAATTTAGGTCTATATGAGGAATACAATTCAAAATTTTTTTTGGAGAAACCACATAGCAATCCCTAATTGTCTAGCAAATATTCTCTTATGATTTAATGAAGGTCACTATAAGTCAACTGGGGTGTTGATTTCATAACACCAAATCTAACAAACGGCCAATAGAAGGTTATAAGGGTTAATGGGAGCACACCTACAGATAAAAATAGGGGGCTCATCATCCCACCTAAGGTTGCCAATAGTGTTGGGTTGACCCCATGACCTGATACTATATATATATATATATATATATATCATAGGATACAAGCCCATGACTCGAGCTACCACTGACTACATGTTATATCAATATCAATTGACTATTAAAATCAATTGATATGACAGAGCTTGAGAGTGCGTATGGCATAACTCTGTTAGCCCCTGCCATAGCAGAGTTCACTTGCTTTAGCAGGTTCCTATCCTCTTTGCTAAAATTTCGCTACCTGCTTTAGTAGGTACCCCTTCTCATTGATAACTCCTTGTATAGCAAGATTTTATGCAAGATTTACGTGTTCAGTAGTTTTACCATCTTCTTTACTCTCTCCTTGTCATAGCAAATTTTATTTGCTCTAGTAGGGAGTTAGTAGAGAGTAGGGAGGTTGTTGTTAGAGCAAGTAAATCCTCCTTTATAGGGAGTTAGAAAAGAGAATGAGAACCAACTAAAGCAGGTGAACTCTGCTATGGCAAGGGCTACCATAGAGTTATGCCATACACAACCTTAGTCATTGTCATATGTCCCATAACTAGAGTTATGAAATGATTTCCATATATATATATATATATATATATATATATATATATATATATATATATATATATATATATATATATATATATATATAGCTCAGTTGGTATCCTCTCCCCTTTGTGGGGATGAGGTCGTGGGTTCTAGACTCTATGAATTGCTTCCTCCCTTTGTATTAACAAAGGTGGGTGATTTTATTGGGTCCCATAATATTGGGATTGTTGATCGACCACCTACCATCATATGATCGCCGAGAGAAGCGCCGTTAGGCTGGTGATCGCATTGATTCATTGTGGATTTCCCATGAGTTTCTATTACTTGATCCTTGGCTTTAGTGCCTTTGGATCCATTGTAGTGCTATCACTCCACATTACATTCCTACCCACAAATGGGATTTTAAGCCCATATATATAGACTACTTGGATATACCATCAATGTCACATGGGCAAATCATCCACTTTTATTGATCGATTCACTGATTGATTGAACAATACATATCTTCCATCATCATCAAAGATAGAGCAACATCACTGATTAGTTATTGTTGTTGATAATCACCATCTTCTTGTTATCATAAATCACGTGCTGATGATCATCATGTAAATCTTCTTTGGTTGATCAACTTGCAGAGAAAGCAAAATTAGAAGAAGATGAAAGGGGCTTCTAAAAAAAAGGTCATATTTATTTTATTTTTTCCAACAATAGAAGATTGCAAAAAAAAAATTTAACCTAAGTTGCATAAGCTAATATGAACCGGATTGCTCATCCTTGAAAAACTCATTCAAATATTGAACAATCTACTGTTTATCACTAATATTAATATTGATATTTGAGATTTAGCATTTCATTAATATTTTTGTCATTACAAATCTAAGTCTCAATCCGTCTCAATTCGTGGTATCCAGAGAATGAGAGGTATGTTGTTGTGCTCTCCAATCAACAATCAAAATTGGTTTGATCGTCAGATCTGAAAATAACGGGCTTCAACATATAAATCGGCAAATTTGAAACGAGAACGATATATTTTTCGAACCTTAATCCCTCAATTGTTTTAGTATATATATGATGAAATGTCTAGAATAGTAGTGTTTGATTTATGCAATCGGGTATTGGACATGTTCATGATAGGGAAATCCGCTTTGTGTGTAAAACCTCATGACATGTGAGATTTAATATGACATGATTAATATGACGGGTAAATAGCCTCATAGCTTGCATATTTATGTCTTGTTATAATCACTTGTATTTTATTGATGGGTTAATCTAATGATTAAACCAATCGAATGATGAATGACAGATTAAGACTCCTTTTCTTACTTGGTGAGAAACAAATGAGGTAAGTCAATAGCCTTCTTCAAATAATTTTTAAAATGGGTAGGATACTATGATTGTTTAAAATGTTTGAAAGACTAATTTCTTTAAATGAATTTTCCAATATAAATTAATGTGCCTAGTATGATAAGTTGACAAGTGAAGCTTGGGTAAGATTTTGGCAATCTTATTGGATCAAGTTAGGTCCAACCCGAATTAAAGTGACTCGGCTTCAAGTTGCGTATGAAAAATTTTTAGGGGTGCATGACATGTGCCTATTCAAGTCTTGACTTGATTTCAACAGACTAGTTGAGTCGAGTCTAATTTACAAATCATAGTTATTGGGTCAGTCAGATACAATTCACTTTAGTTAAACGAGCTCATCGGCCTATTTGGCCAAGTGGGCGATGTAAGTGTGAGTGTGGCCATGCGGGCCTCGCACATATCTTGGATTGAATATCCATGGCGATGATGGATAAAATGGCGCAATGCGCATACCCTCATGCCATGTATAAATTCGATTTAATTTTCATTTTGATTTAAAAATTATATTATTTAAATTTTCCATTAAAGTATATTTCTATATATGTAATTATTTATTTTTCAAATTGCATAAAAACTTTGGGAATTAAATATTATTGCTAATTATGGATAAATAATCCAATTAGCTGTTGGGATGAGCATACATACCTAATTGAGGCTAAATAACCCAATTAGGAAAGAATTGAAATAGAAAATCTATTTCTTTCAAGAAAATAGATTTTACTGGCTAATTGTTATTATGTATGAGATTTATTAGAGGACTAATCGCTTCTAAACGTTTACATGTTTTTATAGTGTTGTGAGGTAATAGATATATTTTCACGATATCTCAATCGTTGGATTTCCAAAGTCTGATTTGGATTGTTAGAAGCATAACTTACATATTAATTGTGAGGTCAAAGATCATCTATAAATTGGATATATGTCTTGTGTGCTATTTTATTGATTATATCATCATTATAATTTTTTATTATAATAATGCATATATTAATTATTTGATATAATTGAACATCAGAGGTTAAATACTTATAAAAGTCTTAGAGATAGTACACTGGAACACATATAATGTGTTCGTAACATATCCTATGGGCACGTATTGATAGGTATAAAATATTATTGCTAATTAATGAATAGCTTGGACACATGATTTATGTCATTAGAGACATGTGACTAAGTGGAGTACCGATAAAAAAGTGAGAGTACCAATAAAAAGATGAGAGTATTTATCAAAAAATGAGAGTTTATAACTAAGAAACTAGCTTATTTTGATCAACTATAGCCATTTAATTTGATTTGGCTAAATGATCATTATTTTAGCATGATAGAAAATCTACAATAGCGAAAATCTCATTGATAATTGACCAACTTAAGTTATTATCATGTTGAGAATAAGGATATGAAAAAAAATTTCACATCAGATTATGTTCTCCTATTTAGAGTTGTTGGATTTTGTTTACCCAAATACTCATATTGAGTATGAAAAATATTGCGTAATGCGAATTTTTTAAGTCATCTGAATAAAACACTTCAAAAAGACTTAAAGTTGACATAATCGATGGGCTTGTGTACATACTTTGCGAATAGTATGATTAAAGTATGGTTGATCGATAATAAAATTGATGACACTTCATCTTGGATGTAGTTTAGAAGGTTAAGTGACCATGCGTCATATACCTTTAATTAACTATTGATCCTTTGTTAAAAGATATAAGTGTGAAATTTTGTTCAAACATTATAAATAGCTTGTTGGACTTGGGGACACCTAAGTCTGTTAATTCTAAAACACTTGAAATTTTATCATGATTGATTAAATCCTCTTTTAGCGTGTAAATATTCATGATCAAAGATAATTTTTTTTATTCTAAATTAATGTACAGGTTTGTACAGTGGAGGAAGATAGTGTACATAAATGATTCGATGATACACAAATTACATAGTAGTGTAGTGTATAAGATCCCACAAGAAGAAATTTTGTCAAGATGGGTAAATTCGCTTTGATGTGCAAAACCTCATAATTGGGATAATTTTTATCGTGATGGGAAAATCCACTTTGGGCGTGTAAAACCTCACGATTAAGATAAGTTATATCATGACGGATAAATCCGCTTTGGCGTACAAAACCTCATGACTGTGATATATTTTGTTGTGATGGATAAATCTGCTTTTGGAGTGTAAAACCTCATGATCAATGAAATATGGTAAATCCTATAATAACAAAGACGTTATGAAATATTAATTCGGCCTCCATGGCCAAGTGGGAGATGTTGGTACATGTGGTCATGCAACCCCATCAATAGACATTAAGAATCTAATTATGCATTAGCCGATTACAACTATGTGTTTAATTATGATTAATCACCGATGGTTACGTGATTAAAGATGACCATTTCTCCTTGAACATTTATGGTATATCCGACCAGTCTATATATATGAGTTTAACATCCCATTTGTGAGTAGAAAAATAATGTGTGGTAATAGCACTACAATGGATCCAAGGGCACTAAAATTAAGGATCGAGTAATAGATGGTCGTGGAAAATCCACAATGAATCAAGGCAATCACCTGTCTAGCGGCGCTTCTCTCGACGATCATGTGACGGTAGGCGATTGATCAACGGTCCATATTTTATGGGACCTAACACGAGCATTTATCACTCGGTCCATGGCTTTAGTGCCCTTGGATCCATTGTAGTACTATCACCACACATTGCATCTCAACAAACAAATAGGATTTTAAGCCCATATATATAGACTGCTCGGATATACCATCAATGTTCAAGGAGAAACAATCCTCTTTGATCACGTAATAGTATATGATTAATCACAATTAAACACATAGTTGTAACCGATTAATGCAAAATGAAATTCTTAACTCTATTGATGAGGTCACATGACCACATGTACCAACATCTCCCACTTGGCCATGGAGGCCGAATCAATATGTCATAACGTCTTTGTCATTATAGGATTTATCATGTTTCATCAGTCATAAGATTTTACACGTCAAAAATATATTTACCCATCACAACAAAACATATCACGGCCATGAGGTTTTGCAAGCTAAAGTGGATTTACTCGTCATGATAAAACTTATCTCAACTGTGAGGTTTTACACGCCAAACCAGATTTTTCCATCACGATAAAAACTATCTCAATCATGAGATTTTGCACACCAAAGTGGATTTATCCATCATGACAAAATTTTCTTATTATGAGATCTTATGCACTACATTATTATGTAGTTTGTATACCATCGAATCATTTCTGTACACTATCTTTCACCACTGTACAAACCTGTACATTAATTTGGAATAAAAAAATATCTTTGATCATGGATATTTACACGCTAAAAGGGGATTTAATCAATCATGATAAAATTTTAAGTGCTTTGGAATTAACAGACTTAGGCGTCCCCAAGTCTAACAAGCTATTTATAATGCTTAAACAAAATTCCACACTTATAATCACAATAAGTGTAACAGTTCTCATCAATCAATATATTCCATTAATCAATAGTTAATATATAATTGTAACCATTGGATGACATTCATGACCATATTCCAGCATCTCCCACTTGGTCATGATGGTCAAAACATATGATTACATAAGACATTTCGTTTAACCATTAGATTAACCCATCAGAAAATACAAACGATTATAACGAGACATAAATATGCAGACTATGAGGCTACCTGCATATTTACCATGCCATATTAAATCTCACATGTCATGAAGTTTTACATGTAAAGCGTATTTCCTTGTCATGAAAATATCCAATACCCGATTGCATAAATCCATTTGAACATTTCCATAAAATTAAATCAAATACCATATGATAAACCAATGTTCTAATGTTGGTATGGTCCTACTATTCCAAATATTTTATCATATGTCTATTACAAAAAATTGGCGGGATTTAAAATTATAAGAAAATATACCGTTCTCGCTTCAAGTTTACCAATTTATGTGTTGAAGCCTTTTGTTTTGATATGTCATCGAGATCAACTTTGATCGTTGATTGGATAGTGTGGTTGCGTCACCTTCGATCTGGCGATGCTTGTGATCAATGATCTGATCGGCGATGATTGGACTATCAAGATACCACCATATATTATCCGATCAATGGTGATGGTATCGATAATGATTGACAACGAACGACGTCGATTATGATACAATAACAATGTAACGTAAGATTTGATACCAATGTTGGGTCCCATAAAACCTGGATCGTTGATTGATCGCCTACCATCATATGATCATAGAGAGAAGCGTCGTTAGGCTGGTGATCGCCTTGATTCATTATAGATTTCCCACGAGTATCTATTACCCTATCCTTGGCTTTAGTACCTTTGGATCCATTGTAGCGCTATCATCACATATTACATTTCTACCAACAAATGAGATTTTAAGCTCATATATATAGACTGCTCAGATATACCATCAATGTCACAAGGAGAAATGACCCTCTTTAATCAAGTAACGGTCAATGATAAATCACAATTAAACACATAGTTGTAACCAACTAATGCATAATAAAATTCTTAATCTCTATTGATGAGGTCGTATGGCCACATGTACAAATAGATTTGTTGTGTGAGATTTATTCCCCAATGTTATCCTCTCAGTGTGTTATGCCACAGATGGATCCTATCTACGTGCAGGTTGCACATACACTACATCTAGGCTGTTCTATGCCGTATGACATTATAATATATATATATATATATATATATATATAAAGAGAGAGAAAGAGAGAGGCGCCATTGGTTGGAGTGCTAGTAACAGACTTGGGATGTACAATGTGAAAATGCGATTCGAGAGTAGTTGCCACATTGTGAATAAGAAAATCAGAGGTTAAGCTTATATTCCTTTACTCCTCCTAGGACCTCATACATACGGAATGAGCACTGATATCGACGCTTCCTGAGATGTAGTCCTGACTATTGTGTCAACTCCCGACATGGGGAAGGATAACCTCACCCTCGTCATTGTGAGTTTAGCATCGTCTTTAATAATATCCTTATTAAAAGGCATATTTGTAAAATTATAAAGGGCATCTTAGTAAAGTTGAAACTAAATAATAAATGATGTGTTGCAATAAATGTGGATACCTTATTTATTATAATTACATGCACCTCATTCATTGCAAACACCTCATAATTATTTAGGGGTTTGGTCAGGTCCTACCAAGTAGTACCCTAAATTAGGTTCTACTTTATCTCTTACCATCCAAAAGAGGAGATATACCATTGGGTTGATCGTGGAAACCAATAAATGCTTGTGAGAGAAATTAAAGGAGTAAGAAAGAGAAGCTGATGTGGAGGAGAGAGAAAGGAGATATCCAACCATATATCCAAAATTTTCTTCTTCCTTCCAACAAAATAGCACCCTTATTTTAGGTAAAATTTTAGACAAAAAAAATAAATATATTTCTTCTTCATTCCAATGAAATAGCAACTTTATTTTGGGTAAGATTTTAGGCAAAAAAAAAATACCTACTATTATATTTCAAAAGAAATAATAAAGAAAAATCTTATTTGATCGCCGTTGATTGTGCACACAGTATCCAAATTTTAGAAGGAAAACAAAATAATCAAGAGGACACCCATGAGCAAGGTATCAAAAATCGGCCGATACCGATACGTATCGGTTTTCAGCCAAACCGATACGTATTGGTCCGATACGTCTCGATTTCGACCAAGATCTTAGTTTTTTTTAAAAAAAATTGGCCTATACGTATATGCCGATTTGGAAAAATTGATACCCGAGACCGATTTTAATACCTTGCCCATGAGTGAACAATCCACATTCTCTTTCAATTCCCAAGCAAGGTATTAAAATCGGTCTTGGGTGTCGGTTTGCCTGAGGCCGATATGAATCGACCGATACGTATCGGCCAATTAAAAAAAAAAAAAAAAACTAAAATCTCGGTCAAAATTGAGACATGTCGGCGATACCAATACGGGATACCGATATGTATTGGTTTGGCTGAAAACCGATACGTATCGGTATCGGCCGATTTTTGATACCGTGCTCATAGGTGTCCTCTTGATTATTTTTTTTTCCTTCTAAAATTTGGAAAAGAAATTTAATTTGTTGGAATAAAAAAGAAAATTTTAATATTTTTTTTTTTGCCTAAAATCTTACCCAAAATAAGGCTTATGTTGTTGGAAGGAAAAAGAAAATTTTGGAGAGACAATTGATATCTCCTCTCTCTCCTCCACATCAGTTTCTCTCTCTTACTCCTTTAATTTCTCTCACAAGCATTTATTGGTTTCCACAATTAACCAAAAATCATATCTCTTCTTTTTTGGATGATAAGAGATAACGGAGAATCCGATTTAGGGTCCTACTTGGTAGGACCTTACCAAACCCCTAATTATTTAGATCAACTTCACTAAATTGTCCCTCATAATTTTAGGAAAATGCCCTTTAATAAGAATATTATTGCTTAGGATGATACAAGACTAGCATTCCCCATATATATATATACTATGGAAACTAGGATACATAAAGAAAATTAAAGTCTAAAATCGGCACCAATAAAATACTATAGTTTTCGTTATTTATGCACAAAACAAAATGTGTTCATAAAAATTAAAGATCTATTAAACTAGATTCAAACAAACCCTAAAATTGATGAGTTTTTTACTTTAACTACCCACTTGCCTACTAAATACACAAATGTCACATATTTTTTAACATTGATGCCCTTAATTTCTCCACTATAACTTGAACCGAAATTTCGGTCATATTTTATATGGGACTCAAAATTTAGGCCATATTATCGGTTTTTGGCCAAAATTTCAATCCAAATTTTCTATTTCGGTCATGCCCGAAACTAAAATTTTGCCCGATATTTTGATCCTTGAAACTCTCTCTCTCTCTCTCTCAAACAAAAACCACTAACAACCCAAATCATCAAACCCATGCTTAGAGAATCTCTCTCTCTCTCTCATGCTTAGAGAATCTCACGAGATGGACACCCTCCTTCTTCCCCCTGCTCTGTAACGCAAGTTGGTTTGATTTTGTAACCCTTCTATCTCCTCACCACTATTTATCTTTCTGAAAAAGAAAGTTGAGTTCTTTATCTTCTTCCACCCCGTGCTCCACCCTAACCCGTTCTTCTGCTTACCTGCCATTTCAAATTCGTTTTGTAATTCAATGTAGTTCCTCTGTAACTCGGTCATCGTTCCCTTGAGCTTCTCGAGTTCAGCTTTAATGGCCTTCATCTCTCTCTTGGTGGATGACCAATTATTTTCTTGCTCTCTAGTTTCGCCTTGTAACGATTCCTTCCCTTCGAATGCGCTTCTCATCTTCATTTGCTCTGAGAATAACACCTATGACACTATTGATATATTAAACAAGGTATCAATTTCGGTATCCGCACTACAAAAAATAAGAATATTAGCGGTAGTCAAAACTGTCGTTATTAACAAAAAAAACTGTCGCTAATAGTGTTAATAGTCTTTAATAATTTTTTTGTTAATAGCATCAGTTTTTAGCCGTTGCTAATAGTTTTATTTTTTGTAGTGCAATCTCCGATATCGATTTGCCTAAGACCACTAAGTATCGTATCGGTTTTACCTGCACAACGGTTCGTAGAGGCAACCTCTCGTTTTGTGCTGCATGCATGCACGCGTCGAGAGAGAGCTTCTCACAGTCCATTGCCCTGCATAATCTTCGCCGCTCTTGTTCTGACAAGGATGGATGTGTCTGAAAATTAAGAGATGAAATTTAAAATGGAGATTTCCTTCTACATGTATCTTTATATCAACTATCACAAAAAGATATTAAATACCATGGATCAAAATATCGTCCAATATCGATATATATCGGTTTTGGACTTGAACGATACAGTAAATAGGAATTTTCTCAGATCCCTTTAAAAACAGTCAAATTATCGTTCGTATCGTCTAATGTATCGTCCGATATTTTCAAATTATCGTTTTGTTTGTTTGATTATTTTTTTTCAGTAACAAAATACCGAAAACTATCGTACGAAATCGATACATATCGATTTTGAGATTAGACGATACGTATTGATTTTCCGAGATTTTGATCAATGTTGTATACCTTATTTTGGTGTCACAAACATAACAACTAACACCCTATTTTAACGTCACTTTAAGAGAATATTATATAAATCCATTTAAAAATAAAAATAAAAATAAAAATAAAAATATCTATTTATAGTCATGTTTTAGCTTTTAATGTGGGGACGAGTTTCCAATGTATTTATTTCTAAAGTGACTTATGTAATGCATCCATGTGACATTTAAACCAGTAAAGGGATTACATTAGAGTTCAGTGTCCTGGAAAAAAAAGTCAAAACAATATATAACATTAAAGATAGTAGGGGTAAGTGACAAAAAATAAGGTATTTTTTGTTTTTTAAAAGGAAAATAAAGCCTTTCAGTCATACCCAAAATTATCGCTACTAACAAAAAAATTGCCGCTAATTTTAACTACCACTAATAATCTTATTTTTTATAGTGTGATCAATTCTTAATCTCAATAAGAACGGATCACTAATTGGATACAGGTGACACTAATTTTCAGTTTGAGGGCCCTAGGATAGAGCTTAAGCCTTTAAAATTTAAACTAAAAATTTACGGCCGGGCTAAGATAGGGTCGGCCTGGCCGATGTAACATGCATAAGGTCGATCACATCCAAGACAATTTTTTTTTGATAAAACATCTTATCCGCTATTCAAAATATAGTCAAAGTTTGCAAAAAATCATTGCACCAAGTATGCTAATATTTGACCGCATATTTAAAGGTCAAAAAAGTTAATTTTTTAAAAAAATTCTTTAGATCACATGCCATGTGGCCCAAAAACCCAAAAAAGGTTTTCGCCATGTGGCATGTGCTCCGAAGCACATGCACAACGTTTAACGCTAGGGCGTTGAGGCAAGGACTCTCTCATATATAGGGTGGCTAAAAGGGGTGAGATTCGGACTCAGGATCTCTGTTCTTAGCCATCGTGCCATACCATGTTGATTTAAGGGTTGGCTTTTTACTAAAAGGTTGCATGTGCCAATTTTAATTACTAAAAAATAGAGGATATTTCTAGATGATCAAAAGATTGTAACATGACCGAATACGGACTGCGTCGATATTATAATACATGCTTCGGGGTCACCCTACCAAAGCTGAATTTTAGTTCACAAGGATCACGTAGATCCGTATTGTGAGACGTTTTAGTGATCTAAAAATTGTGACCTTTTTTAGTAGTTAAAATCTGTGTACGCAATAAACTGCTAGGTTTAATCTACATGGTACTTATCGGTTTCGGTGATTCCCGAAATGATAACATCAAATTTCAGCTGAAACTGAAATTTTGATTGAGATCTTGAAAATTTCAGCCAAGATTTTACTTTTTAGAAAAACAAATTTGGCCGAAATTTTAAAATTTTGGTTTCGCAAAAGACCGAAACTGAAATGAAAATCAAAATTTTGATCCATTATTACCACTTTTCGAGTTCACGTTACGCACCTATCACAAGTGCTAGCCCTCGTAATTGGATTAATTTGCTTCGTGTTAAGTGGTTGAGTCCCGAGAGGTGCCCAGTTATTTATGTGCAGATAAATTGGTAAAAGTACCCTTTTGACTACTCACTAATTTTGGTGGACAATAATATATATCCTTTCAAAGTTATAAGTTGGAATTCAGCAAAAAATGGCGAGGCAAAAAACGTAAAAAAAATGGGCATAACTCGGAAAACAAAAAATAGTAAGTATTTGAAAAAAGATAATGAAAATATTTAAAAATACTAAAACATAAGTATTCTTTTGACAAAAATTAGGAAAATTTGGGGAAGAATTCATAAAAAACGTAAAAATATTTTTTTTTTCAAAAATACACATAATTTTTTTAACGATCACGTTTTAAATGGGTTTTTGACTAATTATTTAAAAAAATACTCTTTAGACAATGGTTTTTTCAAAAATTCACAGATTATTTTCAAAGGTTTTAAAAAACAATTTGATTTATATCCACTGCCGAAAATATGATCAAAGGTATCTAAAAATAATATGCCAAGTTAGTTGGGCGTCACCTTATCTTTAACATATGAAACAGAGACCAAAAATGCCAAAAAAAATACATGCCCCATGACTTATCAGACCTAAAATGGTGTTATTTTGGGTTGATCGTGCCACGTGACATGTGATCTGACGTGTGAGTGCATCCCTCGTCCAGATGTCATTCTCCATATCTCTTGTATAAATCATAGTTATATTAACATTATGAAAATAAAGTTTGCACAAAAAACATATATAAATGAGTGACCTGGGCTGGCCTTCGGCCGACCATAGACTATCTATCGTGTATAAGTGGGTTATGGACTATTTGGCCGTAACCGGACCTGAATTAGGCCGGGCTACTAGCACCTGTTATGGCCATATGTACGGGCCGGGATAGGGACTTAAGGAACCCAAAATTTTCAAGCCGGGTTGCGAGCCAGCCATGCCGGTTGAAATCCCTAATACCAAGTCGGTCATCTATAGTGTAATAGTCCTATATTGGATAGAGAAAAGTTCTAATCCTGAGCTATATGTGATTGCGGATATTATATGTCATGACGTGTTTGAGTAGGGACTTAAGCCCATGCCATAAACAAAATCGGGGTGAAAACCTAAGCTTAGAATCGGATAATATAGTAGCATGTGGGTCTGAGTCGTCACAGAATGATATCAGCTGAGCCGAAGACGACTTTTCTATAAGGTGGGAAGCTGTAATCGGATAATATTGGGTGGGACTTAAGCCGATGCCAGAAACAAAATCGGGACAGGAACCTAAGCCCTGAACCGGACAATATTGTGGCATGTGTCACTACAAAAATAAAGTGTTTCAGCGGCACTTGCTGTTAAGACAATTTTTTATAGCGACAAGACTAATATTGGTAGTTTTTTGTAGTGACATGACTAATAGCGTTTAAAAAAACTGCCGCCAATAGTCTTATTTTTTGTAGTGTGTGTCTGAGTGGTCGTCACACATAATGACCAAGTCGGGGTTCAAGAGTAAATCGGCTTGGAAAAAGTTTGAAAAATCCGGCAAACTTCGGAAAGCCCAAAAGGAACATTTGTAAAATATTTTAATTAAAAATATGAAAATTAAAAAAAAAAATCCAATTTTTTTAGAAAAATTTAGAAAATTAACAAATAAGTCTCAAAATTTCTACTTTGTTGAAAAAGTAGTTAAAAATTATAATTTTCGGGTTTTTTTTTTTTTTTTTAAATCATGAATAATTTACAACTTTTTGAAAAAGTAGGAGAATTTGGTCACTATGCCACCTAGTAACCAGGCTAAACAAAATTAAAAATAAGGGTGGGACTGTATTTTACCTTGAGGTAAGTATCGATGGCTCTATATAGTCCGTCATCACATGTTCTAGCATTTTCTGGCAAGGCTTCTGCAAGAACTTGGAATTTAGAAACCGAGAGATCTGGGTCCCTAGCGATCTCCGCTAAATAGCCGTCGATTAGCTTCCCTACAGCCATTTTCCCACTTTTTTGTTGTTGTGGTTCTTGCATCAAGAAATACTCTACGATCCGCTGCACAACGTCCACATCGTGCAGGGTGCGCTCCCCTCCTGAAGAACAACTACATTGTTCGATTCTTTGTTAGAATGATCATCAATTAATCCATAATCATTAAAATGGGTTTCTTAGAAAGATATGCCTACTTTCAATTAATTTTACAAAAGCATACATACTTCAAACCAAGAATCAAAATAGCGGTCTCGTTTTCGATTTCTGGAGTGGCCGAAACCAGAATTTTGACCAAAATTTCGGCCAAATTTTTAGGGATGGGCTGAAATTTCGGTCCCAAAATGAGGCGTCACTACAAAAAAGAAGATTATTAAAAAAACCTGCCGCTATTAATCCTGTCGCTACCAAAAATTGCTGCTATTAGTCTTGGTGCTACAAACAAATGCCTTAATAGCAAGTGCTGCTAAAACTCCTTATTTTTGTAGTGTGTGTTTTCGCATGGGTCAAAACTTTCGATCCCAAATGAGAAACTATTTATGTTGAGAAAAACTAGAAAGAAAATATATTTGTGAGAGAAATAAGTACAAATTATGGCAGTCATATGCATAGTGACAAATATCTCTCAAATTTCTTTGAAATTTACTAAAACAGGGGTCGGGTGAAACTTTCGGAAAAATTTCGATGATTTCTCCAAAATCACTGAAATTTCATTATCGAAATTTCATTTATTTCGGCGAAATTAATGAAATTTCTCGCTTAAATTAACAAAATATCACTGAAATTAATAAATCTTTTCTAATTTTTATCATTTTTAAAATAAAAATAAAGTTTTTATGAAGCTTAAATATAATTTATATTCAATATTTTTTGTACTCCCCGAAATTTTCCCAAAACTTTTCAGATGTTTTCTCGAAATTTATCCGAAATGAACCGAAATGTTGCCGAAAACCAAATTTGTCACTATGGTTGTATGGTAGATTGCCAGGCTGGAGTCCAGCCTCTGGACTAACACGATGGCAGATTGCCAGGCTCCTTGTAAAGTGTCGATTTCATCGAATCAGATGATAGAGATCATGTTTCCTATATTTCACAAAATAGATCTTGATATAATGAAGCAAAAATCAGACACTTAGTTTTTAATTACATGTATTACACATTCTTAAAAAATGTCCTTAAAAATTGCGTTTGAATGTGATGTATGTTATTTGATTCACGGCCGCCATAATTTGGAGAGCTGTAATACATGGAATAAAAAACTGTTCATTTGATATATTACGTGAAAGATCAGCTAGAAATACAACCTCTATCATCTGATCCGATGCAATCAACGATTTTCATGGGGTGGGCGCTTTCACTAAATATTTGGGCTAAAATAGAGTTGCCCAAAAGAGCTTAATGCTCTCCATCTGTACAAGGCCATATCTCCCTCCGGCCTCTACTCCCAAGTCCCCACTCTTTTTTATTTTTCTGAAAAGAATTTGTATGCAAGGTTTGGGAATAGATAGGCTCCAAGATTTTATTTTACTTTTCATTTTAATTTTTTAACCCTTGTTCGGCCCCTTTTAAATTAGATAATTTTTATATTTTCAGCCGATAATATAGATAATTTGAAGGCCTAGTATATGACCCCGATATACACCTGTTATCGTTTTGGTTTCCAACGAAATCGATACATTTCGGCCAATAATTTCAAATATCGGCAAAAATTTTAAATCATGCTTCAAACAATTTTAGGAAAATAATGCTTTTGCGATTTTAGAAAAACATGCTCAATGACCTGTGAGCTCCACATGGCACTCAATTAGTATCAGGTGTCACGACATCTTAATGAAAGCGGATTGGAAATTATCCACCGTTAAAAATATAGTCAACGATGCTCAAATTTAATGAAGTGGATTGGGTGGGCGTTCAAAAAAGGTAAATTAAAAAAAAAAAAAAAAAAGGCATTCAACGTGACTGATCAGCCAAATACGAGTGTCGTTTTAGGTTGAATCATTTTTTTAAAATGCATAAGCATTATTTTCTTAAACTATTTGAAAGAGGTATATTTTCCTAAAATTAATTGAAGGTAAGCATGTTTCTCTAATTTTCTCTATTAAAATTTAATGAATATTTAAAAAAATAAGAGTTATTTATGAAAAGTTTTAACATTTTATGATACTTCAGAAAGTTTTAGACAATGGAAATGTCAGGATTTTTTCGTTTTCATAAGACTTTTGGTCAAACTGTGAGAAATTAATATAAATGATATTACCAAATCATCCTACTTTCCAATGAGATATACCATGTCATGTGTTATATGAAATTTTGTTGAATAGTATTTAAGTAATTTCAAAAATAGGTGTTTCTTATACATTGACCCAAAGAGTTTTGACACTTTTTAATAACTCTTTCCTCTTAACCCATCGCAATTACGAAAAGTCATTCGGTCAAAACCCTAGAGTCCTAACCTCTGTCACAAAAATTCTCAGAATAGTTGGTCTCTCAAACTTTTTGCCTGAAGGCTTCCTCTATTTACATGCGTTCTCCGAAAGCACCCATGTCTTATTTCTTAAAATCAGATGGCTCGAGATTAGTTTTGTAACAATCCAGACTTTTTTAAATCTATTTAATAGTGTTAGATATGTTTTGGACTATGTACAATACTAGAGTTTCACACTGAAATCTATCTTATTTTTAAAACCTTATTTAAATATATAATTTTTTTCTTTTTTTTTTATTCTAATTTTTTGAGAAACCCTAGCAGTCTCTTATTCTCTTCTTCTCTTAAGAATCATAGTCGTAACAGCTCCTTCTCAACTCACCCTTCCTAAAACTCTCTAACTTTTCAAAACTTTCGTGTGTTCTTCCACAAGAATCGTTACGATCTATTTCCATTGACGAGATCAAGAAGGAAGAAGAAGAAGAAATCTCGTACAAGTCATCGCGTTGGACATCGATCTATTCAACCCTAATCGCGTAGATCTACTGTTCACGCTTCAAGAGGTGAGTGCCCATCATTCTATTTTAATCTTTTTAAATCCCGTCGCATAAGGCACGTTCGATCGTGTATTAACGGGCTAAATAAAATGAACCCGTCTATTTTTATTATAAATATTAATATAAAAATAATGAAATAGCTAACCCTAGTTATAAATTTTTTTTTTAATTATTTTAATTGTGTTCTTTTCTTACATCCAATCGATCAATTCTGAACAGAACTGAGTAAATTCCTTATTCTAATTTCTATCGATCGAATTTCAAATCCGATCGATCGATTCTCGTCCGAACAAATAGTGAAGTTTACTTCATATTTTTGATCGATCGATCGATTCTTCAACATGGTAATACCCATTTTTTTATTATTATAATTCAGTGTATGAATCATTTATGCTCTTTTATACACTCGATTGAGACTCGACCTACGATATTTTTGATTCAAACTTCATACTCAAATCAAAGTCTAGAGTTCCAAAACATCGATGTCTTTTGGTGGAGTATCAAATACTCTACCTCGATTTATTACGACCAAAATTCTTAATGGTTGTTAATCACAAGTAGGTTTCGATTATTGGTCGTGATTTACCTAACTTGAAATTATTGTATTTTTAGTTTATGCATTAAACTATATATATATCTCAATTTTATCGCTTCAACACAACCTCTTCGATAGCATGGAGAGTTAGAAATTCGATGCCCTAGTGAAAATCGAACTCTAACCTCTACGTTCTCGATTTCACACTAATAACTACCATATTCTATATTTGTATTAGAGTATTACATAAATATATATATACATATAATTATAATAAAATCTTGAATATAAATCTATCCATTAAAGTAAAATAATTATATGTGTTCATCTAGTATGCTGTACAAGTATGGATATGTTAGGTCATATATACGCGATTGTATGAGATCATATCTATGCTTGGGAATGATGATGGACAATGTTGAAGCAAGGAATACATCGTACTCACATGCCTTATAACTCATGGTGGTATGAGACATCATGAAGAGTGTGGCGAGTGTGGATTTAGTGTAACCTTATATACGGTAGCATATGCGATGACTCTATCACCTCGAGTTTTAATATTATAGGATAAGATAAGAGTTATGCTATGAGATTTGACCCTTAAGCTTTAGTTGTAGTGAGATTTCTTTTATGGTCACGTAAAACTCAAAATGCGAATATCCATATACGGATGAAGTACCTCTATGGTAGTATGGACTGTCAAACGAAGTACATCCAAATTACTACGAAACTCGTTCCTGAGAAGCATGATTTAGTGAAGTTACCGCACTGTAGCTCATCTCAGATGTAAGTTGAAAGAATATGTTAAGATATGAGTATGTAAGATAAGTTAAGTTATGAGTAAGATAATAAGATACCGTTGTGTAGGCCAACATATGATTAAAATTTTAAGTGTCATTCCTTACGCAGCTACCGTAACGGACACAATGTCTTACAGTTAAGTCGAGTCTCATATAAGACAGTATGAGTATGTTATGAGTTACGATTGGTCATGTCTCTCTATTAGGTGGAATGAGGCGTATGAGTATGTTATGGAAGACATTATGTTGTAGTGGTAAGCTACTATAGTGACTCTCACATAATAGACTCGAGCAACGACTTGGGCACTGGTCCTATAAGATTTACGAGTATGTAGGTACACTTATAAGATATACAGGCGCATGTCATTGTAATAGTAAAATATGTTATGTTTATGAGATATGATGAGGTACGTTAAGATATGAGTGTATTTAAATCAAGATCTTACATTTATGTTATGATATAAAATTGAAGATGTAGATTTATGACTTTGTCAATCTCTCTTTGTGATTCCATTGATATACTATTACTATGACTCATGAGATGCACCCACAATGCACTTGAGTAGAGTGGGGTGGATTGTTGGTGTATCCACTTATTTGTATGTTATTTAGCAACTCAACCCTCGTGGCATTTATCTATTTCAGGTAATTATATTAACAGAGTAGATACCGGCTATTCTGATCCTATTAATACTGACTTTGTTGATCCCGTGGATGTAGAGTACCATGAGCCTTGGGAGGGCGACGCCGCTGAGTATCAGAAGGACTTTGATGCTGATTTTGACTCGAGTGCTGACTATTGATAGTTGAAATTTCGGTACTAAGATTCGTTCTATACGGTTATTTTTTATTTATAGACTAGTATAACGGATTTATTTTCAATTTATATTTCCTTTTGATTGTTAGATATTTCTTGGATTTTTATCACATTTATCCCTTATTTATAATTGCCAATATATCTCATCTTTATTGGTTGGATTCATGGATTTCATGGAATCTTATTTGAGTGAATACTCTAATTATGTGTATGTCCACTTAGCGTATATGAGATGTGTGCAGGTTATAATTCAAAATTCTAGGCCCTCGGGATGAGATAGAATTTTGAGTCATGACAGTTTTTCACCCCGATCTTCTACAAAATAGATCATGAGATCATGGCGTCCCTATCAGATAGTCAATCTGTGATTACGCGTGTCACATATCCCAAAAAAAAGCCTTAAAATTAGCTTCAGGCTTGATGTATGCAATATTAATTAAGAGCCATTATTTGGGGATCTGTGACACATGGTGACCATCTGATTGGTGCGCCATGCTCTTAAGATATATTATGTGAAAGGCGATCTCAATCATTTGATTTTCAGGAATCAACGGTTTCAAGGGCTTTTGGACGTCGGCGCTTTCAGAGTTCTTGAGAGCACGAACAGAGGTACCATTTGCCAAATATTTGCTTAATTTGTCAATTCTCCATTTTATTTTATTTTGGATATCCGTGGGTGTCCGGGCTAGCTTGCTCGCATATCGACTAATCCCACGGGGCTCTAGAGCTAACGATTGGGTAATACTCTAGTGGCCTTGAGGGGACTCAAACTAGTGACCATTGGGGAGCAAACCCAAGGCCTTGTCAACTGAGCTACCCCTCCGAGTTAATTCTCCAAATTTTCCTCCATTTTTGTTTTAAAATTTGATAAAGTTTCAAAAAAAAAAATCAACTTTTATTATTGTTATATATTCATGTTTTAATCATACTTCCTATTTTTTTTTTATTATTACAAATTGTTTACTACATGAGGACTATATAATACAGTTAATTTATTATTTTATATTTTTAACTAGGTAAACAAATAATTTTATATATTTTATTATTTTTACTATTGCAAATTGTTTACTACATGCGGACTATATAATACAGTTAATTTATTATTTTAATGCCTCACAGTCTCAGTATGTAATGTGCATGCAAGGATCAAAATGTCGGA
This sequence comes from Chloranthus sessilifolius, assembly GCA_021018995.1. Taxonomy (NCBI): domain Eukaryota; kingdom Viridiplantae; phylum Streptophyta; class Magnoliopsida; order Chloranthales; family Chloranthaceae; genus Chloranthus; species Chloranthus sessilifolius. The sequence goes on along the minus strand of CM037594.1, from coordinate 112,626,563 downwards.
TTTCCTTTCGATTTTGGTGGGGATCGAAACTGAAACCAAAATCCGAAATTTTGAGATTTTGTTTCGGTATCGGTGGGGAACGAAACAAGATTTCGGCCGAAAATTTTGAACCATAAGTGCATGGCTCACATTTCAATATTTTCTGGTTTCATTTGCTTTTTAAAGATTATGGATATTTTTAGGGAAATTTATCAGATCGACCCTTTTAGATACACCTTTTATGTCAAAAACCCTATATTTTCACCTCTAACCAAATCGATCAGCTCCAAGCCGAGCCAGTTCCAACTACCACAAAAAGTCTTAAATATCTCTTCTTTTACTTTTTATGATTCTACATAGTTTAAAATTTTAAAAATTTGCACTTTTTTATACTTACGCGATGTGAAGCAGCATCTATGCCATCTGATTTGAACGCCACAATATAAAGATCGATAGTGTCAAAGATTGACATGAAAGAAAAGGTGATATCGCCTCTTTTAAAAAATAATAATAACAATAATAAATCGCCTCTTTAAATAGTCGGTATCGATTCTTTAAACAATCGGCATTGACTCTTTAAACAGTCATTATCACCTATTTAAATAGTCGTTATCACCTCTTTAAAGGTATCAATTCTTTAAACAGTCGGTATCGCCTATTAGAGTACCTTATTTGATAACTACCACACATCAATTATCTCAACCAATTGTAGTTATCTAAACTAATTGTAACTACTCACGATTATATTTATAATCTTATTTATACAAAACAATTTATTTTGATTTGTAAATAGTTAAAATTTCAAAAAACACTAGTTGGGTTAAATGAGTGTGTTTGAGTTCAGTTTAACTCAATATCGCAAAAAACAATGAAGAATAATATATTTATAGATAGCAAATCTTAATTTATTTTAAAGATGGGATTAGATCTTTCATTCTATATGATAATTTGTAGTATAGTAAATATATTCATGAATGAGATAAATTTATAAAAAGGTTTATTCTCTTATAAGTTTATTTTTAACCCTTTTATAACTTCATAATCTTCCCTAATCTCTTATTCTATTGTGGAAATTTGTCTATTCTTTCTTTTTATCTTTTTTCTTTCGTTGATCTTCTTCTATTTTTTTTCTTTATCTATAATTTTAAAGAAGAAGATGAATGATAGAAGAAGAAAAAGATAGAAAAATAGAATACACAGTTATAATTGGTTTAGATATAAGGTACACTCTAAAAGGATTGTTTAAATTACAATTGGTTGAGATAACTGATGCGTGGTAGTTATCAAATAAGGTACACTCTAAAATGGTTGTTTAAAGAGGAACTGATTAAATGATTGATACCGATTGTTTAAAGCTGATGCGATGACAACTGTTTAAAGAATCAATATCGACTGTTTAAAGAGACGATAACGACTTTTTAAACAATCTTTATCGGCTCTTTAAATGGTCAGTATCGACTCTTTAATTAGTCAGTGTCACCTATTAGAGTGTACCTTATTTGATAATTATCACACATTAGTTATCTCAATCAATCTTATCAGAGTATTGCCTATTAGAGTGTACCTTATTTGATAATTATCTCAATCAATCTTATCAGAGTATTGCAACGCATTATAAACAATATAATCGATTGTGAAAATTTGTTTATTCTATCTTTTTATCTTCTTCTCTTGTTCCCATCTTCTTATTTTTCTTCTTTATTTTATAATTTTAAAAAAGTATTGTAACGCACTGTAAACAATATAATTTGAAGAAATTTGTCTATTCTATATTTCTATCTTCTTCTCTTGTTTATCTCTTCTTATTTTTCTTCTTTATTTTATAATTTTAAAGAAGTATTGTAACGCACTGTAAACAATATAATTTGTGAAAATTTGTCTATTCTATATTTCTATCTTCTTTTCTTGTTTATCTCTTCTTATTTTTCTTCTTTATTTTATAATTTTAAAGAAGTATCGTAACGCACTATAAACAATATAATTTGTGGAAATTTGTCTATTCAATCTTTATATCTTCTTCTTCTCTCATTCATCTTTTTCGAGAAGATAGAAAGATAGAATAGAGAGAACGGTTACAATTGATTTAGATAACTACAATTAGTTGAGGTAACCGATGTATGATAGTTATCAAATAAACGATACCGATTATTTAAAGAGGCAATAACGAATGTTTAAAGAGTCGATAATGACGATTTAAAGAGTGGATTAAAGAGGCAATACTGACTTTTTAAAGAGTCGATGCCGACTGTTTAAAGAGGCGATACCGACTTTTTAAAGAGACGATTTAAAAAAAAAAAAAAAAAGGCGATATCACCTTTTTTTCATGTCAATCTTTGGTACCATCAATCTTTATATTGTGATCTTCAAATCAGATGATATAGATGCTGCTTCACATCGCATAAATATAAAAAAGAGTACTTTAAATCTACCCATAGAATCTTTGAGTTCACCGATGTTGACACCCATTGACTGATTTGAATCCGATGGTCCAAATTGTTTTTCATTCTAATCTTTCATATAATGGATCTTAAGATCATAGGCATACCATCAAGCGATAAATTTTTGATTTCAGTGGTAAACATCCCAAAAAGTGACCTTATTTCAATTTGATGAGTTCCACACGATGTTAAGATCATATTTTTAGAATGGATATCATGTGAAATCAAACACTAACGGTAGATGGTAAGAATAAGATCTCAAGATGCATCATATGAAAGATTGGGATGAAAAATGATTTGCATCGTCGGATTCAAAGTAGTCAATGGATTTCAACATGGGTGAACTCAAAGATTCGATGGGTGGATTTAACGGTACTCTATAAAAAAGTATAAATTTTTAAAATTTTAAACCATGTAGAGCCATAAAAAGTGTAAGAAGGGGTATTTAAGATTTTTTTTGGTAGTAACAATTGGCTAGACTTGGAGCTAGTCGGTTTGGGTAAAGGTGAAAATATAAGGTCTCCGAAAAAAGGTATTTCTGATTGTGTCTATTGGGTAAATTTTCATATTATCCTTTATTAATTTTGAAAATCATTAAGAAAATGTTGATATTGATAGTTTTTTAGTGGATTTAAAAAAAATGTAAAATTATATTTATGAATTATTCTTGAGTTGACAATTAATAAAGATGACTAGTCGATCTCACAAATTTTCCTTCGGAAACAGCCCTTGGTGGATAGCTCTCTAATCGAGCTCACCTTCCACCATTCATTTATTCCGGGACGGCTTGCATTCATTATATGCATATTATCCCTGTTTATGCTGTTTGTTGAATTTGGGACCACTGATTTTATTGCACATTGCCCCCCCTCCCCCCTCCTCTCTCTCTCTCTCTCATATGGTTGTTGGTCACGTGCCTTTTGACCCACCCTCTCGAATAATTATATAAGAACCTTTAAATCCACCCACCGAATCTTTGAGGTCACCCACATTAAAACACAGTGACTTGATAGCATGGGTCAAAAAATCGTTCGATACCTATATGGATCGTCCGATACGTATCGATTTTAGACTTGGGCGGTACGATACAAAGGCATTGTATCGTACTCCCTTAAAAACAATGTACTTATCGTCCGATACGAATAATGTATCGCCCGTATCAGACGATACGGATGATACATTGAAATTATTGGACGATAATTTCAATATATCGTCCGATAATATGTATATATATATATATATATATATATATATATATATATATATATATATATATATATATTTCGATTGTCTACACAATCGATGGCGACTGTGTAGACAATCGCCATCGATTGTGTAAACAATCGAAAAAAAAAAAATCAATATATCAAACCGATGCATTCAATGTATCGGCCGATACCCGATACGTATCGTCCTGGAGGTCAAGACGATACATATCAGTTTACCGATATTTTGATCCTTGCTTGGTAGAAGCAGAAGATGGAGATTGTTGATCCTCCTAATCATTCACACAATGGATCTTAAGATCATTGGGCCTACCATTAGACGATTAGTGTTTTATTTCTCGTGACACATATCTTAGAAAAGTGACCTTAACATCACTTACAGACTCAAAATTGATTTTAAGATTACTTTTTTGAGTGTATATCACATGAAATAAAAAATCGACCTTCTGATAGTACAATCATGTCCTCAAGATCCATCATGTGAAAGATTGGGACGATAAACAATCTCCATCATTTGATTCAATATAAATCATGTCCTCAAGATCCATCATGTGAAAGATTGGGACGATAAACAATCTCCATCATTTGATTCAATATAATCAATATGTTTCAGCATGGGTGAAATGAAAGATTTAATGAGTGGATTTAAAGGTACTCTAATTATATTTATAAAAAATAACGACCATGTTATATAGTGGACAGATTTTATGCAGACAAAGTGCAGGCAGCTGATGTGGCATGATGCAATTAGTTGCAAGTATAGTTGGACCCAATTAATGAAGGTCGTGCTCAATTAATGCAGCCAATCACATCGCACGGCATCCGCTGGCTGCACACTGTATGCGTGAAATCTGGCCAACATTATATGACTTTCCAAAATAATAATTTATCTGAAGACATTTGAAAGCGTAAAATCTCAAGTTAAAGCTATATTTTTTCAGTTTTTTGGGACTTTTGCTTTTCCCATTTGTTGGTTTTCGACATCCAAAAATCGAAGCCTAATCAAATCAGAATCTGTTAGGTTCGGTTCGGTTCAAATAGAAGATTGGGCCGCTTGGGACCGGTTAAGTTTACTCAATTTTGGGTCAAAACTTGCACCCATAATTAACAAATTTCGTTTTCAATAATTTTTCGGTGGAGAGTCTCCTGAGTGCATTAGGAATAAATTTCGATACCTCTCGGAAAAGTTTGGAGGGTTAAAAACATACAAAAAAATGTATTTAAACATTAAAAAAAAAATTACCGAACTTTCGCCGAAAAATAACGAAATTCACCCAAATTTTCGTTTTCGGCGAATTTAGCGAAATTTATTTTAACAAAGGTTAAGAAAACAAGAAAAACTGAGAAGATCTATGATCTACTTACTTCCTATTGCCGTTATTTGGTATCAAAAGATCACTCACAGTAGCATCTTCCAACACCATCCCCACCCTCTTCTCTACCTCCGAAAGCAGCGCCGAAGTAATCGAATACACCATACCCATCTTCAACATCCACAGCAAAAACCCACATGAAACAGCCTCTCTTTGTGGTGGAAGTATGCTCACTAAGCTCTCTATCAACAACCTTTGCTCCCTATTCTGATACCCCCCTTCTTCTTTCCTCCTCCCACTCAATATACTCAATTGCAACTCATTTTTCTCGCACCCATCCCCATTAAAACCTTCAAACTCCCCATCGATTCTCGGCAACCATTTCTCCGCATACCGAACAATGCAGGCTCCAACGGTCTCCGGTCGGGTCCCTTTCGCCCGAACTGCCGTTAAGATTCGAACGAAGTGATCGATACGAAGCGTCGAAACGTCGTCGAACCACCATTGTTCGTCGTCGACGGCCGGAGGATCGGCTTCTCGGGAGACTTTGTAGGCGATCGAGTCGCTGCACCGGCGGATTATTTGGAGGTTTTCGGCCCACGGAGAGAGCGATTCACAGGATTTGAGGACCGTTATAGAGTCTCTCCACGAAGAGAGGACAACGAAGGTGAGGAAAGCTTCGGTTCGCGATATGAGGTTGCCTTCTTCGAGATCTTCAGTCATTTCGAGGAATTCGGCGGCGCACCTTAGCGGTGCGACGTTTGTGGCCGTTAGATCGATCGGGAGGCCGTAACAGAATTTTAAAACGGATTCGAATGTCGCCGATCTGCCGGGGAAGTTGTCGAGCTTTAAATCGTAGCCGAAGGTGGAGTCTGAAGGGTGAAGGTCGAGCCGGCTCATGTGGCTGCATCTTGAAAGCAATGGATACTGTTTTGTCAAGGGTTGGAGGAAAAGGAGTAAGAACATGAACTGCCTCGAATCGGATCGAACCGGGCCGGCCGGCCAAGTAAATAGTCAGTTACTTAGCCCATAGTATTTTAGTCAAACCGGTTTAGAGTAGGGATGCAAGTTTTGAACCAAACACCAAAAACCGAGGGTCTCGAACTGGACCGATCCGAACCCATTTCGGTTCGGTCTCGGTTTGGGTGGCTTGAAACTGAAAGCCGAGGGGGTAGGTTGAGTAAACAAATAAATCTCTAAAAAAATAAAAAAGTAGGTATTTTACCTACATCGAACTGAACTGAATCGGTGTCAGTTTCAATTCCGGTTTCTAAAAAAAATGTACTGAACCGAACACTAAAATATTCAGGTTCGGTTCGGTACACTGAACTTGCATCCCTAGTTTAGTGCTAGTAGTAGGTGGCCGACCAGTCACCAGCACATGTGTGCATACATGATCATGTGCAAAGCCCACACTTGATCATGCGTACCAATCAATAGGGACAAATTTATAGGAGTGGCCAACAAAGGGTGGGATTAAAACTCAAAGGTTGTATTTGGGATTGCTCTTCGGAGGCAAAGAACAGCCAAGGTAAAAGAGCAGGTTTAAATTTCTTTTTTAAAGAGACCCAAATTCAGCTATGTCACTCTCCAGAAGAGCTAACACTTATAATTAATCGCAATCCCATACTAAAGTATTATGCACTAAAGCATAGAGCTGCTCTTTGCCTCCAAAGAGCAATCCCAAATACCACTAGAACTTCCGCTTCTTGAGGCATGGTACTGGCCATAGCACCTCGTGCATATTATACCTTGACTCCACATCTGGCTGGATTATCTGCTCAATTAGATCGATAGTGTACCAATTTTGACGAAATAAATCAAAATTTCGGGGGTGCACCTTCCGGTCCACCAAATACCAGCTCTAAATTCATCTCCTTTTCCACCTAATGGTACACATGCCTTTCGATCCACCACTAATTGTTGATCAAACGGTGGTAATTAAAGCAGGGCTTAATCAAAATATTGTAAGTGTACCTTTATTTACAACCTGAGATTCTTCCTTTTTTGCTCAACTTTGCACATGCTAAAACACTGACTGCTCTCAATCAGATGATGAATTATTTTTTTATCCTAATCTTCCCACAACAAATCTGGAGATCATGGGCCTACCATCATTCAATCAGATGTTGATTCCACGTGGCACACATCCCAAAAAGTGAATCTCATCATGGGCATACTCTCAAATGTGGTATTAGTCACGTTCAAATTTTTTAGATGTGTGCTACGTGAAATCAATACCTAATCGTCCGTAGGCATGCGATTTTAAGCTCTATTGGGTGAAAGATTCGGACAAAAAATGATCTCATTGCCTGATTCAAAGCAGTCAACAATTTTGCAGGGGCAAACTCAAGTTGCGAGCGAAGAACCTCATGTTGCAACCGGGACACCCAGGTTATAAAATAACAACATTAAAAAAATTTATTAGTTTATTTAGTTACCTTATGAACATAGAAGGTCATATCATTAACTTGAATTGTTAGATCTGTAGGGATATCTGAAGTGACAAACCTGAAAAATAAATAAATATATTTAAATTATCTTCGACCTGACTATCAGAGAGCTACATAGTACATAAGGGTAAAGAATAGGGCTAAGGCTATGTAAGAGCAGATAAATTCTGCTCTTACATAAAGTAGTTTTATCACTTAAAGCAATACTCCGTCAAAGTAAATGGAACGAGGAGCTGTGTTATCGAATATGAAATCAGTTCTTTGTCAGAGCCAAAGAGCAAAAGAGCTGCTCTTTGCTTTGGCATAGAGCAATTTTATCACTTCAAGCAACACCCTATCAAAGCAAATGACGCGAGGAGCTGTGTTACAGATCATGAAATCAGTTCTCTGTCGGAGCAAAAGAGCAAACAAGCTACTCTTTGCCTTGAAAGAGCTAACCCACGCAGCCTAAAGAAACACATAAAATTAGGATTCATGCGTGACGAAAATAGCCACGAATTCTGTATCAAGCACACATTTGATAAAGATGTATTCAATGGTTATAACCACAAGCTCTCACGCGGGGATTGTGAAAAATTGTGGTTGATTAAAGTTTTAAATAGATCCACGTCCTTGATATTCGTGATCTGGACCAATTTGTGCTCATAACATCACATATATTCATCTAAAATATATGTGTTTTGCAACTGATCACACTCAAAAGAACAAATGACTAATAAGAAAAGAGAAGACTTCAACCAGGTGCACTGCCCATGCACTGTGCACTACACAGTCCATGCCATGTGCCCGACGTCCACAGCTCCAAATGGGAGCCGAGGTCAATCTTTCGGATCCCTTCGTCAACCTCGGGAAATGCACTGATATTTTTTAATACTAAATCAGTGAAATGTTAAGATCATACTTTCACTGATTTACATGCTCGTAAATATCCGTACACATCTTGAGGCTTGACCATTTGAAAAGAAGGAGATTTATCCCAAGCACCATCTCAAATTAGAGCTTCAAATAATCTCTCCAAGTATACCATGATTGCTCTTTCCTTTCGAAGCTTTCGGCAATCGCGATAATATTGGCTGGAACTATGATTTGTTGATCGTGATCAGCACCGTCAGAATCGCTGCCGGAGATCCGTGATCGAGTGGCCTGAAAAGATTTCCTCATGGCACCTCCCCTACCGCAACCATGCAGGTCAATAGAGATAGACTAGCTGGTAGTAGTATAAGGAGGTGGGCATGTGGGGCATGTCTTAATAAATGTGTGAGAGATGAGTGTGTGGCTGTGATGTGGTAGTTATCAATTAGATTGGTGAAGGTTGGAATGTTGTCTTCCTAGTTAATTACCTAGTCATAAAGCATGGTTGAATAAAGTTCTGTTATAATTATATGGAGGGTAGCATTATTTGCACCCATTTTTTTTTAAAATGTGAAGAGCACAAACTCTTCTATCATAAGAAATCGTTGACGTCCTTGAATCAGACGATGAAGATCGTTTTTCATCTCAACCTTTCACATGAAAGATCTTGAGATCATAAAGCACTTATCAAACGGTCGCATCTTGATCACATGGCACACATCCCTAAAAGTGACAGTGGTCATTGGCCTACCTATCAGACCATCATTTTTGAAGATGTGTGCCACATAGAATAAATAGGTGGACCATTATCTCAAGATCTCTTGTGTAGAAGATTAGGACAAAAAATGATCTCCATTGTCTAATTCACTACAGTCAATGGTTTCTTATGGTAGAAGAGCGTGTTGTCACGGGGGCACACTCCGACACCAACTATTACACTCATGCGGTGTCTCGCTGCCACAACAACGAGGCTAGCCTACTGCTCATCACTCATGATATCAATCCGGATAGCCCAATCTGATCAGTTTTGGTCCAAACGATACCGATACCATAGGGTGTTACTGGTATTGCTAGGTATCGGCCTAGGATTGGCCGTTTCCGAACGATATCTTTGTTGGATCGACCGATCCACCGATATAAACTATTAGAATACCATTAAATAAATGTTATGGGTCATACCTAATACGAACTTTTAAAACATGAGACGTCTCTCCATCTGACTGCCTCAATTGATGTAGAATTACATAGTCCAATTTGACAGTTTTGTATGATAAATTGGTAATCATCACTTCTTAATTTTCAAGATTTTGTTGATTTTAAATTATTAAATTATTAACAATAAAATTTAAAATAAAAAGTAATGATCTTGATGGAATTTGCTTTGGGATCGGCCGATCCGATCCGTTGATACCCGATCCAGATTGGTTTTGGGCTGCTCAATCCAGTGGCTGATTCCCATATATCATATGCCCACATCTTAAATCATTGATAGTATAAGATCATTTAAACATTATTTTAGTGTTTAATTGAGGGCCAAGAGAGTTGGGCTCTTTTTTAGGGATGGATATCCCATAAGGGGTCTACCTTTTACTTGTGGCACCAATTCTCATGACCATCATCTAAACACCAAAATGGTGTTTAATTATTTTAATCATCAATGATTTAAGACGTGGGTAATCTAGACCGTCGACGTGATGGATAATAGATTGAAAGGCAATGGATCCAAAAATCACTTTTTTTAGAGTTTTGAACCGTTTGATCTGACCTGTTGTGCTTAGTTTTAATGGTTGATATTAAAGTTCGCCAATCAAATGGTTCACATTCACTTAGCGGCATGATTCTTTGGCTAAAACATTTTCGAATGATGGATTGCCACTTGCGCAATTTAGATTGATCATAAATGTGCTCCGCATGACATAATAGTTAATGACACTTAAACAACGTGAGATCAAATTTTCTAATTTGATGGTACAAGATCGTCAAAAAATCATTTGCCATTTAAATGTCGGTTGGGAGCCATTATCCCCCAAAAAAAGTACCTCTATTCGCACCAACAGGTTTAGTGAAAGCACCTACATTCAAAACCCAGGAAAACCCATTGACTGCTTAGGAGTAGACGATGGAAATCGTTTTCCCCAGTCTTCTACATAGCAGATCTTGGGACCATGTACGTACCATTAGACTGTATTTATTTCTTTCCATGTGGAACAGATCCCAAAAATATGGCCCAAATATCATAAGGCGGACATAACGATCAAACATAATTTTAGCACCATTTTTTTTTAATCTGTGCCAAGCGAAATAAAATACTTACCTTAGGATGATAATATATGGTCTTAAGCAAGGTAACAAAATCGGTATCGGGTATTGGTCTTTGGAGGACCGATACGTATCAGCAGAGACGTATCAACCTATTTAAAAATAAAAAATAAAAATATATATAGGTATCAGTAGATATCGGATATATATCGGCGATACAGGCCCGTATCAGCCGATACCGATACTGAGTTGGATACCGATCCGTATCTGCGCCGATATGTAAAGGTTAGTTTGCTAAAAAGAAGCTAAACTTGCTTACCTGGCAAATAATCATTTGGGCCCCCCACCTTCAGTGAACTAAACTTTTCGTCCATATCGGTCAACGATAAAGGTCGAGAGGAGTAACACAAGATTGACCTCCCCGAGTATAACGGCTGCGATAAGAGCCGAGTCACTCCCAAATCCAGCGGTCCTAAAAAGAACAGGCGTGTAAAATGCAATCATGAAAAAATAAGACACCCAGGGGTCATGCTGGCGGCGGGTACGGCCGTTAGCCCAAGCCGATGATTCGAGCATGACCCCAAGCCGGTGATTCGAGCCTGACCCCACCCCAAGCGGATGAAGAATTGATGAGGTTGGCGGCGACTACGCCCAAGCCGATGAAGAATTGGAAGCCGGTGTTGAAAGCGCCACGCCATCTTGGGGGTGCCACTCCGATATGTCCACTGGAGTAGCCTGGATCATGAGAAAAAAAAATGCTTTGATCAGACGACTGTAAATGCAAGGATCATGTGATTCTTTAGGTGCGCATGATTACTTAGTCATAAAAGTGAATGAATTCAAAAAGAAAAAATCTGATAGATGTCGTGTTTCGTCAATATCTTTTACACCACTGATATCAAGGTTATAACTTTCAAATCAGAGGATTTAGATAGCTTTCAATTGAGTGATGTCAAATCAGACTCTTAATTTAGACAGTAAAGATTCCATTGGGGCTCCTCCTATGATTGAGGCAAACAACTATATAGAATTGTCAATAGTTATATATATTCTAAAATTATTAGAACTTAAATGCCCTCATTGCTATATATTAAGGCATGTCCCATGTGTTTTAAAACAATCTAATTCATTAAAATGATAGTTCATATATTAAAGTAAACTGAATTAAGAAATTTGACTAGCGCATCCAACGTATGCAGTCTAGAATAGATCCGAGAATGACTATTTGATCAAATGTGGTTCTCCGATCAATTTTTGGAATGTGTCCAAGATGAAATTAGAATCTAACTGTCTAATAGTACATGATCAGTGGCCTCAGGATCAAACGTGTGGAAGATTGGGACCAAAAAACGATGTCCATCTCGTCTGATTCACAACACTCAACCATTTTAGCATATGAAGATAAGAAAGAATGTCAGGTTAGATGCATTTGGATTAGCTCAGCTCTTTGTCGCTCTCCGTCATATAAAAATTTGCTCTGACAGAGAGCAATTGTATCACTTAATTAATTTAGCCTAAAAATCTTACTTATTAGGTTTGCTAGATATTTTTTAATAATCATGATCAAATCGAGAAGTGCTTTCCAAAGTGCCAAGCAGTTTTAGTACATCAGGTGGATGAACGCCCGCATTTCGATGGATAAAAGGAAAATTTGTAATTCGGAAAGTAAGGTTTTTGGCGGGAAAATTCTTCACGTTAAAAAGACTCTTCAGAGTTCTCCATTTTCCTTCTCCTTGAGATAATTTAATAAGATTCTAAGTTGATCTAAATCTCAAGGAAATTATCACCTCTATGATCTGAGGTTGAATTTGTTATGCTTCAAGATTTACTGTTGGCTTGTGTGAATCGAGTAGACGATCGTGAGAGACGACGATTGAAGGCGATAATTTTACATTATGAAAGGGACAATCATGAGAAGCGATCGTTATTGGTGAGATGAGTGATAGAGCATTTCATGCATAAACATTGTAAGAATATTTTTCATAATGGATTGTTTGTCTTAGATCTGAAATAGATCTTGTGACTTTTACCTGTGAAAGGATTTTCCATATTAAAATCGTCTGTTTATTTTGTAATTGTGTTTGCATATTTACTCTTCTTATATCATCGATTTCTCCGAAATTTTGAAATTTGTAGCCTTAATATTATAAAAGGGGGTGAGGTTTTCTGCTATGGTAGGGAGCAGGTAGGGCGATGGCACACGCCTGTCTATCACCTTGCCATAGGCAGCCTGAGCTGCTCGCAACCCTACCACAAGCCAGCTTAATCCTAGAATTTTATGCCCAATGAGAACGAACATAAGCTTGAAATCAAGGCCTACCAACAAATGGGCTGGCCCAACACCTAAATTTTTAGGGTGCCTTTGGGTTAGCTATTTGGAAGCAAAGAACAACTCTTTGGCAAAGTGGGCTTCGTTATAAGGGCGAAAAGTTTAGACCTACCTATATATGGACCAAGTTGGCATATAGTAATTTAGCCCTTTTTCGATTAGAGAGAAATGGGTCACCGAAAGCATAGGAAAAGGCATGGTTTTTCATCAAGTATTCTAGTTGCTACGCAGATCAGGAGATCCAATGGGTAAAAAATTGCATAAAAAAGTGAACAAAAGAAAAAGAAAAAGAAAAAAAATAGAAATTATTCACATCATTCAAACAGCACAGAAATATTATTAACTGAAATTTTTAAGTCTATTTCAATTTTTCATTTTAAAAGTGTTTTGACCATTTTGAATCAGACGATTAAAAAAAGATTTTTCATTACAACATTCAGCACACTAGACTAAGAAATGCTATTTGTACATCAAGTGCACACTAGCGCACTTCATGAAATTTATGTCACGTGTCTAGTTTTAGTCATTCTCACAAGTGGGTGCTCAAAAATAAATCAACTTGAAAAAAATCTCACAAGATTTGCCAAATTGGGGAAAGAATCAATTAAATTTAAAAAAAAAATAATAATAATAAAAATATATATTAATTAGCAACTTTTTTTAAAAGTCGCGAATAATTATGATTTTATTTATTTATTTTTAAAAATTGTGAATTATTCGCCTCTTTTTAAAAGTCATAAAATTTGTCACTACAATTTTATTGACCCATCTATAATTTTAAAAGGGAAATTTACCTGACCGACCCTGTCAAATGTATCTTTTACTGCAGAGACCCTATAATTTCACCTTTACCTAAATCGACCAGTTCAAAGCCGAGTCGACCCTAAGGAGAATAAAAAGTCCATATTACCCCATTCTTTGACTTTCTTTAACCCACGAATACATCCCATTTTTTCTCATTTTAATCTGCGCTAGAGTTACTAAGAAGTTAGAGGTGGTGAAGGTGACGACGTCTTCTGCTTCAGATCTGCTACCTGGAAGAAGAAAACAGAAGTTTGGGAGAAGAAGCTCATTTTGTAATTGAGAGTTAAAGATCCTGCAGTTTCCCATTCCAACACGAGGTATGTTCAGATTCAGTGTAAACCATATCGAAAGTTATTTTAGAAAATTGATTTTACTGGGTAAATATATGTAAAGAGTCGATATCGATTGCATAAAATCGTCACCGACTGTTAACACAATTGATATCGATTGTAAATAGAATCGATATCGACTGTTAAGAGAATCGATATCGATTGCGTATCCAATGGGTATCAACTGCATAAACAATCGATATCGATTGGATATGCAATCGATATCGATTGTAAAGAGAATCGGTAACGATTGTTTATGGAGTCGATACCGATTGGATACGTAATCGATATCGATTGTATATCAGTTGTTTTGCTACCAATTTGTCATTCGTTTTGTTCATCCGTCTTATGACTCCTTCCTTCTCCGTAAACAGGCAATGTCTGGTATAGAAATTCTCCTTCTCTGTCACTTTGATGGCCATATTGTAAACGATGATGGTTTGTATCAAGGTGGCCGCCGGAGGGTTATTACAATTTCGACAGGTATATCTTATGAATGGTTTAGAAGGCAAATTTCTGCTGTCAGTTTTGTCAGAGCAGATGAAACAATTTCCATAAAGTTCTCTATGAAGATAGTGAATACCCCTGTGCTTGTCGACGTTTTGGATTCGGATGATTTGGCTACCCTATTTTCGTTTTTTAAATTCGGGTCGGACATTATAAAGGTATTCATCATTAAAGAACCATCCTCCTTCCGATTCGAAGCCGAACAAGTACCTCTAGGTGGGACTGATTTTGTGAGTAACCATTCCTTCCAGCAATGTAAGTTTGAAGAGGAAGGACTTACATATGATACTATTCAGTTAGGCGATGACGGCGATTTTGCGGCAAACATATCCACCATGAAGACAACTATTGATCTAAATCATGCCCCAGTTGAATCATATGATGACCCACTACAAAATATGCATGAGGCACATTGTAGTCAAGAGTTAGACTACACGTCTCTAAGAGTAGGGGATGAAGACGATTTTTATCATATCTTTCCCAGTGGCTTCACAACTTGGCTGACTCACGAATTATATTCTACTATGCCATCGATGGGGATTAACGAAGGAGCTCAACCCTATTTCCATACATATAATCACTCCTTCGGTGAAGGGCCTAGTCAACCATATCAGAACCTGTTCGGTGAAGGGCCTAGTCAGCTATATCATGACCCGTTCCGTGAAGGGCCTAGTCAACCACATCAGAACCCCTTCGATGAAGACGGATCTAGTGAACCACCTAAAAACACTGCTAGTGAAGAGAACGTCGAAGATTATGATGACGAACAGGATGAGTTTATAAAAGAGGATCTGAAACGTTTTATGAGAGGCATTGATAATCCATTAGTAGATGAAGCTTACGAAGTGTCAGAGACATCGGACGAGTCTTCCGATCAAGAGGTGGAAACTGAATATCGGAATTGGACCTTTAAAGTTGGAGAGATCTTCAGAGACAAATAAACATTTCAAAGAGCATTGAAAGAGCACGCTGTCACGGGGTAACTTTTTTCGATGCCCGTGCGGCGCCTCGCTACCGCTACAGCGAGGCCAGCCTAACTCAGATACCAGTTTGTCACAAAGCATAACCTAATATTGGTTATCACGCCCGTGCCACATCTCGCTGTCGCGCACAGCGAGACCTCATATCCAACCATCACTCTGATACCACCCGCCTAGAGGACGGGAACTCCTGCATCGTGGTTGCCTTCACTCGAGGCGAACCCACTCAATGCATCGTGTCTACTTGCGACACACATGCCAGCACCTCAGTGCCACTTGGCTTGTCCAGCTTCACCCTGTCTTTGTGCACTGGTTCAAAGGCATGCCTCTCTTCATGCCATTCAAGCCAACCAACGTGTGGTCCACGCGACCAAAGACACTAGGAGTAGCATGCAATCTTCATGCTCTCCAAACCAAGCATCGTGTGAGGCCAAAGACGACCAAAGACACTCTGCTCCAGGCCCTCAGCTAGTGTGCACCACTGCGTCCCACCTAGCCCTTGAGTGCCCAGTGAGGCCACCGACCCATGTGCACCGCGACGCCGGCATGGGGCCACATGGTAGCCTCACCCCAGGTGACACATGGCATCGCCGCAGCGCCGCATTGCTGCAGCGATGTTCTAGGCCCACCCCTAACCTAGAAAGCGCATGCGCTCGTCCCGCAACGCAAGGCCCCATGTGTGGGAGAATAGCTCCACAGCTCCCTTCCCCCTATATATGGTCTAAAGACCAACTTAGGCAAAGTAGCAGAAAACCCTCAAACCTATTGGTTTGTCATACCCCCATGGCACACGATCTCCTGCCCGTGGCACACACCTGCAAAGGTGGTGTCTTGTCATTAAACATGGCACACGATCCTCTGACCGTGGCACCTAGTGCCATCCTCCAAGCCCACATGACTTGCTAGGTCACGCATCAGCGTCTCTTGCGACCGTGTCGCGTCCGCATTGCGACCACGTCACGAGGCCCTCATGGCCTCATGTCCAACATCGCACTGTGTCGCGATCATGTCGCAAGGCCCTCATGGCCTCATGTCGCGTGCCCTCATGGCACCACATGGCGTACCCTCATGGCACCGCATCACGTCTAAGTCGTGACTGTGTCTCGCGTTAACTCGACACCATATCAGGTCCGTCATTGCACCCAGATGTCGCGTGCCCTCTTAGCACCGCATCGCTTGCCATTCAAGTTAGATGTCGCGTGTCCTCTTGACACCACATCGCGTGCCACCATGGCACCGCCTCATGTGCCTTAGCACTTGGACGTCGCGTGCCCTCTTGGCACCACGTCGCGTGCCCCAACGCGGAGCACCGCACTACGATCCTAATGGCACTAAGACGTCGCGTGCCCTCTTGGCACCACGTCGCGTGCTCATACGCGGAGCACCGTATCACGTGCCTTATGGCACCAGGACGTCGCGTGCCCTCTTGGCACCACGTCGCGTGCTCCACCGCGGAGCACCGCTTTCTATGCCTTCACGCGTCTAGTCACCATACTAGATCGCAGCTTAGTTCGGGTCACTGTCGTATCATGCATCAGGGACTCATGCACGCATCGCAGGGTCACGTGCTTCTGCGCCCACGCGTGCTACACGACTAGCTTACAAGGTCCGCTTGCCTTCTTTCTAGCTAAGTGCCCAGTTCCAAGGTCGTCATGCCTTCATGCTGGCGCACAGATTAATGAGGCAGTCACAACGCGGTGGGGAAAAACTTCCAAATCCAGCCTTTGAAAACTGTTAATTATCGAGTGACAGTCGCATGCTACGAACCCGATTATTTATGGCGAATATATGTGACTAAATTAGCTGGGCTCGACACTTTCCAAATCAAGAGGTTCAATAGTACTCACACATGCGGGGCCGCTAAGATCGGACCGCACGGTCACCGTAATGTAACAATCTTCTTCGTAGCCAACTATGTACGAGAGAAACTTATGGAAGGATTCGACTACACCCCGGCGTCGATAATATTTGATATTGCAAAAGCTTATAATATGCAAATCTCATATGCTAAGGCTTGGAGGGGGAAAGAATTTGTCCTTAATGATATTAGAGGCAGTTGGGAAGGACAATTTGTGGATCTACCAGCCTACGTGAATGAGATGGAGAGGATAGATTCTAATGTACAAACATCCTTTCAACTGACGTTTGACGGTAAATTTTAAAGATTTTTTTGGAGTTTCGGTCCGTGCATCGGAAGCTACCGCAATACACTTTGTCACACACTGCTTGTAGATGGCACACACCTACGGGGACGTTTCGAAGGGATCCTACTTATCGCCTCGGGGCAAGACGGTAATGGCCATATATTACCGTTAGCATTTGCCATCGTCGAATTAGAAGAAGATGATGCGTGGATGTGGTTTCTTGAACGGATAGGTGCGTTCGTGATCGGTGAGTTTATCGAAGATTTTATTTTTATCACGGATAGGTTGAAGGGTTTAATTAAGGCAGTCAAACGCATCTTCCCTAACGCACACCACAACTATTGCATGCGACATATGACATAAAATTTATAACACAAGTATCCCAAGAATAATGTGAAGGGTTTATGGTGGTGCATCGCGCGTGTATATTTAGTAGAGAAATTTAATTATTTTATTAATAAAATGAAGGAAGATCCTGCTGATCCTCGGGCCATAGAATATATTTTGAAAATAGACCCAAAGCATTGGGCACGCACACATATGAAAGGACGACAATACGATTCCCTAACTACGAATAATGTCAAAAGCTTAAACAGCGTACTAAAGATAGCTCGTTGAGACCAATTATCGACCTAATCAGAACTACTAGAGAGAAAGTCACCGATCATTTTCAAAAGCGCCGTCAAATATCTGAGAAATAGACCACCATCCTCTGCCCAAAAGCAGACGAGCACATGAAGAAGGTGTTGCAATTGGCCGGTAGAAAGAGAGCTCAACCATACGGACGCGATCAATTCCAGAAATTTCATTCATCACGTCGACTTGGAACACAAAACGTGTACTTACCGCCATTGGCACATTCATGGCTTGCCTTGCTCTCATGCCATGGCGGCCATCAATCGGAGAAATTACGATTACCATAACTTCTGTGAGAAGTGATTTTTCACTGCTTGCTTTAGACAAATATATAACGAACAATGACTTTCCATCCTCGATAAAAGCCAATGGGCATTTCAAGCTGAGCAACTGCCTGAAAATATGAAAGTGAGACCACCCTACAATTGTCGAAAGCAAGTCGGCCGTCCAAGAAAGAGAAGGATAAGGTCTAAGGGTGAGGTTAGGGCCCTACAATGTGGCAGGTGCAGTGAGTATGATCACAATCGTAAAAGTTGCACGGCAATTGGGTCGATGAGTTGATAGAGTACAAGTTGATAGAGCACGGCAAATGTAAAGAAGTACATTTTAAGAATAGTTTTAAGAAATTTTCCAACGTTTTGTCAGCACAGATAGTCGATATCGACAGTAAATACGGTCGATATCGACTGTGAATACAATCGATGTCGATTTTGTAAGAGGTCGATATCGAGTACCTTTACAATCGATAATGATTGCTTATGAAATCGATAACGATTACTTATAAAATCGATATCGACTGCGAATATAATCGATATTGATTATATTCGCAGTCGATTTCGATTGCATATTCATTCGATATCGACTGTATTCGCAGTCGATATCGACTGCTTGAACACTCTTTACATAACTCTCTATATTTAGTCGATGACTGTCAATAGGGTCTACGACACGCCCAAAATCAGCCTATTGTTAACAAGCCTATATATTTTTACATACTTGAGATTAAAATTTTCCAAAAAAAGTCGAATATTGTAAAAATTAAAATTTTCATTTACAAATATCCTTGAATGTTCTAAGCTACAACAACATATAATTTTAACTTTTGAAAAAAATTAGGGTGCTGCATCAGTTGTAGGTTCTTCATAGGTGACTTTCTCGGCTTCTCCCTCTGTAGTAAATTTAGCGAGAGCTTGGCCAATTTTTACCTTGATCTGACTCATATTGTTTTGGCTGAAGTCGAATTTCTTTCTCATCATGAAGGACTCTATGTGATGTGATTTTTTAATGTAATGTTTTACTCGCAAGTGCACGAATCGGTTTGTATATAGTAGGTACAGAGTACGAGATCGTTCCCACTAGGACTAACTTTGAAAGATCTAAAAGAGACAAGCAATTCTAGAAATCTATGAAGATCTAACAGTATTCTACCAGTTTTATGATTTAAGCGGTTGATGAGATGGTAATTAATGACTACAAAAATAAAACTTAATTGATGATTCAAAAGTAAAGGTAAAGATGATGATAAAGATGAAGATACTAAATCCTCCCATCTTTGGTCCGTTCTTCCCGTAATATAAATCTAAGGATTAAATTATGAGATATTTTATTGGTAACAAACATCTTTTATGGAAGATCAATGGTCAACACCCTAATAGGTTTCACGTTGCATCCCTGCAATCAGGACTTAGATGATTTTCATATATAGATCTGGGATCAAGGGCATGGCTAGACACACATGATCTCAGGTTCAAATAAAAATCATCCCCAAAGTGGGTGAAAATTTCAACAAGAATACCACTTATAAATCTGAAATCAAGGGCATGGCTAGGCACACTTTATTCAGATTAGGGAGTATTTAAGATAAAATTACCATTACAGATCCAAGATCCAGGGCATGGCTAGGCACACTCGATCCCAGAACATAATCGTAATTAGATCCACACGATGAAAGCAAAAAGACCATAATAATGATTGGGTAAAATTACCGTCACAGATTTGAGATCCCGGGCATGGCTAGGCACACGCGATCCCGGTTAGTGGCGGGGATTTCATCCGCTCATAATAGCACAACAACCATAAAATAAGATTTCATATTTTAATCCTTAATTTATATTATTAAAAGTACATCCCTTGGATGGGAATCATTAGATCCCCATCCCTATAAATTTAGCCACATATTGTAATTAAATGACATAAATAAATAAATAAGGGAAAATAACATTAATTTAATAAATTAAAATTACCTCAAACTTCAAAAGAACTTACTTTGATCCAAAAGTACGATGATCTTCAGAAACGAAATTAATGCAGGAATAAACTTTGAACAAAATTTATAAACTGAAGGAATGAGTAATGAAAAATTAAGAGAACAAAGCTCTCAAAAAGGAATAATAAAACTTCCCTATTTCTATATGTAACTATGAAAAATAAAGGCTAAAAACTAAAAACTCTAAAACTAAAACTCTCTCCTAAAATTAATTCTCTAATTAATTCCCTTTTCCCGAAGTGTTTGAGTCGCTTTAAATAGAACCCTCGTTGCAGAAGTCTCCCAAGCTGTAAATTCAGGGTCGATTAATCGACTCAATATGGTCGATGCATCGAGCCTCCAAAAAGTTCAAAAAAAATAGCTTTAAAGTGTCAGTTCCGTGTTAGACACTGTCTTGTCCTCGATTAATCGACCTACAGGGTTGATGCATCGACCCCCAGAAATCCGTAAATTTCAGCACCTTCTTTGTATCAGACACTGCTTCGGTATTTTGGCCATAATTTTTTGTTCCGAACTCGGATTGAGGTGATTCTTGTGCCGTTGGAAAGCAGACAAAAAGATCTACAACTTTCGTGTTTTGACAATTTTATAATTCAGCCGTCTTGAAGGTCCACATTTAGCTGCAAGTCGTACCAAGTTCTCGATTACCCAAAGTTGCAGTGTTTTGACATTATATTCAGAATTCTTGGGCTGTTTTCTATACTTGGCTTGTATTGACCTGAAATTCTTCAAATCTAATAATTCTCATCAGATAGCTTTCATCGGACAACTAAATATAGGTATTTAGGGGTGAAATATCATCATTTTTCAGTACTCATCACTATATACTTTAAAATAAATATCCCACAGTCCCACCCATTGCTCTATCGGGGTACGGATTTGACCCTGTAATCAGAACTTGACCACGGATAGGTCTCAGCATTCAATGCAGTGGAGTCTCCGTGTACATGTAAAAGCGCGAGAAGATATTTGGTCTGTTTTAAAAAGTGCAATGTCAGATAAAGTTTTATAAGATAAGTAGCTAACATAAGCAGACAGAGAAAATATTTACAACTACCTTCAGAATTTTCTCAGATTTTGATTGCCAAAACAGTCGACATCGATTGTCTAAGCAGTCGTTAACGATCGTATAACAAGTCATTAACGATTATATAACCAGTCGTTAACGATCGTATAACCAATCGTTAACGATTGTATAACCAATCGTTAACGACTGTTTTAACAGTCGATGTTTACTGCTTATACAATTGTATTCTGAGGACGATTAAATAAGCGTAAATTGGAAACTAATTGATTTGAAAGTGTGGACAATTCTTACCAGGATATCCATTTGGATGGGATACTTCTCCTTAGAGGGCCTATCCAAAATTAGATCAACGATCATTACCGATCATTCTAAAACCTTAACGATTGCAAGCGCCCAATGTAAAGGATCGTGACTATGGACTGGGATAAATATCTGAAATGAATAATATATTAGAGGATACAATGGTAAAAATTATAAACAATGTTTGCAGAGACCGTAATGTACCATGTTATATTGGTGAGCCTACAGATCCCTCAACCTATTAAAGAAGAAGTTTTGGATCACCTTCTTGCCTAGGTTGGCTTCTTCTTTAAGGGCAGCCCACCGTTCAATTTGCGTGGCCATCGATTGACGGCTGAGTTTTTCCGTTTTAACAAAGAATCTTAAATCATTATAATCCATGGCGATATATGACAAGCCGATGGGGCTCATCAGGAAGAATTTATCTGCTGCTTCAGGATGAGCACTGTCATCCATGACTTTCAAAAGTCTTAGGTAGGCTCCAATTATCTGAAAGATAACATATTTCAGTATCGGTATCGACTGTTAGGACGATCGTTAACGATTGCCTAGATAGTCGGTATCGACTGTTAAGACGATCGTTAACAACTGCCTAGGTAGTCGACATCGACTGTTAATACGATTGTTAACGACTGCCTAGGTAGTCGGCATCGACTGTTAATACGATCATTAACGATTGCTTAGGTAGTCGGTATCGATTGTTTAGACGATCGTTAACGATTGTTTGTACAATCGTTATCGATTGTTTAAATAATCGTGATCCACTATCTGCGCAATCGTTCTATTTTTTTAATCAATCGTTACTATTAGAAAATATTAAAAGAAAATAACATCTTTGAAAAGAATTAAAAATTGAATATCAGAGATTTAGTTACTTACAAGATTGTCTAAGTGTCCCTTGCCTTCCAAACATTTGAAAGTATGCATCTGGAGTGTATAATCACCCACGGAGCTTACGTAGATGCTGCATAAAACATAACGGCCAAAGTTTTAATTCAAAACTAAATTAACTTCTAACTAATAACTAACTATCATCGAAAAAACGGACAAATAACGAATATATGTAACTTACTCTGCATCTTTTTCGGAAGCTGTCCAGATGGCATTCATGAACCTCTGCTCATCTGTCAGCTCAACCGTAGGGGGGGCACCGTCTCGGTTGGAGGTTTTTTTATCGGCTGCTTTTTTTTTTCGGTCCTAGGCTTCACGACAATATGTTTTGATTTAATCCTACGCCTCAGGCGAGCATCAAATGGTTGCTCGGATTGCTCATCACCAGTCGGACCACCCTTATCATCATGATCGTGGGATTGGTTATCAGCTGCTGCCAACTCCTCTTACGCGGGAGGAGCTGGTGCCACATCTGCTGATCCCCGGTCGGTTGGACCAGCAGCTTCTGGTCCCATATCGACAGTGAGAGACACTTCCGATAATAACTTCGAAACAGCAGCATCCTGAAAATCGAAAGACATAAAATTGATAAATAAGAAGAACTGAGAGAATAGAATAACCTCTAAAAATAATTTAAATCGATTCTGAAACTGATATAAACCGATCGTATTTACAATTGATACCGATCATATTTACAGTCGATATCGATTGTAAATACAATCGGTAGCGATTCAATAAACAATCGAGGTAAACTAAAGCTGACTACACTGCCACTCATACCTTGGGTGTCACCTCCAAGATCGTTTGAAGGAGTTTTATAATTTTTCCTTTCTCTTTCCGGATCATCCTGTTAAAGTGATCCACCGTTTGCAATTGAACATCCTTTAAGTGTGCCGGTCTTCAAAGGAGGTGCATTGTGTCCATAGGAACCTATTTTCCTCCACCAACTGCTTATTTCCTTCAACCAATTGGTTAACTAACTCTTCCAAATGGCTCGCTTTTTGGTTGAGTTTTAAGTTATCCAACTCCAAACCATCAATCCTCCTCAACAACTCTTGATTAGAGGAGGTTGGTGTACTATCGCTTGTCTTTGCAGCGACCCTTCTAGGCCGGTCTAATTGGACTTGGACCTCATCTGACGAAGAGCCTTCATCAAACATTGTTTCGTCCTCAAACTCTTCCTCTCCAACTTCTTTGATCGGAAAATAGTTTCTGTTCTTCTTCGGTCGCAGATCAACTTTCACAGCTTTCTTGACCTCCTCAACCTCTTTCCTCTTCTCTCCAATTTTCCCCCCAACTTTTAGACCCCGCTGATAATCCTTTACGAGGGGTATCTCCAACTCGAATGTAACGGGTTCGAGGGGAGCGTAAATCTATTACGAAAAAGGACAGGTTGTAAAATAACATTAAAAAATTACAGAGAAAATTGAACAATCACTATAATATAACGACAACTTAAAGACTGGATACCGATTTCATCTACAGTCGATACCGATTGTGTAGGAAGTCGATACCGATTGTGTATGAAGTCGATACCGATTGTGTATAAAGTCGATACCGATTGTGTAAGAAGTCGATACCGATTGCGTATGAAGTCGATACCGATTGCATATGAAGTCTATACCGATTGTGTATTCAGTCAATTCCGACTACGTAGGCAGTCAATATCGATTGATTTGGTAATTGGAATCCTCCACTTTACTCTTTAAAGTCCTTACAAATTTACCTTTACAAATTTAAATTATTAATATGACATCATACCTTGCTGTCCACCATCTTCGCAAGAGTGTAGCCTTTAGTCCTCGTTTGGGGCTTCTCCACCCACTTCAACAATCGGGGGAAGGGGTTTATCATTGACGTTCTTTAAAGGTGAGACGTCAGGCAGCATCTCATAGGCCCACCACTGAAGTACACACATACAGTCATAAATATTATACGGCTTAAGGGCTTTATCGTTGTCGACAATCTTTCTATTTGTCACGCCCTTCTCTATATACTCCAGTAAGTCTTTGAAGACGTAGAGACCCCATGGGATTTTTTTGAAGTTTTCCACGTCATCGACGAGTTCAACGTGGTCTTCCGAAAATTGATGATGGGACCCAAGAAAAAGGAATGTACATAGAACAAAAAGAAGAACCAACTTGACGAAGTCATCATCACTTTGCGCTAGTCTCAATCCATTTTCAATATGAGATCGAATAATTTTCCTGGCCGGTAGGCCCCGAAAATATTTGTATCAAATGGTTTCCTCTTCAGGTGCTTTAATGGAAGGGGTATACTGTTGGGGTTCAACCACCATAAGGCCCAGTATTAAGGCAACGTCCATCTTCCGAAGATAGACATCTCTCCTCCCGATTCGGAAGTGGTTCTTCTCAACCCAAAAACTTAACATGACATCCACAACATCTCCAACAAAACTAACACCCATTGGCATTTGGAATATTTCCCCGAAAACTGATGCACTTAGCAACTCCTTTCGCTGTGGGCTAGCATCATCGTAGATAGGAGAACATTTGCCAACAGCCCGTTATACAACTATTTTGCCGGCTTCTGTATAAGAACTATAATAAAATTGAAAGAGATTGTTTATAATCAGGCTACATAAAAAATCGTCGATTCCCTAGACAATCGAATCGATTGTTAATGCAATCAATATCGATTGTTTACACAATCGTCTTCGACTATTTACACAATCATCATCGACTGTATTTACAATCGACATCAACTTTTTACACAATCGTCATCGATTGTATGAACAATCGTTGTCAATCGCATTAACAATCGATATCGACCATATATACAATCGAGCAGGGATTAGGAAGATGGAAGATGAGCAGGTGGTGGAGGTAGTGGATGGTGTGGGGAAGTGGGTGGTTCCGTCCTCTTCATTTCCTTTTTCTTTCTTTTCTTCTTTTTCTTTTTCTTTTCTTCCTTCACCAAAATTTTCATTACTTCATCGTATTTGTCCCATAGGAACTGAAGAGGATCTGGTTCTGGTGGTGGTGGTGGGTCTTCCCATATAGGATCGAACTTGATTGGGTTATAGTAGGTTTTATCGTCGTCGTCTGACATTGGGAAATATGGGCTGGTAGGGAAAATATGGAATGATTTTGCTAAAGACAAACTAAACCTATATTTAAAGTGCTTTGATGGTGTGAAATAATGGTTGAACAGAAGGTTAGTTGGCAATAAATTGAACGTCGGCTGATATAAATAAAACATCATATTCATTATGGGTGAAGGCTTCGAAGAGTTCATATGATGGGTCCTATCTTGACAATTTATTAAAATGAACAGAGCCCTATACTAACACCGATTGGTTAAATGTTAAATAAACTGTAATATATCGATATCGATTGTATATATAGTCGATATCGATTATAAATCGATTGTGTTTATAATCGATATCGACTATATATACAATCGATATCGACTATAGATACAATCGATATCCATTGTATTTATAAGAATATTAAAAATTATGACAAAATGGACTCCGACGAAAGAGGAAGAAAAAATTCAACAACAATTAATGATAATTTTATTAGCTACTTCCAGGTTTGGTAGCTTGAAGATTGAAGAACGAAATGCTAGCGACTTGCGACTGCCTCTCCACCGATTTCGAACGAAAAAGTAAAAAGTAAAAAGGTAAACAATGAAGGGTATTGGTGGAGGCGGCTATTTATTACATTGGGGGTAAATCCGGTATTTCCTAAATGTGGAAAATGGCTCGACACGCAGCGGGTCGATTTGGGTAACGGTGAAACTATAGGGCCTCTACAGTAAAAGGTACATCTGACAGGGTCGATCAGGTAAATTTCCCATTTTAAAAAGAAAACAACTCGACTATCATCTCTCTCTCTCTCTCTCTCTCTCTCTCTCTCTCTCTCCTATGCGCCAGTGTGCATAGGATGTCATTATATGGGAATACAACACATTATATTGCTTGCATAGAAATTAGAAATTCTTGGAAGGTGCAATTTCCTTTGCCCACAACTGATTTACTGAAAGCCCGACCTCGGAAACCCTTTGTAATGCATTGACAGCTTCTAATCGGATGATGGAGATCGTTTTTCGCTCCGATCTTCAACACAACGGATTTTGAGATTGTGATATTCCAATCAGATAGATGTGTTTTTCCTTACACGTGTCCCAAATCCCAAAAAATGATCTTGAAGTCACGATTGAGCGTGATGTATGTCATATAATTTTAGAGCCACTTTTGAAGAATCCATGCCACGTGGAATAAAAACTGATGGTCTGATCATACGCTCATAGTCTCAAAATCCATTGTGTGAAATATCGGAGTGAAAAATAATCTGCATCGTCTGATATGAATCAATCAAAGGGTTTCAGATGGTGACACTTTCAGTAAATCTATTGGCACAAATAGAGGTACCTATTTCATTTTCTTTATACTAGTGAACCCTGCACGTGCGATGCACGTGAGAGCTATTTATTTAAACAATTCAAAATTGAATGATATGATCTAAAATAAGTGATTATTATGTTAGGTGCATGGGTGTATTATTTTTTCCATGTCTCGCTTTTATGGATTCCATGACTTCCTAAAACTGCACCAATTCAATGATGCTATCTATCTTCTAATTTATATGAAATTATTGATTTTATCACCTTTACTGCTATATAGGTTTTGTAGCTTGAAAATAATATCATAAAATCTCTAAAAAATCATATTTACATTGTCCTCAAAACATAGTTAACACGATAGAAGCCAGATATTCCATCAATATAATTTAAAATAATTTACTTGTTTGAGTTTTATGATTTTATAAACTTACAAATTTTCAACCTTTCAACTTATATTCCGTCAATATAATGAGATTTGAAACAACTTTCATTAATAAATAAAATTCAATCTCAGGACTTATCCATGTTTATTCCCTTCTACGGATGTCATCAACCGGAGAACCTACTCCTGTGCAAAACATAAAAATTGAACGTCAATAGAAGAGAAACAAAACATATCATTGTTTCTAATGACTGAAATATTTATATCAATTATAAATTATGAAATCATTGATAAATTCGTTAGACACATAATAGAAACTTTAGCATAACTTATACAAATGCCATCTGTTTTGATATTCTCAAGATTTGCCCCAATTAATAGATACACTTGTGAAAAATAGTATCACATCCAAAATCAGTGATTCATTCCCAATCTCCAATGGAACCATAGAAATTTTTTTGTAAAATTATATCAAAATTTGCCAAAATAGTGGTCAGACAAAACTTTTGGCGAAATATTGGTGATTTCACCGAAATGAATGAAGTTTTATCAATCTCAACCTTTGTAAAGTATTAAATAATTTTTATAAAAATATATTATATATTTTTTTGTACTCCTTGAAAATTTTTAGTATTTTTTCAAATATTTATCTGAAATGATCTAAAACAACCCCACAAAAATATTGTCAAAAGTGACATTTGTCACAGTTTTGATCTTAGGTAGTAAATATTCATATCATTTTGATTTCCACAAAAATAGTAACGAAATTCGTCAACATACTTTTTTAGAGTCTAAAATGATTGGAAGAGATAGTTCAGGCATGTTCACATCAAAGTGTGAGATACATGTAGAATCCTTTCATTGTAAAAGTGGATCAAACTCGGAGATTCATAATAAAGATTAAGGCCTCAAACTCGGATATTTATAAAGTTTCTAAAGTTTCCAATCAAAGTTTTTTGGATTATTTATATACACATATAAACTCAAAAATATGGGTGAAAAATTAGAAATAAGATCAACGGTAAAAACTCTCATTTAGTACCTCGAATATGTCGTATAAAAGATTCGATGACAGAATTATTCTAGATAAGATATGATTTGCATCTTCCCTTTCTCGTTGAGTCCTGATCTTTAAAATTCTTTTTGTAGGTTACTTTGAGTATTACCTATTTCAGTGAGATCATAGAACCAAAACTAAAATCCTTGTGAAAAAAGATTTATCAAACAACTAAAGGATAACTATCAAAGGGATCGAAAGGAATAGGAGCCTACCTTTTTGTCTTTGTCTTCTAAAGATTTACTTATAGTAGAAGAAAGAAGAAAATAGTTTTCCATTCAAAGATCAAAGTAGGAGCGGACTTGTGTGGGAGTCGAGTCATATAGTATGATTGGATCGAGCATCGTGGCACAACTAAGATTAGTTGTTTGCTTACAACTGACCTATAAAAAAGGAAAGTATAATAGTTAGTACGTTGTTTGCTCATAGGAAAGTCCAATAAATTGCTCATTATATGACACGATATCAGAACTTTTTACAACAAATAAATGATACCCGGTCCAACGATAGTGTTATAAGCACCATGAAACATCAGCTTGGTCATTTGGTAGAGCCGACACATTTTAGATTTATCCGGCCCGAACCTGGCCCAACAAAACTCAATACACTACAATACCTATAGGTTTTCCCTTTTTGATGCTACAAAGCGGCTAATAGAGACAAAGACATCAACTCAACTTGTTATGTACTCTTGCCATGGTATTAAATATCAGCCAATACCGATACGTATCGGTCCCATATCGGTATACGGGCCTATATCGGCCGATACGTATTGGGTATCGGCCGATATGTCTCGGTTTCAACCAAGTCCTATCGGTCCTCCATGGATCGATAACTGATTCCCATATCTGATTTAACACCTTGCTCTTGCCTCCTTTTATGTCAACTCATTAGAATGATTGCTTCCAATTAGTTATGAGCTTAACTTGAAAAAGAATTGCTTTCAATTGCAAATATTTCATGGAGCAAGAAACCTTAGTTAGGTTATAATGCCTAATTGAAGAACGGCCCATATAGTAGGACAGTCCTATGAAATATACTAAGACTCATTATATATATTAATTAGATAAATACTGAATGAAGCCTAAATATTGCATTCAGCCACCTAATCAATTAATACATAATTTATGTTCATTTAGCCCAAAACTTTTTTATGGCCTACCATATGCTTTATGCAGGTTGCCATAGAGCCCATTACCTTTTTAAACCAAAAAAAATTAAGCATATAGATTCAAGGCAAATAGATAATTATATATTCCATAAGGGAAAACAGAACATGTTTCAATTAGGGGCAGTAACTATTTGATTATTAAATTAATTAAAAATAATAAATTGCTATGATAGAAAGA
This sequence comes from Chloranthus sessilifolius, assembly GCA_021018995.1. Classification (NCBI taxonomy): domain Eukaryota; kingdom Viridiplantae; phylum Streptophyta; class Magnoliopsida; order Chloranthales; family Chloranthaceae; genus Chloranthus; species Chloranthus sessilifolius. The sequence continues at coordinate 112,596,671 of CM037594.1, read as the reverse complement.
GTCACAACAACAACAAACTCATGTTGAGCCAATGTAAAAAATCACTGGACTCAGAAAGACAAATAACTTTGGAAGATAGAAGAAAATTACAAACAACAATGAATTAGCATAAAAATAAAAGAAAACTATACTTTATAATTTGGGAAAAAAATTAAACTACAATAAAATAATAAGATAATCTCAGGTAGCAAAATTTTGCATCTCTGATGTCTCAAAAGAAACCCAAAAATATACGTAGCAGAATTTTACAAGAGGATTTTGGATGAGATAGTTTCAGTATGAGTCCCCCTCCTACTCAAATGTTTTGAGTTAGATATAAGTTATTTTATTTTATTTTTCTTCCTATGACATGGTACCCCAACAATATTTAAATTAACTTTCAATGTATGTGGCTTCATTTTTTCTAAAAATATTTCTACTTTTTCTCAAACAGACATCTTAGAATTTAATTTCTTTTAGTGTTTATATGACACAATAGTATCAATATCTGATTTAAGAGCTTTCAAGGCCCCAAAATAGTGTTATTGCATTAGTCGAAGGTGTTCACATTATTTAAATTCATAAGATAATTGAGATATAAATTACAAGGACAAGCTATGGGTGATAATATATTAGATGCATAAATATAAAAACGTTTGATGAAGACCCTCCAATGATCCCTTCCTAGAGCACATGCAATATATAAAAACGGACACATATGTTTACATATATTACATGAATACGTAGGTAATATATAAAGGGGAACCATTACTTGCACTCTACAAGTTGGCCCTTGCAAATACTTTAAAAGATAGACTAACAAGTTTGGTCACCCGTGCCAAATGAAAATGCCATCTACACCGTCTGATTTAACGGTCATGATTTAAGGATATTAAGTGCAAAAGAGGGCCACGAAATATGATCTTTATCATATGATTCAATGTAGTCAAAGGACATTATCTAATTCAACAGTTGGCTGCAATAGATCATATGATAGAGATCGTGTTGTAATATCTTCAAATCAGGGCCTAGATTGTGTTTTTACATGGCACATATCCTACATACAAAGTCTTTCTTTAAAAGAATGTGCAAAGGCCAACTTCTCCAGTGCACCTAATCCCCTTATATAAAAAGGTCCAATCATAGACCAACCATCTATTAATTGGGTATGGTGCCATTTACTGAGACAAAAATTACCAATCAATCCAAAATACAAGTCATGTAATGTAAAGTACCGGGCTGATGCCTTTAGTTGTTTGCAGTATTGACCCATAAGAATTACCATCAAAGCCTCAATATCATCTCATCTCCCAAGTACAGTCAAGTGCTGGATTGAATCCAACTCGCTTATTGTAATACACTGTATCTCAATGGCTCCTCCGGCTCCTTGGAAAGCGCTCCATTTAACCAAAGCCATCTGCATTTTAAGCAAAAAAATTTGGAGTTTCACGTCTCACATTGCTGGAGGAAAAGCAATTCATGTTCGGACATTCTTGCTAAGGTTGGCCTTCATACCCCTCATATCAATGTCATTTTTGCCACCAACATCAGCGGTGACCTGCACATAGCCATGAAGAATGACAAACTGGGCAAGTTTTATAGGCTTCTGTTGTCACTTAGCAGCGACCCCTTCTAGATCTATTGGGCTAGAAAAGACTAACCAATTTTAAATAATTAATTATGATACATGACTGATTTAAGGCATACCAACCGACTTGTTCTTGTCAATGTCGTGTGTTGGTATGATTATTAAATATAAAGGTCAGGTGGCCCTTGTAAACAGTCACTGACATCATGTTCATAGTGTTGCCCCCTTCCGTTCTGTCATATACTTAAGAGTGTGTTTTAATTAAACTAAGCATAAGAGGCATCTATTTAGAACTGGGCGTGAGAGTGGCAATTTTTTAAAGAGGCACAATATAGATTGGAACGGATAGGATCATTGATTGGGTACATACAGGGTAGCCAAAATTTTGCATTATTTATTAAACCCAAATCAGTTCGACAAGATTAGACACCAAATTATGAGTTACAAACTTCTTTTTTTAAAAAGCTAAGAACTGAAGTAAAAACTGATTCACATGCTACTTGGGATGCGAGACATTTACCTTACTAAACACTTGTTTCGAAGACATCCCCAACAGGCTTAAATTCTTGAAGCTCCTTAAAATTCATCCATGGTTTGACCAAAACCTTTGCCTATAGAGCTTCTTTTTTCCTGCACCATCATAATCATGCAAAGCTGCCCAAAATAGCAAAACATTTAATAAATTATCTAAACAGCAGAAACAATGATACAAATCCTACTTATTGAAGAAGTCTGTTCATTGTGTAGGATTTAGTGATCGTTTGTTAGCTGCATAAATTCATAAATATATATAGCAACATTGATGGTACAATGAAGTAATTATTGTTATGTATTCGATGAATATGGAAACAAATGGAAGGGATGTTTTTTGTTTAATTACTCGATAACTCAAATTAGAATCTTACTAATGCTTTATGATCAAGTGAAGTATGTCGCGGGGCCCTTTTTCGCTCCTTTGAAAATCATATTTAAAATTAATTAGAAAGGGAAATCTTCTTGTTGAATACCCAATGGAGCATATCAAGTCAGCAAGGGACAACTGTTTATGTTTTTGAACCATAAGAAACCTGCTTACAAATTTATCTTATTCATGCTATAATTTTATGAATACCTGAATTTTAAAACTCCTTCAAAACAATAAAATAAAATAAAAAAATATAGAGATTGAAGAAGTACAAACAAGGACATTTGTCAAAGATTCTTGTGAAGAAGAATCTGAGGAATAAAAAATAAAATAAAATAAAGAGTGCAAAAATAAATAAATTGGGTGACGTGGAGTGGAAAATGGCCTTCTCTGATACCATGATGAATTTGTGCATCCAACTCAAAACCAATTGGCAATGAGTGGAGTGGCCAGGATATTATAAGGGGAGAGACAATGCTATAATTTACTCGATGTGAGACTAAACTTCAACATATTTCTTGCTCCATAAATAAATAACACTATATAGCAAACGCACAAAATCATAACCCTTAGGAGTAATTAACTTCTCCAATCTAAATTATTTTTAAACCACTCGATTCACATGTTAATACTACATAAAACTCAGTTCTTGTGTATACATCTGCTAACCTCAAACAAGTACACTTTAAACTAAAAACAAAAAAATCATGTACCTCAGCTCCTGTTTAATTTAATCTTTCATTTAAGAAATAATAAGTCGCTATAACTCCCATCTTCATGCTATCCATATACCAATCTTCAATAAATAAAAATAAACGGTTATTAAACCGATCAAATCCAATAATTTCACTTCTCAGAAATCAAATCTCGTATTAAAACAAGCTCCCACCTCACTTCGCCCATCAAATCGCGAAAAAGGTAAACCAAATACTTATTTTTAGCAAAACAAGTGCAAAAAATATCAATCACATACTGAAAACAAACAAAAGCACAAATTTCCGATCTTCCAGGGAAACTATAAAAAAAAAAGTTAAAAATAAATAAAAATAAAAATTGATCGAACCTGTTTTAACGACGGGGCAACTTTTTTAACATTCCTGGAGACACTTTTTCGGCTTGCATCGATCAAAGCTGACGATGGCGATTCGGGTTAATCGATCCGCCATTATTTATTTATATTTTTCTAAAATATTTTCTAAGATAAAAGGAACGACCACGCCTCAAAGGAGCAGAGGTATTGAGTTCGAATCTCGGCCCTGGTACGCGTGATGTGCGGCTGTTGCACTTGCCGAGGAACTCTAACCTCATCATAACAAAAAATTAAAAGAAGGAAAGAGAGGGTAGCTAGAGAGGTTGAGGGCTTCGGCCATTCGGCTGTTTCGGCATCACCGGCGACCAGCGTCGAGTTAAGCTGCTAGCACCGATAGGACAGTAGGGCACTGGGGTTTCTAGAGAGAGAAAATAGGGACAGCTAGCTCCAGATTTAAGGAGGGCGACGGTAGGGATGTTTCCCTTAAAAGGGTTCTGCCACTGCCCCTCTCCTCCTCTTTCTCTCTCTCTCTCTCTCTCTATATATATATATATATATATATATATATATATATATATATTCAGAAAATAGAAAGACGTATGGGTTTTGCTATCGTGCTCTTGGAGCTAAGGGTTTGTTAAGCCGTTTTGTCTTATTCAAATAGAACGAAAATAAAGAAATAAAGCTATCTTTTTCCTTCCACTAAAATAAAATTGAACTTTGCCTTCGCAGTTTAGAAACCTTTAAAGTTGAAAGGCTTTGCTTTTTCAGGTTTAAAAAAAAAAAAGAAAAAAAAAAAAAAGCGTGGGGAGCTTTTCACATGAGTTGGAGGTGAGCGTGGGTGCAAGCGAGGCGTGGGAAATCTATGGGTCGCTTAAACTGGCGTTTCTAGTCGTCGAGCTGCTTCCCTAACGTAGTCATAGAAGGAAATGGTGAGGTGGGCACTGTTTTAAATCTCATCTTCCCCTCAGGTTTGCACCTCAACTCTTTACTAATTTCTCTATAATTGGATCACTTAAATTTTCAGCTCTGGACCTGACTTATTAATATCATGTGATTTGGCCGATCCAGACCGATCCTAGGCTGGTACTCAAACGATGCAGATACCACTCTATAGTATCAATCTCGTTGAGGCCAAAACCGATCCAATTTGCTCGATCCGGATCAGGATCGGTGGGGACCATAGTAACAAAAGTCTCAAAAAATCTCCGTTATGATCGGTGGGGATCATATCGCCTATACGAACGATAGCATTCTAGAGGGGCATAAGTAGGGGTGTCAATAGGCTGAGTCCAGCCAGGTTCAGGCCGGGCTTTGAACAGCGCGATTATTAATTGGGCTAACAAATTGGGCCAAATTTGACCCATTTAATGATTGGGCAGGTTTGGGCTTAAGCCCAATTAATATTTGTGCCTAATGCCTTGGCCCGAACTCACACCAGGCCAGCTCAATCATTTATCCTGTAAGTAGTTGGTTGCGGACGGGCTTGACTGAATTGGGGCTGGTTTTGAACGGCCCACTTATTAATTTGGCCTAAAAATTGAACCTATTCCACCCTGCTTAGTAATAGGGTCTGACTGGGCCCCGCTAACACCCTATGGATCTCACATTTCTAGGGGTTATTTATGGAAGTCAGCTTTTGATATTGCAAATGAGGTAAAGGGCTATCCATAAGCTCGATAATCTCGAGCGATAATTGTGACGACATAAACTCACATGCTATATAATATTGTCCGATTCTAGTGTTAGGTCTTGCCGCTATTTTATTTCTGGCATGGGTTTATATCTCCACCCAAAACACGTTATGATATGTAGCGTCCACAATCACATAGAGTCGGATTCGAGATTTTTTCCTATCCGATGCGGAACTGTCACAACCCCCCACCTTATAGAACAGCCGTCCTTGGCTCTAATACCAATCTGTGACGATTGAAACCCACACGCTACAATGTTATCCGGTTCTAAGCTTAGGTCTCCACCCCAATTTTGTTTTTGGCATGGGCTTAAGTCTTCACTCAAAATGTGTCATGATATGTAGCATCCGTCATCTCACATAGCCCAGAATCATAACTTTTCTCATCCGATCTATGTTACTTAATTTGCTCATTCGGCGAATCACGAATTTGGTACACCGAACCAATTTGTAGTTCAACTCAATTTTATTGTGGGAGACAGAATGAATTGATTGTTAATTTTGTTTTAAACTAAATTCTTAAAAGTAGAAAGTAGCTAGGAGTCGAACTTAACTTTTATAGCTAACCAAAGTGGTCGTTGCGGTTCGTGTACTGAAAAGTGCAAATTTATATGTTACCATATTAATAAAATACTTATAAAAATCATTCTATCCTTAGTGAATCGGGTTTGTTTGATAGTATGAAATCGATACAATTATTATATTTTTTAATAAATTATCCATCCAAAATTTTAACGTCAAAGGTTTTATTTTTATTTTTTTCATGCCATACGACATAGACATCTCAGATGTAATGCCTGTGCAAATTGCATGCAAAGAGGAGCTGATTCGGTGCAACACGCTGGGATAAGACCGACATAAAGGGAGGAGCGGGTATAAGATCAGAACCCATGACATGTTGCTTCCACGAGCTATTGCTCAACCAGTCAAAGCTTTTAATTTCTAATCAATTGTACAACACATATAAAAATCTACTTTTCTATGTGAGAATATTGTTAGAAGTTTTTATTTTGGTAGCCGTCTCTATAGTCAATCCGTTGACCAGTAAATGGTGTAAGATCAATCATGTGATGTAATAGTTGCTAATTCGGCGAATTTGAAGGGAATAAGCAACTAATAGTTAAGTTTTTTAATTATGGTATGATTGTGATTTTTAATCACAATATAATTAATAATTTAAGTCCTTAATGGGAAAGGACTCTTTGGCTATAAATATAAGGGATGTTTGGTCCCAACAATTGCTCGACACACTTCAACCCTCCCTATTAGAAAAAGCATCTCCATTGTGCTCGGAGGTATTGAGAGCGACGAGATCGTTGAAGTTCAATAACCCATCATTCATAGCTCACACTCAAGGTGTGCACATATATTTTAATTTATGGATTATTAGTTTATTGTATTGATTGATCATGCGCCTAAATCCTAAGACATATATTTAGATGGTCGGATCGATATATCCATATAGATCCAACAATTTGTATCAGAGTCATGACTGGTGTTTGATCGATCAAAGCATTAGAATATGAGTTTTATCTTGTATGTCTTATTTTTTTAGCTGTCAGAATAATTGATTGTGCACACGAACCTGCATCCCTTTTTTTTGGTCTTTGATTATGAGATGTATGAATTTCGGCTTTGGATTGAAAAAAAAAAAAAAAAATTGTTTTGGGGTTCTGATTCCAATTGCTATGTCATTTTGGAACTGTTTGGGGTTGGGTTCTGATTCCCAGACGTTGTCGTTTTGGAAGAAACTTAGGTTGTGTATGGCATAGCTCTTTGCTAGCCCTTACCACGGTAGAGTTCAACTACCTTAGATGATTCTCATTCTCCTTTTTAACCCCCTGCAAAAGAAGATTTACCTGCTCTAACAACAACCTCCCTACTCTCTACTAGCTCCCTATTAGAGCAAATAAAATCAGCTCTGACAGGGAGTGAGTACAAAGGAGGGTAGAACTGCTGAACAGATAAATCTTGCATAAAATCTTACTCTGCAAGGAGTTATCAAGGAGAAGGGATACCTGCTAAAGCAGGTAGCAGAATATTAATAAAGAGGATGGAAACCTGCTAAAGCAGGTGAGCTCTGCTATGGCAGGGGCTAGCATAGAGCTATGCCATACGCAGCCTTACTAAACAAGATGGTAAATTGGGATTGTATTTTATTAATGTTGTGGTTTCGAGACCACTTCTCAGAATTAGAAAGCCCACCTTCCGTTAATAGTAAATTAAATTAAATTAAACAATAAAGAGATCTCATAGTCTATGTTTGTTTGTTAGAAGAAGACGACTAACTCGTGGCCTATTTATGCACGACGAGTCTCATGGCCCCGTGACCCAACCCGTCACATAGTCGCATGGCTGATGCGGTCCATAGACCCATATTAAGGCCCATATCCGACCCGATTTGTGCCTCGGTCCGGTTGATAATGGGACTTGAGTCATGATCCGGTCCAGTCCATTCTTGGCCCATGATTCATGACCCGATTCGGCCCATTAGACACGATCCGTTTGCCCTTAAGGTCCAATTGTGACTTATATTATTCCTTATTCTTTTCGAGCTATTATTAAGCTATCTATAAATCCAATTTTGAGACATTATATATGAATTTTGACTTTCTCGGGTATTTCGGATCTGTTTTTGAAGTCTATTTTTAACAATAAGCTCTCTATTATGATGTTTTCATGACTTGATTTCATTTTGATAATTTTTCATCGAATAATTATTGTATATTTGAGTACATTTAATTAAAGTTGGGTATTGGAGGTTGTACACTAGTACCAAGGCTAGTACTTATATAATGTTACTTATGATTATTATTAATTTTTGGCACTTACTCACAACATGAGCCAGATTTGACTACTTACATATCTTAAGTGGCTTATTTTTATTATTGTTTAACCACTTTTTTAATCATCTAAAATATTATCAAATCGAAATTAAGAACATGACTTGGAAGGATTCTTCTGCTCAACAGTGATGATCTTTCCTAGTACTGTGGTTTTCAAAGTGAGATTTATTTTTGTAAAAGACCATGTTACAAATTCAGTAAAAGTATGTAGTGAATGTTGACGTCATAACTTAAGGGATTACTTTTGCCCAACAGTGATAAATCACTTAATGTTGTGCGATAATTGTATTTTACTATTAATTATTTTTTGTGTGGATACTGCTAGTGTGTTATGATTCGACCAAATGGAGGGTCATAACAATGCAATTAGTACCACAATCATTAATATAGATTGAGGAAACGGCTAGTGTGTTATGACTCGACCCAACAGAGGTCATAATGATACAAATTGTTTCTCATTAAAACCACATTGATTTTAATTTTTATTATATTCCTTGATATAATTTAACTCTTGCGTAACACACTATAAATATAATATTGTGGAATGGATCGTCGCTATAGTTGTATGTGGACAAACTAAAGCCCTTAATTATTGTGTAGCATTAAACTTGTCTTCTATTACTAATATGATTGGTGGAATTAAATCTTTAAGTGGCTCAAACTATGACAAATGGAAGGAACAAGTCTAAATTGTTCTAATTGTATGGATCTTGACTATACTATACGATTTGATAAACCCAATGTGCTCAATGTCGATGCATCAGCTGAGGATCTGGAAGTGAATAATCCGGATTTAAAAAAGTGGGATAGATCAAATCGTATGAGCCTTATAATCATAAATGATTTCATTACTGATGCGATCGGAGGAGGTATTCCTGACTCGCACAATGCAAAGGAATACATGCAAGCCATTCAGGAATAATTTTAGGGGACTTCTAAAGTGTTTGCCAGTAGTCTTATTATTAAAATAGGAACCATAAAATATAATGGTTATAATGGCGTATGAGAGCACATTATGAGAATGAGTGGCATGGCGACTCAATTGAAAGAAATAGACATGAGCTTTTCTGAGGCTTATCTTGTTCACTTCATCATGACTTCTCTTCCTATGGAATTTGACCCGTTCAAGATTAATTATAACACGAAGAAAGAGAAATAGAAGATGAACGAGTTTATCTCTCACTGTGTCTAAGAAGAAGAAAGACTTAAGGCTGAAAAATTTGAAAGTGCTCATTACACCGCTCTTGGCCCATCGAAAGAAAATCTCAAAAGAAAGAAGGGATCATATAAATGAAAGAACGTGAAAATTTTTCCACAGGGAACCAAACAAGGAAAAGCTAGCAGATTTACTTCTGACATCAAGTATCACTTCTGTAAGAAAAAGGGACACATCAAGAAGGATTGTCAGAAATACATAGATTAGCTAGTTAAGAAAGGTAATGATCTAATCTTTGTGTATCATAAATCACTTTATATTGATGCTGCATACAATACTGGTGGATAGATTCTGGTATAACTATTCACATAAGCAATACAATGCAGAGATTTCAATCTAGCAGGAAACTAAATAAAGGCAAACGAACTATCAAACTCGAAAATAAAGTAGAGGCTGACGTGGAGGCCATTGGGACTCTCCGTCTTATTTTAGATAGTGGTTTTATTTTAGATTTAGTTGATACTATTTACGTTCCAAGTATTACTAGAAATCTTATCTCAATTTTTAAATTGGATTCATTAGGTTTTGAATTTTAATTTAGACATAATATTTTTACTCTATTATTTGATTCCAATATTGTGGATGGTGGCTCACTAGTGGGCAATCTTTATAAATTAAACTTTAATTCATCTTATGCCCAATTTTTAGTTTCTATATATGTGGATGATAAAATCAGTAAAAAACGAAAACGGACAATCGAGAACTCCTCCATTTTATGACATAAATGTTTGGACCATATATCTAAAGATAGAGTTGAGAGATTAATCAAAGATGACATAATCGATGAGCTCGATTTCTCTGACTTCAATACTTGTGTAGATTGCGTTAAAGAAAAACTCATAAAGACTAATAAGAAATGAGCTATCAGAAGCACGAGTTTGCTGGAAATAGTTAATACTGATATTTGTAAATCGTTTCCAACTCCTGCTATTAGTGATCAAAAGTATTTTATTACCTTCACTGATAATTATTTTCATTTCGATTATATATTTCTCATTCATGAGAAATCTTAGGCTATGGATATGTTCAAAATCTATAAAGCCGAAATTAAGTTACAACTCAATTCGAAGATTAAAATTATAAGATTTGATGGAAGCGGAGAGTACTATGGTAGCTACTTTGAAACAAATCACAATTCAGGACCATTCGCCCTATATCTATAAGTGTGGTATTTTTGCTCAATACACCATGTCGGGAATACTTGAACAGAACGGTATAGCTGAGTGACAAATTCATACTCTTATCGATATGGTGAGAAGCATATTGTACAACTCTAAGTTGCTCTGTTCTTATGAGGAGAAGCCTTAAAAATAACGGTGCATATCCTGAATTGGGTTCCTAGTAAGGTTATTTTCAAAACTCCTTATAAGCTATGGATAAGAAAAAAAAAACTAACTTTAAGATATTTACACATTTGGGACCATTTAGCTAAAGAAAAGGTGTATAATCCATAATTAGAAAATTTTGATCCTAAAACTATAACTTGTCATTTCATTGGTTACCCTGATAGGTCAAAAGACTACAGGTTTTATTGCCCCACTAATAGTACCTGAATTGTTGAGATTAGATATGTAAAATTCTTTGAGAATTGTGAGAACAGTGGGAGTATTGAGCCTAGAAAAATCACTTTTAAGAAAAATCGGGTTATAATTTCTATCCCTTTTATCCAAGAAAATGTGACACCAACACCAATTATGCAAGAAAATATTAATGCACCTACGACTAAACCTATTTGACTTAGAATTTTATCAAATGGATGTTAAAACTATTTTTCTGAATGGTGACTTACATGAAGATATGTTTATGACACAACCTGAAAGTTTTCAGGTTGAGGGGGAGAGCCATTTAGTTTGTAGACTGAAATGGCCTATATATGGTTTAAAGCAGGCATCTTGATAATGATACTTAAAATTTTATGAAGCTATTTCAAACTTTGATTTTAAAGAAAATATTATGAATCAATGCATATACCTTAAAATCAGTGGGAGCAAGTTCATTATCCTTATTTTGTATGTTGATGATATATTACTTGCCAGTAGTAATTTGAGCATGTTACATGAGACAAAGAAATTTTTATCAAAGAGTTTTAATATGAAAGATCTTGGTGAAGCTTCCTACGTGATAGGAATTGAGATTCATCGAGATAGAGCCCGTGACATATTGGGACTGTCTCAAAGAACTTATATTGATAAAGTTCTGAAAATGCTCAGCATGCATAATTGTTCCGCTACTATTACCCTTGTCATTAAGGGTGATAAGTTTAGTCTACTTCAGAGTCTCAGGATCAATTTGGAGAAAAAGCAAATGGAGATAATTCCATATGCATCGACAGTTGGAAGTCTCATGTATATACAAGTCTATACTCGTCCAGACCTAGCGTATATAGTTGGCATGCTTGGTAGTTATCAATGTAATCCTAATTTGGACCATTGGAAAGCAGTCAAAAAGATTTTTCGTTATTTACAAGGGATAAAATGATACATGCTCACGTACAAAAGGTCGAATAACCTTGAAGTTATTGGTTATTCAGATATCGACTATGCTGGGTGTCAAGACACCCGTAGGTCTACATCGGATTATATATTTATGCTTACAGGTGAACCTATATCTTGAAAGAGCGTTAAGAAAACGCTAACTACTTCATCTACTATGGAAGCAGAATTTATTGCTTATTTTGAGGCAACATGTGAGGTGATATGGTTGAGGATTTTATTTTAGGGCTTCGAATTGTTGATAGTATTTCAAGGCCACTGAGAATCTTATGTGACAATTCCGTTGTGATAGCTATCTCCAATAACAACAAGACTAGTGGAGGTTCCAAATATATTGATATCAAATATCTTATTGTAAGGGAGAAAGTTTAAAATCAAATTGTATCTGTTGAAAAGATCAGTATGACACCTATGTTGGCTAACCCTCTCACTAAAGGCTTACCTCCCAAGCTTTTGTCGGAGCATGTTGCACGCATGAGATTAAAAGATAATTTTGATACCCTTTAATAGTGAATGTATAAGAGTGAATACATTTGTTTAAATTGATTCAGAAATAAGGATTATTTATTTGCTTTTCTATTTTTATACAAATAAAATTTTGAAATATATGGTGTCAATATATGACAATAAAGTAGGACCGATAATAAATTGAGTTCACATGTAATGTAATAACCTGAAATTTTCAAACCTCGAATACCCAATTAAATGCTTGTGCTTAACAAGGTAGACACCACACACTTCGGATTTTCAAAAGCTTGGGAATTTCGTAATAGCATATCTTAAGATGTGCAATTGAATTGTGAAAGATTATATATATTTAATTGTGTAAATGTCTATACAAGTTCCGTGAGAGCACCACTGGTTAGGTTAAGAGATTGCTTTGCATTCAAATAGTTCAGGGATCAAAACCTATTAAGACCTTATATTTTTGGAACTTTGAAGGACAGACTATACACCGACTTTCGGTGTAGCAATTTCACACCCAATAATCCACTCGTTATAGTCGAGATCGATGGTGATGATCTAAAGATCACCACCAATGGAGGTGATTGAACACCACCCATCCGATGGGCCATCATAAAGTTGGTTAAACAATTGATCTAAATTTGAATGCTCTAGATAAGCTAACACACAAAACGAAAATTAACAATTTACCTAAATTTGAATTCATGTTATTAATGTAAATAGTATATATGAGATATTTTCCAAAATTGATATGCGTAAGATCTTGACATTATTTTTAAGCTTATAAATTTAGATTTAGTACATGATTTTACATACCTTTGTAAATAGCATCTTGTTATATTAGTTAATTGATTTCATATGTTCCTCGCTTCTATATTTGAATCGTATCATCATCATATATTTTGTTTATATGTTTGATCTTGTGCGTCGGTTGCGTCTCAGATCAAGTGACACTGTTAACGTAGCTCAGGGGCTTGATGGTCTCAGCTCAAGTAACCTTATTAACTTAGCTCAGGGGCTTGACGTTTCGGTTCAAGTGACCTTATTAACGAAGCTCAAGAGTTTAAATTCTTGGCTCAAGTGACCCTGTTAACATAGCTCGGGGGCTTGACCGGTCTCATGTCAAGTGACCTTGTTAACGTAGCTCAAGGGTTTGACTTCTCAATTCTAGTGACCCTGTTAACGTAGCTCAGGGGCTAGACATTTGATCCCGTTTGTGATTTCTGTTACACGTTCTTATGACTTGCTTGCCTGACATGTTTCCAAGTTCTTAGATACGCATTCCTTGATCTGATATGTATTATTTTGAATATAATTGTTTGCATCCATGAAAGAATATGCTTTGACATCAATATAAAGTTTTATTTCTTTAAACTGTTTTTATCTATATATTAAGAATTATGAATAAGATTGATTAAATAAGTGATTTAGCAATTGTTATTCCTTATTGAGCTTGGATGAAGCTCACCCCTCGACTATACGTCACAGGTATAAGCTTTGAGTGGGACCTGGAGATTTCGTCGGATCCTACTGAGAAGCTTCCGCATTGACCTCCGATTTTGGTATAATTATGGAACTTCATAGACATTAGAGTTATATGTTTTCTTCTTGTACACCATTGTTTAGGTAATGATCGGCCATCAGCGATGGTTTAAGATTGTCGGGCCGTGTTTTGTACATGGATAGATTCTCTATTCCGATCATGTGTATTATTTTTTGTATACTTTTTTGTAATAACTGCTTGTTTATTCCTGCTCTTGTAATATGCCATTTTTGTAATGGAACGTGATCTATGATCCGACGACATGAGTTCTTTCCAGTTAAAAAATAAATAAAAATAAAATAGTGTTAGAAAAAATTCAGGCTATCACATATAATTACCATTCAGTTTGTAAACTTACAATCTATATGAAATCATACTAGTTGGAATCCATGTTAGTGATGAATTTTAATACAGTAACTAATGAACGGTCATGTATCGATGACATGATGCATTGACTATATTGATTATATATTAAAATTCTCACTGGACCGAACTGATTATAAAGATTTTGATTGCAATTGATTAGGACTTGTCATTCAAAAAAAGTTAGTTAACATTTGGTAATTGGAATTTATTGACACAGTGTGGCCAAATGGGAGTAATGAATTCTAATACAGTAACTAATGAATGGTCATGTATCGATGACATGATGTATTGACTATATTGATTATGTGTTAAAATTCTTACTGGACCGAACTAATTATAAAGACTTTGATTGCAATTGATTAGGACTTGTCATTCAAAAAAAGTTAGTTAACATTTGGTAATCGGAGTTTATTGATACAGTGTGGCCAAATGGGAGACTATTAGAAGTTTCTATTTTGATGGCTGTCACTATGGTCAATCCGTTGACCAATGAATGCTGTAAGATCAATCTTGTAATGTAATAGTTGCTAATTCGATGAATTTGAAGAGAATAAATAACTAACAGTTGAGTCTATTAATTATTCTGGTATGATTGTGATTTCTAATCACAATATAATTAGTAATTTAAGTCCTTAATGGGAAATGACTATTTGGCTATAAATATAAGGGATGCTTGGTCCCAACGAATGTTCGACACACTTCAACCTTTCCTATTAGCAAAAGCATTCCTATTGTGCTCAGAGGTATTGAGAGCGAGGAGATCGTTGAAGATCGGCAACCCATCATTCATGGCCTACACTTAAGATATGCATATATATTTTAATTTATGAATTATTAGTTTATTATATTGATTGATCATGTGCTTAGATCCTAAGACATATATTTGGATGGTTTGATCAATAGATCCATATAGATCCATCATATATAACCACACAAAAATCTATTAGGTCAGAAAAGAAAAAAAAATTAATAAAATAAAGTAATAATAATAATTGGGTGGCATTATTTGCACCCGTATCTCCTTTGAAAAACACATGATACTTTTTAGCACACATATTTTATAAAGAGCCGCGTAAGTATATTTTCGTTTGGGTCATTTTTACCAAAAAAAAAAAAAAAAAAAAAAAAAAATTGTCAAGAGCACTCATCATCATCATTGATCAGCTACAATGTTAGGACACATCCTTTAAAATTAGCAAATGATTAATTCACGTGAATACCCTTTTTATTTTATTATTTCGTTGGACGATGAAAAAATGAAAATGATAACATATCGGTTTCAAAGAGTTTTTTTAGTTTATTGCAATGATTTTTTTAGGGGTATTTATTTTCTAAGTGGGCTCTAAGGTATGAATTAATAAGATGCATGAGTTTTTACATTTGAATATAGTGGTATTGTGCTACTACCACATTCTCATAGTGGCCTATGCCGCACTACGATTGGAAGCCATTGAGGTGATGTAGTGATGGCAATCACCATCGAAACTAATTGAGACGGTGGCAGCGGTGGATCATCACATTATATGTTATTTTGTATTGAGTTTCACATATATATACTTTGAAAAGATATTAAAATATATTAATTGGGTATATTTTCGCTCACCTCCTTATTGAAAGCACCCACTTAATGAAAATGTGCACTCTGATAGGTGTTAGCGCACACATTTATTAAGCGGGTATTTTTAGTAATTTGTGGGCACAACTAAAAGTACTCCTATTAATTTGTGCATCAAACTAGGCTCACTCTTTAACAAAAATAAAAGAGATGACTGAGAAGATGAAGCATCTCTATTTGTTACTTATTTCTTCTAATTTTTTCTATTTTTTTAGAATAATAATAGAATGGATGCTGATAATGAAGAGAAATGACGAAATATGTGAGATGAAGCCACTGACAAATTAGTCGAAGGAGGCAGAAGAAACACCGATAGGTCAAAGATATATGATAAGAAGGAATGAATTTGAAATTCTTAAGGCTCGGTTTGAGAGCCCAAACACTCATTTCATATGCTGGATTTGGATTTGAATGGTTGAAATCCAAATCCACGGCTTTCTTGAGAGCGCTGAATTTAAATTTGCATATCTCAATCATTTGCAAATATCCTGCAATAGAAGAAAAATGGGATTTTGAAATGGCCTCTTTGAGGTGTTACTTCAAATTCAGATTTATTGGCGTGAGATAACCGCATTTGTCTCACTAGAAAAACAGATTTAAAAAAAAAAAAAAATTAATTAATTAATTAATTAATTTGCAATCAATTAGCAAATTGTTGACTGCTATAAATAGGATGATACAAACAACTTTTCATCCAACTTTTCCATTCGATAGATCTTTAGAACATGATACACCTATCAGATGGTTGGATATTGAATCCATATGCATTGGTACACATCCTAAAAAATTATCCCCCATGGGCTACCATAGAAGGGATTCTTAAGTCACTTTTAGTGGTGTTATCACGTGGAATCAACATCTAACCACCCGATAGTTGGCTCATGACTCCAAGATCTATTTTGTGAAAGGCTGGGCCAAAAAATGAGTTCCATGGGCTGATTCTAAACAGTCCAACGATTTTCATATGCAAAAACTCTAGTTGGGATTTAACAATCCAACAGCATCTGATAATAAGAAACCTATTAAAATAAGAAACCACCTTATGTTACACCCACCTCACTTAAACAAAGTAAAAATCCGTTGATTGCTTTAAATCTGACGATGGAGAGCATTTTTCGTCCTAATCTTCCGCAAATATGATCTTGAGATCATGGGCCTACCATCAGACGGTCAGTCATTGATTCTACATAGCACACATCCCAAAAAGTGAAAGTGAACAAGCATACAATCAATTTCGGTAGGGTTGTGCATTTTTTGAACCAAACCGACCAAATCGGACTGAACTGTTGGGTTTGGTCCGGTTTGGACAGGTACAAGTTTGGTCTGCTTTAGAAATTAAAAAAGGAAAACCGAAACGTTTGGTTTGATTTCAGTTCCAAGCCTCCTCTATATATATATATGGAAAAGGCCTCCGTCCTCCATGGGAGGACGGTCAGCGTCCTCCAACCTTCCACGTGGCACCCAACCTTCCACTTTTTGGGTGCCACGTGGACCTTGGGTGCATTGCTTAGATCATCTTTGAAAAAAAAATAAAAATCATCTCCACCGTATATATTTTGAATCGTGAAATGTGGACCAATAAAAATCGTCAAACTAGGACTTGTGGGTTTAAAAAAAAAAATTCGAATTTTTTTTTTTTAATATTGATCTAAACTGTCCACCTGTGCTCCACATGGCACCCAAAAAGTGTTTTGGGTGCCACATGGATCTTGGAGGATGGTCACCAATATATATATATATATATATATATATATGAAAAAGGGATCCGTCCGTAGGGGGTTTGATTAATTTTAAAGGGCATTTAGTAAAATATATATTTTTATATAAAACCCTACCCTTAGCCTATTACTAAATCCTATAGCCGTAAAATAGAACTTATAGGAAATCGATTGAGAAGTTAAGAAAATTTTACTGTGCAAGTAAAACTTATAGGAAAATTGAAACCGGCCGAACCAAACTGAACCGAATCAAATCGGGTTGGTTTGGTTTAAGAGTTGGACAGTTTAGTTTGATTTAAAAATTTAGAAACCGATTAGTTGGAAGGCACCATAGTATCAAATCAACCATTTGTCCCGTTGACAGTTGGACCTGCACATTCCACATGTGTCATGTTAAGCCGACAATCATAACCATGGATCAAAATTGGACTTGCAATTAGGTATCGGACCACCTGTTCACTAAAGGCAATGAACAGGTCAATCTCCCTCGGCTAATCTTTGGAGAAACGTATTTGAGTGCTGCCAAATCAGTGAAAGGTCATATACAAATTTCCACTTATTTTTTATCCAAATTTATCTACACGGAAAATTAGCTACAGAATAATTGCAAGAGTTGCAAAAGTAATAGTAAGGATATGGTTTTAAATATTGGATGATATAGAGACAAATCGCCCGATTCATCTTGGTATTGGAGCTTAGTGATACGATAGATTGGTTTGTATCGGATGATATAAAGCATTGTGGCTTTCATTTTTTTTATGATATCACTAATTGAGATTGATTTGTATCAGATGATATAAAGCATTGTGGCTTTCATTTTTTTTATGATATCACTAATACAAACTTCGTATCGGTGATACCCAAGAAGATATTTATTAGTCTTGGCACAGACCGGTACTAAGATTTGGACTTTCTAGTAATAGAAAGCAGCATATGGAGCCATAGTCACAACGTCGGGATACAAAAATAATTCGATAAGGGGGTCAATTCAAGAAAATTCGACAAATGGGGGAAATTTCAGTAAAATCCAGGAAATTTCATGTAACTACATAATTCTCTAATTACATAATTCATGTAACTAATAATGTATATGCAGTAATTCATCTAAGTTATATTTAAGTAAAGTCATGGAAATTTGGCATACCCTTTATTCGAAGATTTTTAGCATTTTTTTGTTCTTAAAAAAATCGAAGACTTCTGTGACTATGAATCCACCTGTAGCACACTAGCATTGAATAAGAACTTGAACTTGATTTGGCACTCACGGTAAGACCTAGATGAGCAAACTAAGTGAATTAAACAAGTCAATCTAATAGGTTTCAATAAATAGTACAAAAGTTACATTTCAGACCAAGGATCAAATTTTCGGATTTCATTTCGGTTTCGGCCTGAATCGAAACCAAAATTTCGGCCAAAAACTTCATTTCCATACATTCTAAACCCGAAGTTTTGGGTTCCCGGTTTCGTTTCAGTGGGGACTAAAATCGAAACATTTCAACCGACATCTAAAGATTTTTAGATTTCGGCCGAAATTTTTATTCATGTTTCAGACTACTAAAAACTCTTCTAACCTTTTCAATAACTTACCCAAGTCTTTTGAAAATATTGTTGATGTGTGATGTGTGTATTGGAATTCTCATTTAGTTAGTGTGTGTGAGTGTTTCTTATGTTTTGAATTTATATGTAAGCGGTGGGTTAGTATATTTGGAAGTGCCACTAACACTTTGTAAGTGATGTATATATGAATGAAAAAAGGGATATGTGAAAGCAATACCCTCTCCTTTGGGAGATCACGCCAATTAGCACCCCGACGCTTTGGAATCCTCTAGCATCGGATGAGATTTAATTCATTCATTTCTTTTGATATGTGATCAGGCAAGACCCCGTGCTCCCTCGGATTTTCTTTTGAAACTATGACATGGGATCATTTCCATATTGTGTGAAGAATCAAAGAGGGGTTATAAATAAATTTTTTGATTGAGCGAGAAGTCATAAATAAATGGTATATAAAAATCTACTCAACCATTCGAACCAAAATTGAAAATTTATGAAAAGAGAAGACATTTTCGTGGAAAGCAAGGTATCCAATTTGGTATTGGTTTCAGGTATCAGTCCCGGAGGGACTGATACGTATCGGCCGATATGGATACAGTATCGCCGTATCGGCATGTCAGTCGGTATTGGTCGATACCGAGACAGCATCGGCTGATACTAACCCATATCGACCAGTTACCTACACCGATATAGGTATTAGGGTAGTACCAAAAAAAAGGGGGGGAAACTCACATTCATTTCCATCTTAGATGCAACATTTCTAACTGGTGGGAGATATCCAATTGTAACCCTTATTGTAATCGAAAAGGAAAGGCGCCCCTCCAGTAGTACTCCTAATAGCAGCATATTGAAGATCTCTCGGTAACGTGATTTTAATTTTGGGGCCCGAAAAGACATGCATTGGCTCAAGCCATTCAGGGAGTTTCTCTTTTGGAGGTTGCATAAAGAGAGTGTGGACTCTCTTTATGGTGTTAGAGGAGGTTGCGTAACCATGGGTCAAAAAATCAGAAAATTGATATGTATCGTCCAACTCTAAAACTGATACGTACCGGACGATATATTGACATACATCGGTTCAACACAATACTTTAGAATGAGACTTGGTTTGGTTTTAAGTGCTCTTAACTCTTTTGGAGCTGATTTGGGTATCTTTAAAACAACAATTTAAACCTGCTCTTTTAAGTGAGCTGCTCGGTGCCTCCAAAGTGCAATCTCAAACACAACCTTTCTACATGGCATTGAAGTCAATATTCAAAAAATCTGTGTCGTTTCAAGATTGGAGGACAAATATTAACTCATACACAGACCTTGGTGCACAACCAACACACCTAATCATTACACTAAAAAGGAAAATTTACACTTTCAGCCCTATAAGTTTGCATATTTGCAAAAACGGTCATATAGTTTCAAACTTTCCAAAATAGGCCAACTCCAAGCCAAGTCATTTCCACGTCAGCATTATATATATATATATATATATATATATATATATATATATATATATATATATATATATATGTCCTTTTTTCATTTCCGACTAAGGTAGCCCTGTGAACGACAACTGAGCACAAGTAATCTAAAATCCTTCATAGCAAACATCAAAAAATTTAAGATAAGCTAGCGGTCGCTATCTTAAGATAGCGGGTGCTACCTTAAGATAGCATGTCGCGATCTCTTAGACTGTATGTTAAGTATGACATTTGTTATCAGCTAATTTTCATTTATTTTTATATTTTAGGTTGAAATGGATGTTCATCTTTTCTGTCATTTTGATGGCGTCCGTGTCGGCGATAATACTTACAACGGTGGACATCGGAGGATCGTCGCTATCACAGAGAAGATATCATTTGATCAATTTATGCAGAAAATATACAAGGTCAGTAGGACTCGACCGGAAGAACATTCTATTACATTATCGATTTCTTTGTGCATAGGGAAGGAGTTGGTGTTTGCGGAATTGTCGGACTCTGATGATCTTGTAAACTTATTTAGAGCATATTGTATTATTAATGGTGTGATAAATGTTTATATCAAAAAATCATTGGCCACTCTCGTTACAAAAATTTTATCGTCTTTCGAAGCATTTTAACCGTTCCAGGAAAAACGAAGATCATAAATGTTATAAGGAGAGCGTCAAATTAGGAGATGATGATGGTGTAGAATTAGAATATTCGATTTAAAATGAAGGAATACGGTTTGAAGAGGAGAACATTGTTACAACGATGATAATCGACGATGATAGAAATATAAATATATAATTTCTCTCCTACCGTAAGCCACTGAAGTAACCCTCTTCACGCATTCCAATGAGAGAAGACGATGAAGATCAAAGATATTATCCTCCACTGAATCCGATGCATAATACATGTTAACTTGACTTCAAATCGATAAATAATACATTCGATTGGAATCAGTGAAAAATATTTTTGGAAGGCCTAAGCCCATACCAATGGTCTTCCGAACCAATAGCTTTGGAGCCAACAGTAATCGAAGCCACAACACAATAGCCTCTCTCACCACAAACATCCCCACCTCGATGAACCGCAACTCAAACAACTGCACGTCAACCAACCCTATCTCAACGGACTCAACCCCAAGCACGCAATAATCATCCAGTCGATAACGGTGATAGTGATTCTGAAATTAATGAAGCACCACCTATTGGTACACGCTTTTTTTGCGTTCCTCTCAGTCTTCGGAATAAGTGGCCTAATTCAGTCCCGTGGGCTCTGGCTGAAGGCGATAGAATAATAAACTAAGAAATATTATACTCTAAAAATAAAGAGATAAATTTTAAAGGAGAAGTACCTGAGTTAATGCGATCGCAAGCTACAAATATTTATTAATGCTGTAACACGTCACTGATCATGCTTTACGAGGTGTGAGTTGACTCCTTTGTTGAACGTCGGCCAGCCAACTCCAACAGCTATAATTTGTCTAACTTAGTTTTCTAATCCTGCTCTAAGTCTAGCTAGCTTTATCTCCTTTTCCTACCTTGGGTTTGACTAACTGCAGGTTTCCTAGTACCACTCTAATTCTGACTAGCTGAGTTTCCTACTGTTGCTCTAATTCTAATTATTCTGGTCTCCTAACGTTACTCTGATTCTAATTGATTTAGTATTCTAATACCACTCTAATTCTAATTAAGTTGATCTCCTAATACTACTCTAACTAGGAAAAATAAGGGGGTTGTGGCCCATTATGCTAAGGAGGATCGGCCCCGTTCTCAGGTACTCTCCATAAGCTCCCTTGGGTAAATCGGTTGGTTAAGGATTATTTTATAAATATTATGGATTAAAAATTGAATTTAGGTTGGGAAATAAGAATTTATGGATTGAAAGTTGAGAGATTTTAGGAACTACGAATTGGAACTAAAAATTTAGAATTATAACTTAAAGTTAAGAACTGGAACTTGAAATTAAGAACTAGAAGTTTAGAATTAAAAATTGGAAACTAGAAATTAGAACCTAAGATCTAAAACTAAGAAATTAAGAACTAAAACTGGAAATTAAGAACTAAAACTAAACAAGAAGCTAAAATTAAGAACTAAAAACTAGGAACTAAAAAAGGATTACTTGAGACCAAGTGTCGCAGAGAGAGTCTTGAAATCCTAAGCTCGGAGGAGAGGAACTCGAGACTTGAATGTAAAAATCGGGTGAAAAATAAGTGAATTGGTGCAAAATTTGTCTGTTTGGGCGAGGTATGGGGGGTCTTTTTTTAGGTGTCGGGCTAATTCCACGCATGTGCGGGATTTATTGATTCCGCATAAGTGAGGTTGCGCTTAATTGAATTCCATGCAGTGGCGTATGCGTTTGATACAATTTGAGTCGGCCTCTGAACCGGGCTTCCTTGTTCTAGGATGCTTGGGAAACCAATTCGCACAGTGGCATATGCGCTTGATTGAAAGTTCAGGCGGTCAGAGGAGTTGAAGGTCGAGCTCGATTGGGAACCAATTCCACGTATCCAATGATGCGTGGAATTAAATTTCCCACAGTGGTGTATGCGAGAAATTTGTGTCCCTGAGCGGTTTGGGGGGTAGAGTCCCAGTCTAATCTGGACCAATTCCACGTATTGGCTCAGACATGGAATCGAGCACGTAAGTGTATCTGAGCGGGATTGAGGTCTTTGGGAGGTGTATGAAAGGCAGCGCTAGTCCAAGCGGGACTAATTTCGTGCAACTGTGTCTGCGTGAAATTGGATTAAGCGCATATTAACTTACATGGAATTCGAAATTTTCCCGGGTCGAGTCGGGTTCGAGCTGCAAAGCTATTATTTCAGTCTGGGTTTCAATCATATACTATTATTTCAATAATGATCCCGTATTTAGGGTTTTAAGGTCTTCGGAGAAGGTCAGTCCTTTTTTAGATGTAAGGTCAAAGGTTGACCGAACAAGTTTGAATACTCCGAGAGGGCAAAATTAGGGTATCTACAAATGCCCCTCTTCGATGCGTCCTTACGGAGTAAGGATGCGTCAAAGAAGTAGACACCATTCTTCTGAGGTGCCTGATAAGTAGTGAAAAATACCATTTTTTACCCCTAAACATGAGCCTTGAAAGACCCTTGAGAGGACTAAATAAGTGCTTTAGTGTTCATATTGCAGCTAACCAAAAAGACAGGTCCAAATCCGAAAACCATCCTAAAATGATCAAAAAGCTGACAACGCATGTCAAACTCAAAGAGGGAGTGAAGAAATAGCCTCAGCAATGGCTAAAAAGGTCCTAAAAGAGCAAGAAAAGACCTGAAGAAGAAGAAGGATCCATTCGCAAAGAAGAATGGAAGCTAAAAGTTCAATTCGCAAAGAACATCTACTATTCGCAAAGAACTTTGAACTTTGCGAAAAGAAGAGAAGTCCTTTGCGAAAAGACCTCCTGAAGCCAAAATGCTTTGCGAAAAGAAGAGAAGTCCTTTGCGAAAAGATCTCCTGAAGCCAAAGTCCTTTGCGAAAAGATCTCCTGAAGCCAAAATGCTTTGCGAAAAGAGATGCTGGAGCCAAAATGCATTGCGAGAGATTCTGAGCCAAACTACTTTTGAAAAAGCCCTTAAACTATGCGAAATGGCATTCGGGATTTGCACGTCCAAGGGTATTTCAGAAACTTTGCACGCGCCCCAATGCGTTTTAAAACCCAAGGACATTCCTGAAGATTCTGCACGAACCAAAGGCATATTCCACCCATGTGAACACCCAAAGATGAAATTACTTGGCGGGAACTTAGAAGCTCAAACAGATTTTTGAATTACATAACGAAATTGATGCCTCTGTTTTCACGATTGGTGAACCAGATCAAGCATTTCGATTGGCGAGCAGATCTGGATCCCGGTGCTCGACTCCTATTGGTTGATACTGAGATCTATCCAATTACGATTGGTTGATACACATCCGGTGGCTTAGGGAAAACTATAAATAGACGAACCATTTGCCCAATTTGGGTATCCAGTTTTAGAGTTTTCATCTCTGCTTTCCCCATTCCATTAAAGCTCATCCGATTCCCCTGTAATCCCTTCTTGTATTTTACCTTTGAGAGCCATTGCAGTGATTTGTACTTCCAAGTTCGGATTCAAGATCAGAATCGAGGGCTCTCGAGAAGCTTGTAAGTCCGAGGGCTCTCTAAGAAGCCGTGCTCGAATTGTAACGTTGGATTTTAAAAGGTTCGTAATTTGTGTCTTCTCCATTGGAGTCATGTCGAGGGTTACGAATGCTCACCTTAGTGCATTAGACTTCTTTAGATTCACTCATCCGCATCCAACTTCCTTAATTCATCATCCTGTCGAATTAGCGTTGGTAACCTAATTCAAGCAAAGATTTACAAATGATGTTCATGTTACCAAATAAAGAATAGGCCTGACTAGTCGATGATGATCATGACAAATCACGCCCATAAGTCTAAACCTATTCCTTAATTCGATTTATTTCTCTTACATCTGTCTTTGGTAGCGGATGAAGATTGAATCTGCCTGTTGAACTACTGATTCTCCATTAAAATTCAAAGGCTAAAATACATGAAGCTATTATTTACGCATTTGTCTTATTTTAAACACCTCCACAACTCGGATCCGGATCACGTAGTTAGTTCTTTTCTTTATTTGCTTTTAGTTAAACGTGACAAAACCCAACACTCTCTTTTATCTATTCTTTATTTTAGATAATTATAGAGCCAGATCCTGGTAGCACGGATCACGAGGTTTATCTCTCATTTTAGACAAACTTCTCGTGGGCGATCTTGAAATACTTACTTTTAAAACTTGCTACAATTGGCCTCGATCTTGCGGGCCGATGTTAGCCAATGTCTTGATATCCCTTTCATAAGTTAACATCCATATAATTTAGCATTCTTTAATTCTTTAATTTTTGCACACATTTTGGCACACTTGGAGCGACAACAAGTTTTTTAGCGCCGCTGTCGGGAAGTTTGTTCTAAAATAGGTAGACCTAAGTTTTTTATTTTGTAGATTTGATTTTATTTTAATTTTTCTTTAAACTTGCACTTTGCATTCCAAGTGCTTGATTAAATGTCTCTGTTGCTTTGTATAGAAAACTGCTTTTATAGCAGAATTTTTTTTTTTTTTTCGAGTTTTTATTCTTTGCCTTCTAGTTATTTGAATAAATGTCGCCACTCTTTTGTCTTTTGTCAAATTTGGGCGTGCTTTGAGTTTTTCTTTTATTTTTGTCAATACTTGAATAAGGTAATCTTACTGCAGTTTTGGATGTTTGCGGATCTGGAGCAGTCAACAAGAACATCTGGACCAAAGCCGAGCAGATCTGCTTGAGTTTGCATCCTTCTCCTTTGCATTCATTTTCTATTTTTAAATTCTTGAGAACCAGTGATTCTGCTGTGTTTAATGTTTGTTTTGATTATAATTTCTCCTGTCTTTTAGGCATCTTTGATTTTTTTTTACAAAACCAAATACAAAATAAAAGAAGCTGAAAACACAAATAGAAAATCTACGAGTTGTTTCTCATTATTTTCGGAGTAAATAAGGGCTCTTGTTGAGCTCCGGTGATCCAAAACAAGTAAAAAACAATGGATAGCAATATGGTCATGATTTACATCGTAAAATTCAAAAAATGAAAAATGTAAAAATAACAAAATTGTTGAAAAGATGAGGAGGAGAAATTTGTTCCTCACCTCCCATTTCCCCATGCAATGAAATCGGTTTCTCCTTTTGACAAAGGAAACACAAAATTGAGGAAATGATGGAGACATTCAAGCAAGTTAAAATTAATCTACCTACGCTTGATGCAATCAAACAGTCCCCGCTTATGCAAAATTTCTCAAAGAGGTGTGCACCCACAAAAGGCAATCTAGGATACATTTATCCAAGAAGGCCTTTCTTGTGGAGAAAATCAACCAAGTGCTATCAATTGCAACACCACCTAAGATGCAAGACCACGGAATCCCCACAATCCCTGCATCATTGGGGAGCACACCATTGAGAAAGCCTTGCTAGATCTGGGTGCTAGTGTCAACTGCTCTGTTTATGAGAAGCTAGGTTTGGGAGAATTGAAACCCACTCAAGTGGTGTTACTGAATGGAGATCCAAAGGAAACCTATGGGGTTGATTGAAGATGTTTTGGTAGGAGTAGACAAGTTTTTCTACCTGGACTTTTTGGTGTTGGACATGGAACCAACCAAAAGTACCACTTGCCATCCCTGTCATTATGGGAAGACCATTCACAGCTACTGACTAATGCATGCATTCAATGCAGTGTCCGGCATCATGGAGGTGTCTTTTGGAAATATGAAAGTTAAATTGAATGTGTATAATGTCATACTCAACCTCAATTCTCTGAGGAATGTTTCCATGTTGACATCATTGATGATGGTGGAGTCTTTACAAACATTTCGCAAGGTAAAGACTCCACCATCTATTCTAATCCTCTCGCCTTTTCTCTTGTCGAAATCAAAGGTGTAGATCACAATTCACGATCTTTCAGAGCAAGAAACTCACACAGAGGAAACCCTCGGATCATGATCGCTTCTACTCTTATTCTTTTACGTGATTCTTTGGTACTTAAGCTACATTTGAGGCCATTTTAAATATGGGAAAAACCGAGAAATCTCTTCGCCATGTTCCCTAAATCTTGACCAAGAAGGCACCAAAACACCCCAAAAGCCAAAGGCAAAGCCAAGAAGTCTGCAAGAGAAAACTTTCAATGGACAAAGCAGATAGGGTTGAAAAAGAAAAAAAAAATACGCCATGAGGAGCCCACCCTGCCTCGAGCCCAGTCCGAAAGTCGTCCCCATTACCCATTCCTTTGGTTTTGCCTAACCCATTCATTGATGCCGAGCTCATACGAGCTATTGGTGGATGAAACTTTTCTCCTCCAAACCCGATTGCGTGCTATCTTTAAGATATCTCAGGAGGCTTCCTCAGACCATCCTCACTCCATTACGAAAATTTACCCAAGGATGACAAAGTCGTGGTATCGTGAACCTCACCACGGTCACAGAGGAACATCTTGATGTGCCAACCTAGTTATTTTATGTACAACCGTGACTTAATCAGGATCGCTGAGGACATTGGACATGCCCTAGGGATACCTTTTCAATTCAATCTGATGGACCCTTGAGCTCTGAAGTTGCCTCTTTCGGAGATATGGTGCCCATTTGACACGGGGCATGGTGGGTTACGGGCAATCAATAGTGAGAAGAGATCGCAATATCTCGATGGATTCCATACTCGAGAGAGTTTTTATGTTACTCGGCACACCCAAGAGAGGCGAACCCCCATCTTAGAAGCCCTCTTTCACTTCTCTAAGGGCAATTCTTCAATGCCCCATGCCGATCTGAAAGCAATGGTGATGTGAGTGCCAAGGTAAAAAGGAATGAAGATTGCGGCCTCCCTTTGGAAGACTCATTCTGACCCTCTTAAGAGCCAAGTTTGACATTGATAGGAAGAGCCCTTTGAGGTACTCACTCCTCACAACTTTGGCAAGAAAGCACGGACCACAAGTCGGCCATGTTAAGAAGAATGAGGGAAGTAGGAGAATCAACCCTACCAGTTACAAGCCCAATTCATCAATTGTCTCTTTCTTATTTTCTTATTTTACGCTTTTTATTCTATTGCAATTTTTTTCTCGTTATAAGTCGTGCCTAACCAAATTGCTTTTGTTCTCCCTATTTGGAAAAACTTACAACCCCTCCCCTACTCCCTTTCCCTTTTTCCTTTTATTTTCTATCCAAATTTCGATGTGCTTGTCAGAATCGGATTATTGTTGTTTCTGCTGTCTTCCCTAATAATTGTCCACCACCTTTGAACCGGTGAGGACCTTTGTTCCCCATAGGTTTGGGGGTGTGGCATAAGTCTGCCTAGGAATAGTTAACATAAGGGCAGAATCACCTAAGTAATTAGGAAATGTATTAATTTACTTAAGAATCATGACAACTAGAAAATTTAAAATTCCTTTGCCAAATTTAGACATTCTAAACCTTGCGATATTCTACATTTCCATGATGATTACACCATAAAAACATACCGTATCGACGTAGTAAGTCAAAAGGAAGAGAAAAAGGTAAAGATATACTTAAAAGCTCAAGGAAAAACCATAACCGGTGAGAATTGAGCCCATATATTTTCCATCTCTGTTGAAGAGTGGTGAGGCAATTTTTCGATTCAAAGGATTGGTGAGGCATTAGATCCACTAGAAGTTAGGAAACTCCAAATTAAAACAAGTAACAAAGACTCGTGAAACCGAGGAAAAGATCAAGGCCTTCTTTAGACTTGAACCTACATGAACCAACCAAGAAAAATCTGCCTGTTTGTACCCCATTTGAGTAAATCCTACAATTCTTCATCAAAAATACTCAAAAGTACTTGCACCGAACCTATGGAACCAATTCAGCCTTCCCTCACTCGAGAATTCAGGAGGTAAAGGAGAAAGAATCAAGATGGACCATTTAGGGCAACATCAAGAAAATGAAGAGAAAATACCTCAAAAACAGGCAATATGGTGGATCGAGAAAAGAAGAGACAAACAATGTGAAAAGTTGCAAGCAAAAGGCAAAAAGGGACCTTATGTTGAAAAATGCAAGATCAAAGAAAGAACTGATCACTTTGTGAATGTGAGAATCTCGAAAAGAAGAAGAAAGAAGCTAAACTCAAAAGGTGGAGTCATGAACCATCTCCCACTTCCCGAGTTCTCAAATTCAAACCTCTGTTCAAATTGCCTTTCCTTGAAACTTCACTCCATAAGCCATACAAACAAACCTAGATTAAAAGCCCTTGTGATCCAAAGTTGAGTGAGTCATGTGGAGATGAGAAGTGACCCAATCTATGGTGAGGAGATGTCAATGATGCCATTGCCTAAGAATCATGCCTATGCTCATGCTTACAGATCCAGTTGGGAGATGTAACCGCTCTTGAGCTTGAGTGAAAATGAACCCCTCAACAAAAACACGATGAGAGTATACCGTGAGTATTTGGGTTGGAACTTGAGCACCTTAAGTATGACTTATAACCTAATTTTTATCCATAGGATGAGCTATCACTTGGCACATTTGTATGATTTTCTATGACTGTTCACAGATTGGAAATATTGAAACATTCATGAGGTTTATAAATGTTTAAATTCACTGCAAACAATAATCAAATTTTCTTTCATCATTGATTCAAGAGTAACTAACCTGCTCCTTGATTGCTCATTTGATAATATTGCACCGATGTTAACTGTTTCATGGAGAAGTTTGTGGGTACCTTCACTGAAAACCCTCGTGGAGACTTCACTCCTCCTCTAGGATCACCTAGGGGTTTAAAAGGCTTGTTGCATATGCTAAATGCACCTGTGCTTCCTACAAAAGTGGCTCTTTACTTTGTTTTTTATGTTTCTTTGCTCGTGGACTAGCAAAGCTTAGGTTTGGGGTGTGATAAGTAGTGAAAATACCATTTTTACCCCTAAACATGAGCCTTGAAAGACCCTTGAGAGGACTAAATAAGTGCTTTAGTGTTCATATTGCGCCTAACCAAAAAGACAGTCCAAACCGAAAACCATCCTAAAATGATCAAAAAGTCGACAACGATGTCAAACTCAAAGAGGGAGTGAAGAAATAGCCTCGAATGGCTAAAAAGGTCCTAAAAGAGCAAGAAAAGACACGAAGAAGAAGAAGGATCCATTCAAGCAAAGAAGAATGGAAGCTAAAAGTTCAATTCAAAGAACATCTACTATTGCAAAGAACTTTGAACTTTGCGAAAAGAAGAGAAGTCCTTTGAAAAGACCTCTGAAGCCAAAATGCTTTATGCGAAAAGAAGAGAAGTCCTTTGAAAAGATCTCCACAAGCCAAAGTCCTTTGCGAAAAGATCTCCTGAAGCCAAAATGCTTTTGCGAAAAGAGATTACGGAGCCAAAATGCTTATGCGAAGAGATTACGAGCCAAACTACTTTGAAAAAGCCCTTAAACTATGCGAAATGGCATTCGAGGATTTGCAGCTCGTCCAAGGGTATTTCAGAAACTTTACGCGCCCCAATGCGTTTTAAAACCCAAGGACATTAGGAAGATTACGAGCACGAACCAAAGGCATATTCCACCCCATGTGAACACCCAAAGATGAAATTACTTGGCGGGAACTTCTAGAAGCTCAACAGATTTTTGAATTACATAATGTAATTGATGCCTCTGTTTCACGATTGGTGAACCAGATCAAGCATTTCGATTGGCGTAATAGATCGTCAGATCTCGGTGCTCGACTCCTATTGGTTGATACAGATCTATCCAATTCGATTGGTTGATACACATCCGAGCCGGCTTAGGGAAAACTATAAATAGATCAACCATTTGCCCAATTTGGGTATCCAGATTTTAGAGTTTTCATCTCTGTTTCCCCATTCGAGCTCATCCGATTCCCCTGTAATCCCTTCTTGTATTTTACCTTTGAGAGCCATTGCAGTGATTTGTACTTCCAAGTTCGGATTCAAGATCAGAACTGAGGGCTCTCGAGAAGCTCGAGAAGTCCGAGGGCTCTCTAAGAAGCCGTGCTTTCTGTAATTGTAACGCTGGATTTTAAAAGGTTGTCAGAATTTGTGTCTTCTCCATTGGAGTCATGTCGAGGGTTCCAATGCTCACCTTAGTGCATTAGACTTCTTTAGATTCACTCATCCGCATCCAACTTCCCTTAATTCATCATCCCTGCGAATTAGCGTTGGTAACCTAATTCAAGCGGCATTTACGATGATGTTCATGTTCAAATAAAGAATAGGCCACGACTAGTCGATGATCTGTGACAAATCATCGCCATAAGTCTAAACCTATTCCTTAATTCGATTTATTTCTCTTACATCTGTCTTTGGTAGCGGATGAAGATTGAATCTGCCTGTTGAACTCTGATTCTCCATTAAAATTCAAAGGCTAAAATACATGAAGCTATTATTTCTGCATTTGTCTTATTTTAAACACCTCCACAACTCGGATCTGGATCACGTAGTTAGTTCTTTTCTTTATTTGCTTTTAGTTAAACGTGACAAAACCCAACACTCTCTTTTATCTATTCTTTATTTTAGATAATTA
Organism: Chloranthus sessilifolius; assembly: GCA_021018995.1. Lineage (NCBI taxonomy): Eukaryota > Viridiplantae > Streptophyta > Magnoliopsida > Chloranthales > Chloranthaceae > Chloranthus > Chloranthus sessilifolius. Next base: position 112,565,166 of record CM037594.1, on the reverse strand, counting down.
TAGAGCCAGATCTGGTAGCACAGATCTGGAGGTTTATCTCTCATTTTAGACAAACTTCTCTGTGGACGATCTTGAAATACTTACTTTTAAAACTTGCTACAATTGGCCCTGATCTTGCAGGCCAGTGTTAGCCCCAATGTGCTGATATCCCTTTCATAAGTTAACATCCATATAATTTAGCATTCTTTAATTCTTTAATTTTTTGCACACATTTTTGGCACACTTGGAGCGACAACAGTGCCTTCTAATTTTTTTGGGAAATCACAAGTGTAAATCAAGAAGCTGCCATGAAATATTTGGCTTTCTTATCTATCAACACAAGCTAAGGAGGAGCATTCGGGGACCCAGTGGTAGTTGTCAAGGGGTGTATCCTTATCCGTGGGTGCAAGTGGCATCCCACCATATATCACGACTTGCTGCAAGGGGCAGTCAAACAAAAGGAAATTGATGCAATCGAGGTATCGGGGGGCGTCATAGGAATGTCCAGAGATAAGGTCAAGTGATCAAATAATATGAAATAATATGGTGGCGAAGGCTTTCGCAAGTCATATAAGACCGTGAGCGTCATTGCTCACACCAATGGCGCGTCAGGGGTCCCTTTCCAGTGGACATTTGTAATTTCTCAGAGTTGAGTATACTTACTGTTCAGTTTCTCAGGAGAAGGAACGGATTAGAGTGATGAGAGAGAATTTTGATAGATAGAAGGTTTATTTATTATCATTTTTTGAAAGTTTGGAATTTTTAATTTAAGATCAATTCGGTGATAAAACGACGAAAAATGTGGCTTCTGAGACATCGCTGAGCAGATCCATCGGAACGAGATTTGTAGACCCGACTATTTATGTGGTTGTCAAGACAACACTTGGTATGTCGGATACTTCGTCTGATCTTCTCGCGGATACTAATGATTGTCTCTTACTGGAGGACTACAATGATTCGCGGGTCAGGAGAGACTAGTTTTTTGAAAACTTTTAACTTAATATTAGCTAATTATATTTTACAAGGAATATCAAGTCGAAAGAAAGGGGGTGATACTTACCTGATTTTTTTGCGTGATGAGATGTCTGGATTGCCTGATGAGATGTTCACGATGGGATTTGATAATTGATGGGCGTTGTTGTTTCATGGTGGACGCGCGGTGGGACATTAGGGCGCTTGATGAGAGGCTCATGACGGGGCTTGATATTTGTTGGGTGCCGATGGGACGTCAGAGAAATTTCTCTCTTCTTCTGCTGGTGAGCGTATGTTTCTGTTGCGGTGGAATCTGGCGACTACTGCACAATGAGACATTTGGGGGGTTTGGCTCTTTACTTTTCGTGATGGGCATTGGTTGAGCCTCCCCTTCTGGTTGTGTGTCGTGACGAGTTACGACGGGACTTGATGGTTATGCGATGGGGCATTTCGGTTTGATGACTTCTTAGCTGTTTTAACGTCGTGATGGGACAATGATGGTGTATTTTTTTCTTTAGCAAATCTTGGTTATGCAATGGGTTGGAGCCAGTTTGAATGGTGTCTTGAGATCGCGACAGGACTTACCTTTGGCCTTGGTAGTGTGGTGGGGTTTTAGCGTCATGATGGGACATGAGTGCATGGCTAATTTAGGCAATGAACTTAGGTGTTGGAACAACATTGGGTATGTGCTTTCTGTCGTGATGGTATGTGTTATTGTGGGGATGTGTGCTATGATATTAGCGGCTCTCTCCCTCTGGTCGATGTGTGGGGTTACACGATGGGACAAGGGAGAGTGATTCCGAGTAACACGGAATGATTTATCTTGTGGCTACTTTGTCATCATTCAGGTGTCGTTGTCATTATTTTTAGCTTTTGTGTCACGATGGGACTTTTTTTTTTTTTTTTTATTCTAGTAGTTTGATTGTGATAGGGCATCGGGAGGTGTGTTATTGTGATGAAATTATGAGCGATAATTTTATTTTATGTTATTTTCTTTTGTCGGATTATTGACCGCAGCGAAGCGAGTGGCGGGCGTGGGGGAGTGATTTGATCGCGATGGGACTGCGGGGAGCAGTTTTTCCTTTGATTTTTTTACTGTGATTTTATTTAGTTTTGTGCGATTTTGTGACAGCCCAAATTTCGGTATCCTGAAATTCGTGCCATCAACACGACCCTCGAGGTCGTGCCCCATAAACATGCACAAAAGATTGGTATAACCAAGCACAATAAAGCATAAGAAATGAATTGAACAAGATTTCTCATGCATTAATGATATATTATTCTAATAAGAACCCAAAAAATAATTCTAATCCCATGTTACTACATGAGCAGAAGAACCGGCCTGAACCATCGGTGGTAAAACAAAGTCACCCCAAATGGTTTGCCAAAAAAAAAATATCAATAATTACATTTTCACACAAAAAGGCTTGACATACCAAGCCGTATAGTACTTTCACAAATCCGAATCAAAGTATGCAGGGGTCTCCTAGAAGAATTCCTCAGGAGGGGGCTCCTGATCCTCCCCAGGTAAGTAATCCGAATCTCTCGGATCAACGTCTCCAGAAGTAGTAGCAACCGCAAGTATGGGACCTGCGACGTATAGTCTAAAAGGTGAGCTACATCATAGCTCAATAGGGAAACGAACTGAATGAACATATAAGTTAAACTCTCACATATATTCCATGATAATTAATAGCATAATGTATCAATAAGTTTACTTGAAAAAGCAGTTTAAATGACTGAAAAGATGCATTTGGATGTCACTATTATTTTATATATTTCATTTGTCCTCAACTTGTTCATTAATTACAATGATTCGGCCTAAAGACTTAAATCATAGCTTAAATATTCTCCGATTTACTATAGCGTCGGGCACCCGATGGAATACCCACCATCGTCGTCTAATCAGACATTTTTATATCTTTCAATGCTACCCAGGTCCCTTTCTCATAGGCGACGGAGTTCACGTCTCATACATAAACACCCACATCCCTGGGATGTCCAAGCAGTGTCTGAATTAACATGGATTGGCCAGTCACGCGGATATTCTGCCGCATCAGGTCACAAACCTTAAATATCAAGTATACTACATATAATTATTCACCGTATGATTGTGCTAAATATAGTAATTTAGGTCTTATCATTCTCATTCTCTTTACTTTATATGATCACATACATCCCTGGGATGTCCAAGTCAAAGCATTACACAGATGCCTTTATCATATTCACATCCCCTGGGGACGTCATACTTATTTACTTTGATTTGTGTTCACACACACACGTGCACTTAGTATTCACATTTTAGATGCATGATTTCATTTCTATATCACTACATACATATTCTTGCTCTTAAATTACATATTCAAGGTGTTCCCTACCTCACGTGTCCGGATTTCCAAGCATCAAAGTCCTATGCGGTTCCCCATACTTGCATTCACTCGCACCACCTATGATACACCATAGCATAAGTAAAGCATCAAGAAATATGCATAGAAGAAGGTACAAGACCCTCCTTAAACCTCAAGGTCCAAAACAAAGGCCAACAGAAACTGTCCAAATCGATTGAACGATTTCCAAAATCGATCAATCGAAATCCCAAAAGCGATTAATCGAAATTCCAAAATCGATTGATTGATTTCTCAAATCGATCAATCAACTTTCCCAAGCTTTCATTTTCTAGTCACTGGGAGTGCTCAGACGATTAATCGATTTTCCATCGATTAATCGAAATTCAAAATCGATTGATCGATTTCTCAAATCGATCAATCGATTTCGAGTCTTTTTGCCCAGCTAACTTCCAGGAAAAAATCGATTAATTGATTTTTCAAATCAATCAATCAATCGATTTTGGCCTGGAATTTCAGCCCTTTTCGGGCATTTCTTCCTTATCATTTCTCTCTCATTTTTACTTCTCTAATTCATCATTTAAACTATAATTGAATGCACAACAATATGTTTAAAATAAATTCAATATAACTCACCTCAATCAATCTTTTGATTGAACAATTAGATCGGTCTATAGGTTAGGGCTTCTAGCATCGACTTCAACGAGTTTCAACACATCAAATCCGGTGTTAAATGCTCAAACCCGTCTTTAATTTGGAATCCACATTAATTCCCTAGCAATTACTCCTTCCTTACTCTCTCTCTCTCTCTCTCTCTCTCTCTTCTTAACTCTTCTCACCAACCAAAAACAAAGAGAAATAACTTCTCTTAGTTATTAAGCCCTTTTTAAACCATCTTGCATTGGTGTTAAGCATATACACCCTAGATAGGTGTATGTGATTTCTAAACTGTTTCCAACACTACACACCCATGTTAGTTAACATCTTGACTACTCTAACTAAAGTCATCATGTTGACTTTCACTTGGTCAAATTTACGACCAATCGGGCACGCATCCCGAGGACACTGTTCAACACCCAAAATTTGGGGATGTTACATATTTTTTGTTGGTTGTATTTTCTATTTGTTTATATTGATTTGTTTGTTAGGTTTTGTTTTCTTATTTTTGGGGAGTTTGAAGTGTTTCTTTTGTTTAAGGTATAGGTTTTGTTTTAGTTTTATGTTTAGTTTGGGGTGATATTTGTTAGAATTAGGTTCAAGCTTGGATGGGGTGTTTAGATATTTTGATCATATTGGTTAATTTATTTTGTGATGGATTTGTATTTCTTTAGGGGGTAAGTATTTTGTGATTATTGGTTTATCTCCATTTGTCATGAATTGTTTCCTTTAGGGGGGTATGTGTCTTGTTTCGGTTAATTAGATGGAGGGAGCTTGGAAATGAAACACTTGTCATTTTGTGACTAAGGGGCCTTTTGCTTATAAATAGGTACCTAAGGGTTGGGGTTTTTTTTTTTGTTTTATTCTTTTATTATTTTTTAGTGGATTTGTAATTTTATTTTTTGGAATTTGGTACTTTTTAATGTCTTTTCTTTCATTTTATTATATTTCTCGGGTATTGCATCCTAAAGGGATTTTGTCCTGGTGATTTGCTCGTTGTGGTATCGGGTTATTGGGATATGGGGTGGTGCTAGGATCGATGATGTTAATTTAGCTCGAAGTGTCACCCTATTGGGGGAATAGACGAAAGAGTTAAAGGTGGAGGAAAGAAAATCAAGGAAAAGAACTGCGTCAGAGTTCTCATGATCGGTGCCAATTGCTCCTTGGTAGGTTCTGTGGATTGACCTTTGGTCGGCCCTTCCTTAGGGGTTTCCAAGATCGGCCTGTCATAGGTGTATGCCTCAGATCCTGAGTGGTCTTCTATGAGTCACTCTTTCTTTTCCATCGGCTCGGGGCTTTGCAATGTTGTCATTTTATTGTGTGACCTAGAAGATTGCATCTTAAGCAGCATCTCAAGGGGGGAAAGGAGGGAAAGATGAGATTCTTGTTATAATTCATTCGGCATGTGCTTCCTCTCCGGGCTTCTTCATCTCTCCCCTTTTTATGTGTTATCATTCGCTCATTTTTCCTCAAGGGTGCCCATTCTGATTTTAAATTTGTCTTTCGTTTGACGGGTTTAGTTTGATTCTTGTTTTGGGGTTGTAATTATTTTTATATGTTCAAAGGGTATGCCCTTGGTGTAATTTGCAACGATTTTATCATATTTGTGAATTTTGATTTATTTATTTATGTATGGTTACCTGATTTTTGGTGAATTTTGGTTTGGCTTAGTTAATTTAATTTAGTTTGGTCTGCTTTATTTGCTTGAGTATATTTTTAATCGGTTCTGGTTTAATTCATAATGGTAACACGCTAATTCTAGTTTTTCAGGGTGTATAGTTTTAGGTTTGAAGTGTTATTTGGATAGTCTGCGCGTAGGTGTGGATCAGGTGGGTAAGCTACTATTTTTTATGTGTTTGGGCCTCCTAGTTTTGGTCTCTGGTCTTGTTGTTCCGTGTATATATTTTATTGTTATAACTAGGGAATTCTGTGCATGCGCATGTGCGTGGAATTAAATTCCGCGCATATTTACTTGCGCAGGATTTAGGCGTCAGGGGGCTAATTAAGCATAGGTTTTGTGACGTGAGATTCAATTCTGTGCAAGCTCAATTGCGCGTGATTGAAGGGTCAACAAGGTTATTCCGTGTGTTGGTGCTTGCGTGTAATCGGATTTCACGCAGGTGTGGATGCCTGAGATCGAGGGGTCAGGTGTTACTTTACGCTAACTTTGAGGCATCGGCTCAAATTTCGCACAAGACTTGTAGTGCGTGTCTTGAATTCCACATGATAGGATAGGCGCGTGATTGAATAGTCGCATGCATGATTTATTGGGGGTTGAATTCCGCGCGCTGCGGGTTGCGCGAGATTCTAAATCCGTGCGTTCTGACAGGCGCTTAATTGGATTACACGCAGCATGTTCAGCGGGGGATTTGCTGGGTGTCTATATATTGGTGGGGTTTTTCCGAATATCTTCGTTCTCTTCCTCTCTTCTTCTTTTTGCTTATCGATTCGAGATCTGATGTCTCTTCTTCCTTTCTTCATGATTTCACAAGATCTTCGTCCCGTATTGATGTTTGGTGATGATGTCACTTGGAAGTACTGCTATAGTCGAACGGAGGTGTTATTAGAAGCACCCCCATAGTCGAGGTGATCGGTGGCACTTTGCCGCCAAGATGGCGGAAGAAAGGTGTTACAAGTGGAGGGAGAAGGTGTTACCCAACCAATCCTCTTCTCGCTTTTTTGTTGCTTCTGATTGGATGCTCCTCCTTGCGTGTCCGTTTTGGGATCCTTGTTCTTCATTTTAGGTTTTCGTTTTGGGTTATAAATTCAGGGGGTATGCCCCCAGTGTTACCTATAAAAAGCTTTATTTAAAAAAAAAAAAAAAATCTTTATTTTATTTCGTTTCTTTGTTTGGGTTTAATGTGTGTACGCGTGAGTGTTAGGGGGCCTTCTTGGGCCGTGTTATTGTGTTTAGAGGACTTCTTGGCCTCGGTATATATATGTATATCTTTTTTTTAGTCGGGTTTGGAAATTACGCCCAAGCATGTTAGCGCAAAATTGAATTCCACGCGAGTGGTGATGCGCGCGATTATAAGTTCGGAGGGTTAATTAAGTGCTATATGTGTGGTTCTTAATTTAATTATGCGCATACGTCAATGAGTGTGATTGAAAGGTCGTCTGGTCGCCGAGGCAAGTGTCTGGGCGGCTCCTCAAATTCCACGTAGAGGCGGAGGTCTTTGATTATAATTTCATGCAATGTAAGTTGCGCGGGTTCCATTTGTCGCCCGTGCCAGTTGACGGGGCTCTGATTAAGAGCGATCTATCCGGCACTTAATTCTAAATCCGCGTATGTCCTTGGGCGCTTGATTAAATTCCGTGCTATAGTCAATGCGCGAGATTAGGCGGAGTCTATAAAAATCAGAAGTCTTTCTCATTTGATCTACGCATTCTGACTTTTCCTAATTCTTTTGCTTCTCGGCTCTCAAGTACTCTAATTTATGTGTCCTTGCAGTATCTCGTGATCCATCCATCGGATTTTGACGTGGTTTCTTGCGTTTTTCCTTATTTTTTGAGTGCTTTCTTGTGAGATGGAGCCTGAGAGTAGTATGACCATCTCGGAGTTTGTAGGGTTGTTGGATGATGCGGGTGCTACAGAGATTCCTCCTATAAGGGGAGTGGCGGTTGTTGAGGAGGCTGATGTCGAGGTGGTTGCGACAGTTGAGGGGGATGAGGTTCCTCCTGGTGATGACGGTGTGGTTCCTCCCGTCACTGAGGGCGTTGTGCCTCCTGGTGTTGAGCGTCCGATACGGATCCCATTAGCCAACGCCTTCGCGCCAAATAGGGTAAGTATTCGGAAACACGAGTCTCTCTTAATTTCCCAGGTATTTAGGTTATGACTTAGATTTCTAGGACACAAAAATCTCTTTACTTTTACGTAGAACCTGCATCATGTTTGCATATAGTTTTTGGTTACATTATGTTTTATTTCTCTCATGTTTTGCATGTCATGTTTACTACTCAGCGTAGATTCTGTTCTCATATTTTACTATTATCGCCTAATCGTGGCCAATTGTGTCGTATTTCTTTTATTCTTTTGTCGTATGTTTAAGAGCCTATTTCTCTGTGCATTAGTTCTGTGTGAGGCGAGTCCCATGCATGGTACTGGGCTCTCCCTGCATTCCAGCAGGAGAGACTTACGTCCTTCCATTTCGAGCCCATCCTAGGGATCAAACCTTTTCGTCTCGACGTTGGTCTGGTTGGGGCTATAGTGGAGAGGTGGAGGGAGGAGCATCAAGTGTTGCTCTTCCCTACAGGGATGATGTTTTTGACCCTTGAGGATAGGGTCCGTGTCACTGGAGTGAGGTTCGAGGGTGAGCCTGTGACTGGACAGATGCTATCTGACTATTAGGCGAGTGTTAAGGACCGAGTATGATTCTAGTAGGTCTAGGTCGGGGTTGATTCGGACCACCTGGTTTCTTAATACCTTCGGGCCGGGGTTCACTCCTCCGAAGCGTCACCCTGAGTCTGCGGCGACGTATGAGAGGCGTTGCAGGGTGATAGAGGCTCGAAATCCCGTATTGGAGGCAAGGGTGGACGCGGAGCGCGTCATCAGGGCTTTCCTGATGTATTTTTTCGGAGTTCTATTTTCATCGTCCACACGGGGGTGTATCATCGGATTATTTCTGCTGCTGCTTGTGGACTTGGAGAGAGTGTCCACATGTGCATGGGGCGCAACAACGCTAGCCCACCTTTACAGTCAGTTGTTTCGTTAGGCGAGGGGAGTCGCTACCATCGGCGACTTCATTCCCTCTATACAGGTGAGGTTTCAATTTTCTTTCCGTTTTTATAAGCTCTTAGGATTAGACATCTTCTGTTTAGGCTGACGCAGTTTTAATTTGTCTTTGTAGTTTTAGGCGTACAACCATTTCCTATTCCTTCATCCTAGGGTCCCTCCAGGGACGGCACCTACATTCCCGCGTATGTACCTGTAGCGGATGTTGATGGGAGACTGCCGGAGGACTATGGCACTCCAGATTGTGAGGTGGTTGTTCGAGGATATGCACCTTGGTCAGGTGTGTGTGCACTTTGTTTTTGGTTAGTATTGTCTTATTGTATAGTTTGGATTTTACTGACACTTTCATCTGGCTTGTTTCTAGGTTATAGGTTATTTGGAGACCCTATGAGGATGGGGAGGGTGTTGATCAGGCTATTATACAGTCTGGTCGGCCCCTTTAGACGGGAGATGTGGGTCTCCTGCTTTGAGATGGTGGAGCGGATCCACCTCTCTTGGGTGGCGCGACAGTTGGGACTCCCCCAAGGAGTCCCTTCAGAACTTCGTCTGTGGGTGTCGAAGAAAAAGACTGGTCCTCCTGGCCGCTTCTTTGAGAAGAAGATGTCAGATCAATATTAAGATTTTAGGTTTGGGGGGGCGAGGTTACTGGAGCTCAAGATGAGGCAGATGCTCAGGCCTATATGAGATGGTTTAAGGATCTTGGGGGTCGATTTTTTACCCAGTTCTCCTTTCAGGGGAAGAGTTCCTTTAGTATTTGCGGGCCTAATTCTGCTAGAGCGTTGAGGGAGAGGGTGGTTGAGCTGGACTGGGGTCAGCTGAGCCCTGGAGTTTGTGGGGCGTTAGAGGCCCTGCATCTTGCACAGGAGCGGATGGGGAGTGCCCCCCGTCCTTATGAGGAGATGCTGAGGTCACTAGCGGCTTCTAGAGCTGCAGAGGATCAACTAAGGGGTCAGTTGGAGGCGATTCGTCACATACTGGTGAGTTTGTTTTTCTTCAGTTGTGTTCGCTCTGTCTTATTTTAGTTGGCTAATGTGTTTGTGTATATTTTAGGAGGGAAGAGAGGACGAGGTTTCTCACCAGGTGCAACTTATTGGGCTGTTCCAGGGGCAACAGCAAGTTGGTCGTGAGGTGGAGGCCAGCTTGCATTCTGTGATTGACAGACTAGTGAGTGCTTTTATTAATTTTGTTGATTATTAGAGTCATTGATTCTGTTGTTTCTGGGGTGTCTGTTATTTGTTATGTTTGCAGAGTGCGAAGCTTTCCACTGTTGGGGTATTTGCTCCAGCTTTTGACCCGTCTTTTGTGGCCTCCTCGAGTCGGGAGGACCCGGTGATCGCTCAACTCCATGCCGAGTTAGAGTGTTGGGTAAGTCTTGTTTTCTTGAGCTATTTTGTCTTATCATATCCAATTATTTAGGTGTTTGACATGTGGTTGGAATGTTTCCAGCCCACCCTTGCCGAGGACCTCCATACTAGGGAACCTACAGCCGCTTCACTGCACCCGGAGAGTCAAGTATAGTATGCATATGCATTGATTATTTATTTGGTTAGCTGGTTTTATCTGGTAAGTTTGTATTTGTTTGTCTTGTCTTGTGCAGGCCGTTCCTGACTCTGCTCCTCAAGCTCTTCCCCAGGAGTCCACTCCTCCTACCGTTCAGGTATATTGGGTTAGTGTAGTTTTATTCTTAGTTTTTATGTATATGCCTTTTCTGATGCATTTTCGTTTGTGTTGTAGGAGCCTGCGGTGATGTCGCCTCCTCTGCCAGTGCCGTTTGCGGATCCAATGACTGTGGCGACAGTTGAGCGTCTTCTTCAGGAGAGAGCTGATCTGGTATCTCTTCCTCTTCTTTTCTATTGATCCCATCCTTTGTCATTTTTTTGGCTCTTAGGTATACCTATTTTTTTATGTGCAAGTTCATCAGCTCGAGGAGTCTCGCTTGGAGGTTGCACGTGTTCGCGCTTATCCTGAGGCGAGACGTCACGCGACTACAGGTGATCCAAAACAAGATCACGTGGATGTGCTTACGAACTTGATTATCCGCCATGATACCCATGTGGATGAACTAAATGCCGCTCGACGGGTAGTGTGGGTTGAAATGCAAGTGACGATAGATCACCTACGATACCGGTTGGCGAGGAGTGAGTGAGGAGTGCATGGGATGATCAGTCATCTCGCCCAATCGAAGTCGGTGGCCACTAGCTCCTTAGCTGGTCAGCCTTGTCGTACGACACGCAAGCGTGTTAGGGATTACGTTCATGAGGACTCTATTATTTGGGAGCTTCTTGTTGAGGGTCCTTCGCGCTCGTGGTCTCGAAGGGCCGCCAGTCAGACGAGCGAGGGAGGTTCCGTTGCCGGGCCCTCCCCTGCCAGGGCATGTCCACTTACTCAGGGGGCTGGGATAGAGGTTTCGGTAGATCAGACACATGATCCCCGATACCGGGGACAACAGTGAGTGCTCATCCCAGAGACAGCTGAGGGAGTAGGAGATTGTGTTCATTGTATAAACAAGGGGTATGCCCTCGATGACTTATGTAAGAAAATTGATATATATATATATATATATATATATATACAAAAAAATTTGGTCCAGGCATACCTCTTTGCGCTTTTCCTTTATTTTCCACCCTTTAGTTGTCTGCTTAGGCGCTGTCATTTGTTATTAGGACTCGGATACTCCTTGGGTTGGCCCAGTAATAATCGACGGTTGCTTGTTTCTACATAGGAAAACAAAGTTCCTTAGTAATTTTATTTTCCCCATTGCTATTTGTCAATGGGGGAGGTATCTCAAACAGGGGTCTGGTAAAAAAAGCAGGACTATTGTGTCATTTTTTTTTCTTTTTTTTTTTTTACTATTTTTCATTACAAGGAGAAAATATATTACAACATGGAAAGCTAAGTATTGAAAAGAACTCTAAAACTAAAAAAAATGCCCTAGTGTAGGTGTGACAGCCCGGATTTCGACACCCCGAAACCCGTGCCATCAGCACGATCATCTTGACCGTGCCCCTTAGCTAAGCACGGAACACTGGTATATCATGCATTGCAATAAAATAATAAACGAAATTGCAGAATTTGAATCTATATTAATTAACTCTCCAAAAGACAGTTCTACCCTCATGCCTCTACATGAATGGAAAACCGATCCGAACCATCGATGATAGCAATCATCACGGATGGTTCGCCCCAAAAGAATAATCCCATATATATATATATATATACATGGTTTAAACAGAATCAAGGCTTGACATACCAAGCCGTACAAAAACTCTCTCCAAAATCCCTCAAAGTGGCACAACGAAGTCCTCTGGAGGTGGCTCCAACTCTTCACCGGCCGCAAGGTCCGACTCATGGATCGGTTCTCCTGAAGCCGCAGCAGCTGCTAGTAGTGGACCTGCGACGTATAGTCTATAGGGTGAGCTACATCCTAGCTCAATAGGGAACAAACACGGTTGAACATATAAATTATAACTCACATATATTCCATGATATGCCATGCATGAAGTATCTATGCAGTTGTTAATGAAACAGTTAAAAGCATTTCGTTTTACTGTTGATTACTTGTATTTTCATTTACTCATGAATGATGCTGAAAAGGCCTAAAGCAAAACTTAAACTTTCAACTTAAGTAATCCCCGAGCAATATAGCATCGAGCCCCGATGAGATACCCATCATCGTCATCTATATAGACAGTTTTAACCGTATTCTCGAATACAAATAGTACCCAAGCCCTTTCCGGGATTGGTGGCGGGTTTCACTTGTCTCAATCAACACCCCGGGTGTGCTTACTATGTACGGATAAGCCTCCGACCGCCTACGATTTCGCTACCAGACGGTCACGGATATCCTGCCGTATCAGTCGTGGATATCCCGCCACGTCGGTGGGGTACCATATCAAACCTCAAATAACAAAAACATCGGTGCCTTACATATAGTTATTCACCGTGTAAATGTGCTATCTTATATCAGTTAGGCCCTATCAAACATGATTCAATCCTTGGATACATCCCTGGGATGTATCCATTTACTTGCATCACACCTGATGCTCTCATCTCTTTACTTTTTCATCCCCTGGGGATGGCTTATTAGAATTTCTCTTATAGATGTCATACACACACACACTTTTCACAATTCTTAAGCAATTAAACATTTGAATGAAAATCTATATCACTACATACATGCTCTTGTAAATAAAGTACATGTTCAAGGTGTTCCCTACCTCAAGTCTTCACTTGATCAATGCATCAAGGTCCCACGTGGCTCCTTGTGCACAAGTCCACACATACCACCTATGGTACCACATAACAGGTGAAACACATCACAAAGGATGCAATAAAGGAGGTATAAGACCCTCCAAGAATCTTAAGGTCAAACCCAAAAGTCGACATAATCTATCTCAGTCGATTAATCGAATTCCAAAATCGATTAATCGAAGTAATTTCGATTAATCAAAATTCTCCTTTTCGCAAAGTCGATCCTCAGTTCGAACAGTCGAGTTTTCATTCGATTAATCGAATCCAATTTCGATTAATCGAAATTCTTCTTTTCGCAAAGTAGACTCACAGTTCGAACAGTCGAGTTTTCATTCGATTAATCGAATCCAATTTCGATTAATCGAAATTCTTCTTTTCGCAAAGTCGACTCTCAGTTCGAACAGTCGAGTTTCACAAGTTGATTAATCGATTAATCGAAAACTAAAATCGATTAATCGAAATCCCATTTCGATTAGTCGATTTTTCCTCAAGTCATTTCCTCCAACCCCTGGGGTCCACTGGAGGTTCCCAGTCGATTAATCGATCCCCAAATCGATTAATCGAAATCCAAAGTCGATTAATCGAAATCAAATTCAATTAATCGAAATCGGGGTCCTCTGACCTTTCAACTTCCTGGCCAATTTCGATTAATCGAAACCCAATTTCGATTAATCGAAATTGTCAGATTCAAATTTCTTCATTTCTTCCCAATCTTTTTCCATACTTTTTCCTCTATTTTTCTAAGCCATTATCCTATGATTTTAACCCACATTCAATCACAACTTAACCCCTATAATCTATGTATTTTATTTACAAAAATTTTACCTTGAATAGATCTCAAGTTGATTTCAATCAAATAATCCAAATCGCGCGAATCTGCTTTTATCTCTTGAATCCCCCCCTCCAATAGTTGCAATAACTCCTCTCTTACTTTTCCCTTCCTCTCTCTCTTCTTTACTCTCCTTCAACAACCAAAATACACCTCTAGGGTTATTAAACCCTTTTATCTATCTCCCTCTTTGTGTGTTGAGCACATACACCGCAGTAGGTGTAAGTGACTTCTCATTTACATCACACACTACATAATCACTCAAACTATCACATCTCGTCCGTTCATCACATTCTATACTCACTCATGATCTCCTGATTGATCAAACTTGTGACCAATCGGGCACGGATCCCAAGGTCATAGTTTAGCGTGATTTTTCGGGCTATTACATCCTCCCCACCTTGGGAATTTTCGTCCTCGAAAATAACCCAAGGTTTGTCTAACTGGGTCTCTCTCGCTTCCCCCCCCCCCCACACTCTCAGGGGAGGTGGTCCAGTTGACTCAGACGTATTTAAGTAGACACAATCACATGCATGGAACTCAAATTTTTGACGAAGGCAAATAATTAACACAAAAATTAAGCTTTTCCATTAATATCAAAAATTTTACACAGTGCCAATAAAGTGGCATACAAGATATACATGTACACAATACATGACTGATACAAAAATAAAGAAAAGACTCATCCCCTCGCCAGCCGGGTCCGTGCTACAAGGGGCGTGGGTCTGGGCTGCCGGCCGGTGGGGCGACGGCGTGGGTGGTCGGTCAGGGCTGGCTGCCTCGGCCGGGTGAGCGGATGTGGATGTGGAAGGAGCTGCGCCTGCAGTGGTGGGATGGAAGACGGTCCTCTGGAAGGCGGTGCGTCCGGCCGCCCACCTCCTCCGGCGAGGTAGCGGTGTAGTCGGCCAGAGGGTAGATGTGGCGAGGGTGTGAAATAGGAGGAAGTCTATCCTCGGTTCATCCTCGTTGTTGGCCTCCATGCAGCCAACACGCCCTCGATGGTAGGACCCAAGTGAGGGCACTGCGTAGGATGAGGTGGGTGTCGGGCGGGAGGGCAGGTGGTGTGGGTGAGGCCGTGGTGTGGAGGGAACCCTCTCATGGATGGCTCTGGGAATAGGTGTGCCCACCCACGGTGGGTCATGCGCCGAGGTGGTGGGGGTGGTGGCGGTGCACCTGCACGGGCCGTCGGGAGCGGGACCCGAGCTGGTAGGGTCCGCTAGAGGTTAGAAGCACGGGTCCATGAAGACTTTGTAAATGTCTTCACGCTGATCGTAGCCCTCACCTCGTGAGGTGAGATGGTGTAGAGGGCTCGCTTGAGTAGCACTCCAACATGCTCGATATAAGGCAAGCATAGGGCATCTTTTCTTTGGGCCTCATGTTGCCCTTCATTAACTTCCCTTGATGTATTTCATCCTCTAGGATGACCATCGTGGCATCAACCACCGCCATGTAAGGCCGCATAAAGTGCATGTTGCACTTTGTCGTGGCGCACGGGTAGAGGTTGCACTTGATTATGGAATCAAGCATCCACATGTAGGTGGAAGGTCAACCTCTTAATGGAGGAGCCCGAATTCTTGCCGCTGGTCATGCGGTCATGACCTCCTCAAAACGGGGTTCCTCCTCAAAGGGTGGGAAAAGAGTGGTCTCCGGTGAATCGAGGTAACACTCGATTACCTCGTGGATGTGGCGACGAGTGATCGATAGAGACGACCCTCTATCTTGGTTATCAGAGGGCCATCGGTTAGCCCTTGGTAAAGAGTCTAACCAATCTAGGTAGTAAGAACCGGATTGGTTGAGAAGGTTGCCGAGTCCGCAGGAGGTAATTTGAGCCCATTGGGTCTCGCCGAATCGGGATTTGTGAAAAGGGTAGGGTCTATGATATATTCGACCTCAAGGTCTTTGGCCCACCATTCATTTGGTTGCTCGACATTGGTGGGTGGTGGTGGCATGGGGTGGATTCGGGAAGACTCACGAGACGCGCCGTCGAACCGGAGGTGGTCTCCGATTCGACGGTGATGGAGTCCTCACCCCATGATGGGGTAGGTGGTGGTGGCGGCGTTTACGCCTAACCGGCAACTTAGAAGTCGCCTTCTTTGAAGATAAACGGGTTTTGGGCGGCATTTTGAGAAAACTAGGGTTTTTCTAATTTAAATTGAAGGGAAAAGCAAAATATTAGGGTTTACCGTGGCTTTGGACACGATTGCGGAAGCGAATCGACGGCAAAACCCAACCCTAGAGCGTCGGATAGTCGGAGAAGAAAGAGGAATGTGAAACGCCCAAATTTCTCAAGCCAAATGATTTCGAATGGGGAATGAAATCCCCAAATTTTATATATATAGGCCCTGGCTCGATTAATCGAAATTCAAAATCGATTAATCGAGATTCAAAACTAGGTTAAGCCGTGTAAAATCGATTAATCGATTTCCCAAATCGATTAATCGAAAGTCAAATTCGTTTAATCGAAACCATTTCGATTAATCGAAATCGTATCTATTTAAAATTTTAAATTTTTAAGCTCACTGGCGCGAGCCAGTCGATTAATCGAAATCCATTTCGATTAATCGAAATTCCAAAATCGATTAATCGAATTTAATTTCGATTAATCGAAATCGTGCTGTAACTTCTAATTTTTCCAGAATTTCTCAAATTATTCGATTAATCGAATCCATTTCGATTAATCGAAATTTCGAAATCGATTAATCGAAATTCACTTCGATTAATCGAAATCGTCCATTTGATTTCAATTTCTCGTAAGTCCCTTTAGTAAATCGATTAATCGAAATATAATTCGATTAATCAAAATTTCAAAATCGATTAATCGATTCCAAATCGATTAATCGAGATTCCAATTCGATCAATCGAAATTGGTCTTCGATGTATATTCTAACTCTCTTTTAAATTTCTAGTCACTGGCACATGCCAGTCGACTAATCGAACAAAATCGATTAATCGAAATTCCAAATCGATTAATCGATTTGAAATTCGATTAATCGGTTTGCCCAATTTTTGCAGAATTTCAATCTCTTTGTTTCTTTGATTTCTTTTGGTAGTTTATGACATCAAGTGGTTCATCTATAGAGTTGTATATACTTGATCATGTACGTATAATTCTGTTCCTCAATTCAGATTGGATCAACTCTTCCATTTAATTACACGTATAGTGGAGATTTCACAAACAT
The DNA here is from genome assembly GCA_021018995.1 of Chloranthus sessilifolius. Lineage (NCBI taxonomy): Eukaryota > Viridiplantae > Streptophyta > Magnoliopsida > Chloranthales > Chloranthaceae > Chloranthus > Chloranthus sessilifolius. Next base: position 112,548,222 of record CM037594.1, on the reverse strand, counting down.
GTTTGTGGTTTACACTACGTTCTCACGTCGTTGGAAACAAGGCTGGATACTGTTCTTTCACATCGGCCTCTCGTTCCCAAGTAGCCTCTTCTTTTGGGTGATTATTCCACCGAACAAGCACTAAGGGAATCACTTTAGTGCGCAGTACTTGTTCCTTTCGATCCAAGATTTCCACTGGTTCCTCTATCATGCTCATGTCCTCACACATCTCTATAGGTTGCTTTCCTAACACATGAGACGGATCGTTCACGTACTTCCTGCGCATCGATATGTGGAAAACATTATGTACTCGATCAAATAGCGGTGGTAAACCAATGCGATATGCAACTTCACCTACTCGTCCCAAAATTTCGAATGGTCCAACATAACGTGGACTTAACTTCCCTCTCTTGCCAAATCTCATTACACCTTTCATAGGTGACACTTTCACAAACACATGCTCGCCCACTTTATAGTCAACACTAGTCCGCTTCATATCGGCATAACTTTTCTGTCTACTCTGTGCTGTTTTCAACCTTTCTCTGATAATTCAGACAACGGTGGCGTTGTCTTCAAGCAGTTTCGGTCCTAATACAAATTTCTCACCGGTTTCCTCCCAATTGAGGGGTGACTTGCATCGTCGTCCATACAGAGCTTCATACGGTGCCATGCCAATGCTCGTTTGGAAACTGTTGTTGTATGCGAACTCGAGCATCGGTAGATACTCATCCCAGTATCCTTGCATATCAAGCATGCATGCCCTGAGCATGTCTTCTATTACTTGGTTCCCTCGCTCTGTTTGCCCATCAGTTTGAGGATGGAAAGCTGAACTAAAGTCTAGTCGTGTTCCCATTCCTTCTTGAAATTTCCTCCAAAACTTGGACGTATATAGTGGATCACGATCTGAAACTATGCTGCTTGGAATACCATGTAATCTTACAATCTCCTTCATGTATAAGTCTTTCTTCCCGCCAGTATATAGTATTATATGCAAAAGTCTATTGATTTGGTCAATCGGTCTCTGACGACCCAAATGGCATTGTGTCTCTTAGCGGCGGGTAATCCAACAATGAAATCCATTGAGATCGATTCCCACTTCCATTCTGGTATTGGTAAAGGTTGCAATAGTCCAGCAGGATGTCTATGATCAATCTTCACCTGCTGACAAGTCAAACACCGTGACACGTACTCGGCCACGTCTTGTTTCAGTCCTCTCCACTAGTAGTTCTTTTTCAAATCTTGGTACATTTTGGTGCTACCAGGGTGGATAGCATAATTTGACTTATGGGCCTCATCAAGAATCGTTCGTCTTAGGTCGGCATTCTCCGGAATGCATAGACGGCCTTTAAACAATAAGGAACCATCTTCTTTTAATGAGAAGTCCGACCTAATGCCTTCACTCACGTCTTGATGAATCTTTGTTAATGCCGGATCTTTCATCTGTAGATCATAGATATGCTCAAATATCACTGGCTTTACTGATATGTTAGCCAAAAAGGATCCGGTGTCCTTTGACTCAATGTTCGCATCATAGAGTGTCAGGTCTTCCAATAATTTCCATCGATGCATACCCAAAATCAAAGAAGCTAACTGAGCTGCACCTTTCCGACTCAATGCATCGGCTACTACATTCGCCTTGCCAGGATGGTATTGTATGGAGCAATCATAATCCTTGAGGAATTCCATCCACCTGCGCTGTCTCATATTGAGCTCTTTCTGTGTAAAGAGGTATCGGAGGCTCTTATAATCGGTGAAAATTTCAAAAGTCTCACCATACAAGTAATGTCTCCAAATCTTCAGCGCAAAAATGACTGCTGCCAGTTCCAAGTCATGAGTCGGGTAATTTTTCTCGTGTTCTTTCAACTGTCTTGATCCGTAAGCTATCACCTTCTTGTGTTGGTTGAGCACACAACCAAGGCCATTGTATGACGTCATTGTCACGTGTATCCTCCCTTTGCTGAAGGAATCGCGCTATCTGTTTTGAGTTCTTGAAAACTCTTCATGCCTCACTCCACTCAAACCTTGAATCTTTTCGTCACGACTTTGTGAGAGGTCCCGATATCTTTGAAAACCCCTAAGCGAAACGTCAATAATAGCCTCGCTAAGCCCAAAAACTTGGACGCCATCGGTCCTTTGTCTTTGGTTGCTCCCATTTAAATACTGCTTCTATCTTTGCTGGATCTACAGTGACACCATGCTTTGAGACAACGTGTCCCAAAAAGCTAACTTCTTCCAACCAAAATTCACACTTGCTGAGTTTGGCGTACAATTGGTGTTCACGTAGCGTCTGTAGAGCAATCCTCAAATGTTCTTCGTGTTCCGTCTTGGATTTGGAGTATATTAGTATATCATCAACAAACACTACGACGCAGGAGTCCAAGTGTGGTTTAAACACTCGGTTCATCAGATCCATAAAAGACGCCGGAGCATTCGTTAGTCCAAACGGCATCACAAGGAATTCATAGTGTCCATACCATGTCCGGAAAGCTGTCTTCTGAATGTCCTTTGCCTTGACTCGCAACTGATGATACCCAGATCTCAGGTCGATCTTAGAAAAATACCTTGCTCCTTGCAGTTGGTCGAATAGATCATCTATTCTAGGCAAAGGGTAGCGGTTCTTCACAGTAAGTTTGTTCAATTGTCGATAGTCAATGCATAGCCGCATTGACCCATCCTTCTTCTTGACAAACAAGACCGGTGCTCCCCATGGAGACACGCTCGGTCTAACAAACCCCTTGTCCATAAGCTCTTGTAGTTGTTCCTTTAATTCCTTTAACTCAGCGGGAGCCATTCTATAAGGTGCTTTCGAAATAGGCTCCGTTCCTGGTGCTAAGTCAATGGCGAATTCTACTTCTCTCTACAGGTAATCCGGGCAATTCCTCTGAAACACGTCGTGAAGTCTCGCTAAGCTATCTCGAATGACATTCTTTTCTTCCTTGTCCTCCTTTAAGAAAGCTAAGTATCCATGCAACCCTTTCTCGATCATTTTCTCGCCCTTACTTCTGAGATCGTTCACGTATGACGACCTCACTCCTTGAAACCGAAATGATCTTCTTGTGTTGGGTCCGAAAATGACTACCTTGTTCTTGCAATCGACATCGCTGTCAATCATGCCAAGGATCACATCAAACCCTTGCATGTCTAACAGTATCAACTTTGCTTCTAGTTCATGCACCTCTAAGTCTCGAACTGCTACAATGATAGATTTGCAAGCTAACTCCGTGTCTACTAACTCTCCAGTCGGAATAGACACAAATAGGACGAAATCCAACGTCTCTGGAACAATCTTCATCTTCTTAGCGAAACGTGGAGTGACGAATGAGTGGGTAGACCCGGGGTCTATCAACACTCGAGCGTCATATCCATCGAAGCATCCTTTTTCATATATATTTAGAGTACCTATAGTATACATACATACATACAATAATTTACACATCAATTTACACTCTTAATTCACATACGGCTTTTTGCATTGAGAAAAGAATCTATATAATTTCTAATGCATGCTCCTTCTCTATCTAAGATTTTAATGAAATAGAAATTTTCTTTAATAAAAAAAAAATCTCACCTTGGATGACGTTATGTACGTTCCACCTTCTGACGAGGATCATAGCTCTCCTAAGACGATCGGTTTCCTTGCTTGAATTGGTCGTGGTGCTGCAACTGAAACCGTCTTTCTCTTATCCGTCTCGGGGCAATCCTTGATCAAGTGGCCCACCTTGCCACATCGGAAACAACCCCTAGTTCCCGATCTACAGTCCACCGTCCTATGAGGCTTGCCACACTTTGCGCAAGTCTCCCGAGGTGCGGAAGAAAGCAGACGAGAACCACTGTGATAGTGGCGCCCGATGACATGGCGGGGCTCTCATAGCGAATAGGTCTCCCGACAAGTAATGGAAACCTCTGTTGGTGTTGTTGTTCTTGCGCCGGTCTTCCAAACCCCTTGAAGCTGTGGTCTCGATTGGGCCATGAACCTCGGCTTTTTGTTCACACGGTTCAGTGCCCGATCTTCCTTGTCCATTTCCTCCTCTCTGCTGCTCCCTCTGTCCATATCTATTTGTATTCTCCTCTTCAACTACCAGTGCTTTACTCATGACCTCTTCATAGGTCCTCAGTTGAAATGGAGCTACGCCTCCCCTAACCTCAGGCTTTAAACCTTGCTGAAACCTCTTGGACTTCATCACTTGATGGCACGTGTCCGAGCAAAAGCAGCAAGTCGTAGAAACTCTACCCCGTATTCTCTCACTGTCATTCTCCCTTGTACTAACTGCAAAAATTGTATCTCAAGCTGGTTCCTCACCACTTTCGATAAATATTGTTTGTTGAACTCCTCAACAAACTCCTCCCAAGTCCAAGGCAACTCTGGGGTCTCCTGAGCACAGTCCAGTATCCGGACTTCCACCAAGGCCAGCCTCCCATCCAACATGTAAGTGCCCATCTTACACTCTTATCTTCCGTGCAAGTTAGCACGCTAAAGACTTTCTCCATCTCCATCAACCAGTTCTCGTGGCCATTGTATGCACTTTGCCCGAGGAAAATGAAGGAGGTCTCATCCTCCTAAACTCTGTAAATGATGAGGGCACAGGCAACGCAGGTCCTACAGGTGGTGTAGGTGGCTGTTGTTCTCTTGATGCATGAGCTGCAAAGGATGCGGCTTGTTGTGCCATGGCAGCTGCCATAGTCTCCATAGTGTGCATCATCCTTTGTCGCTCCTCTCTATCTTCTTGTCTTTCTCTCAATCTTTCTTGCTCTCTTAGATCTTGATCCTGATGATCTCGATCCTCTTCATTATGCTGTCTACTACTACTGCCCCCTGGGGCCTCAGTACCTCCTAAAGGCACTCTATTTGGAGGAGAGATGTAACCATCTCCACTACGTAGACTACTCTGTTGGCCTCCCCTTGGTCGGCCTCTTCCTCTAGATGACATTTGCGGCTGCATTTGAAACTAAAGTTTCGTTAACAGAAGCCCCTATATTCTGACGAAAGAACCCTTATCAGAATTGCTAAAAGAAAATGGCTCTGATACTAACTGTGACAGCCCGGATTTTGGCACCCCGAAACTCGTGCCATCAGCACCATCATCTTGACCGTGCCCCTTAGCTAAGCACGGAACACTGGTATATCAAGCATTGCAATAAAATAATAAATGAAATTGCGGAATTTGAATCTATATTAATTAACTCTCCAAAAGACAGTTCTACCCTCATGCCTCTACATGAATGGAGAACCGATCCGAACCATCGATGATAGCAATCATCACGGATGGTTCGCCCCAAAAGAATAATCCCATATATATATATACATGGTTTAAACAGAATCAAGGCTTGACATACCAAGCCGTACAAAACTCTCTCAAAATCCCTCAAAGTAGCTGTGAGTCCTCTAGAAGAAGTCCTCCTGGAGGTGGCTCCAACTTCACCCTCGCGAGTCCGTCCTGAAATCACGACTCAAGCTTCAAGAGGGTGAGCTACATCCTAGCTCAATAGGAACAAACACGATTGAACATATAAATTATAACTCACATATATTCCATGATATGCCATGCATGAAGTATCTATGCGGATTGTTAATGAAACGATTAAAGCATTTCGTTTCTGTTGATTACTTGTATTTTCATTTACTCATGAATGATCTTTGAAAAGGCCTAAAGCAAAACTTAAACTTTCAACTTAAGTAATCCCCGAGCAATATAGCATCGAGCCCCGATGAGATACCCATCATCGTCATCTATATAGACAGTTTTAACCGTATTCCCTGGGAATACAAATAGTACCCAAGCCCCTTTCCCCTGGGGATTGGTGGCGGGGTTTCACTTGTCTCAATCAACACCCCTGGGGTGTGCTTACTATGTACGGATAAGCCTCCACACTGGCCTACGGTTTCGCCGTGTCAGTCATCACGGATATCCTGCCGTGTCAGTCGTGGATATCCCGCCACGTCGGTGGGGTACCCTATCAAACCTCAAATAACAAAAATATCGGTGCCTTACATATAGTTATTCACCGTGTAAATGTGCTATCTTATATCAGTTAGGCCCTATCAAACATGATTCAATCCTTGGATACATCCCTGGGATGTATCCATTTACTTGCATCACACCTGATGCTCTCATCTCTTTACTTCTTCATCCCCTGGGGATGGCTTATTAGAATTTCTCTTATAGATGTCATACGCACACACACTTTTCACAATTCTTAAGCAATTAAACATTTGAATGAAAATCTATATCACTACATACATGCTCTTGTAAATAAAGTACATGTTCAAGGTGTTCCCTACCTCAAGTCTTCATTTGATCAATGCATCAAGGTCCCACGTGGCTCCTTGTGCACAAGTCCATACGTACCACCTATGGTACCACATAACAGGTGAAACACATCACAAAGGATGCAATAAAGGAGGTATAAGACCCTCCAAGAATCTTAAGGTCAAACCCAAAAGTCGACATAATCTATCTCAGTCGATTAATCGAATTCCAAAATCGATTAATCGAACCTGATTCGATTAATCGATTTCCAAAATCGATTAATCGAAGGTCAATATCAATTAATCAAAGTAATTTCGATTAATCGAAATTCTCCTTTTCGCAAAGTCGATCCTCAGTTCGAACAGTCGAGTTTTCATTCGATTAATCGAATCCAATTTTGATTAATCGAAATTCTTCTTTTCGCAAAGTAGACTCACAGTTCGAACAGTCGAGTTTTCATTCGATTAATCGAATCCAATTTCGATTAATCGAAATTCTTCTTTTCGCAAAGTCGACTCTCAGTTCGAACAGTCGAGTTTCACAAGTTGATTAATCGATTCCAAATCGATTAATCAAAAACTAAAACCGATTAATCGAAATCCCATTTCGATTAGTCAATTTTTCCTCAAGTCATTTCCTCCAACCCCTGGGGTCCACTGGAGGTTCCCAGTCGATTAATCGATCCCCAAATCGATTAATCGAAATCCAAAGTCGATTAATCGAAATCAAATTCGATTAATCGAAATCGGGGTCCTCTGACCTTTCAACTTCTTGGCCAATTTCGATTAATCGAAACCTAATTTCGATTAATCGAAATTATCAGATTCAGCCCCTTTCGAGCTGTTCTTCCCAATCTTTTTCCATACTTTTTCCTCTATTTTTCTAAGCCATTATCCTATGATTTTAACCCACATTCAATCACAACTTAACCCCTATAATCTATGTATTTTATTTACAAAAATTTTACCTTGAATAGATCTCAAGTTGATTTCAATCAAATAGTTGGAAGGCTAGGGTTTCCAGCTTTGGCTCTAACAGATCCAAATCGCGTTGAATCCGGCTTTTATCTCTTGAATCCCCCCCTCCAATAGTTGCAATAACTCCTCTCTTACTTTTCCCTTCCTCTCTCTCTTCTTTACTCTCCTTCAACAACCAAAATACACCTCTAGGGTTATTAAACCCTTTTATCTATCTCCCTCTTTGTGTGTTGAGCACATACACCGCAGTAGGTGTAAGTGACTTCTCATTTACATCACACACTACATAATCACTCAAACTATCACATCTCGTCCGTTCATCACATTCTATACTAACTCATGATCTCCTGATTGGTCAAACTTGTGACCAATCGGGCACGGATCCCAAGGTCATAGTTTAGCGTGATTTTTCGGGCTATTACAGTAGGAGCGTGACAGGATAGGCAGTGTAGTATCTTCGGCAATCTTCCTTGAGCGATGGCCTTGTTGTTCTGTGTTTAACTATGAACAAGCAAGGGCCATGATGTGACTCCTCTTCCAAAATAAAAATGCCTTAGTGTTGAGTCGCAATGGAACTTTCCTGGGTGAGTATATAGAGCGATGAGTGTGTTAAGGAGTCAGTCTTGATGATACTTTGCCGTATTGGGAAGGGGGCATTTGGTTATATCAGTCATGTGTTGGATTCTACCTTTAATTGTGGCCTTCATATTACATAGTCTTGGCTGGGGTGAGGTGAATGGTAAGTAGCAGGTGATCGCATCAGTCACCATTCATAAATTTTTGACTTTATTCTCGAGAATATCCTCGAAAAGGTTTTGACTCACGGTCCGAAAGTAAAATTAAGAGTGAAAGAGGGGTAAGGCGTAATGATGTGGGGATAGTTTTTTACTCAACAACTTTAAAAGAGGTAGGCAGCAGTCCTATCCTCGGGTGGTATGTAGTGTCATGATTGAGCTTTCCGTCATATTTTGGTACCATCAAAGTCTCATATTCTATGGTTAGCAGGGGTTTGTCCTCCTCCCGCCACCTTATGGCGATATCTAGTAGTGTAGAGGCACCATGGAGACCCTCACAATTTTCTTATACTCTCCTAATAGGGTTACCGAGAATGTCCTCACAGATTGCTAATGCTTCTCTGGGCTCCTTGACTTGTTCACTCATCGTAATGCTCTTGCTCAAGTATACTTTTGTTATCTCTCTATTTTGATCTCTCACTTTTGTCTCTCTTGAAGCATGTATATATATTTTAAAAGCAGCCTGCTAATGCAAAAATAGTGAGTTTTGATTAAACCTAACATCTTTATTTTCTGTACTCTAATGTCTCCTCCAATGGCAGTGGAAAGGGTGAGAGTCAGGTGTTACCTATACTTTTAAAAGGGGTTGAGTATTCTACTAGTCATTTGATCAAATCGCCCGAGTAAGAAGTGGGCAATGTGTCAAAAGGCTTTGAAGGGTATTCTTGGAAATAATGACGTACAACTGGTGAATGGGTCATGATGACTACGAGGGTGGTAATTATAAGTCACTACGTCCGACTATGATACATGACAATCATGGTGCTAAAGGTAGTACTTTCTATCTAATGTATACGACATTCCACGGGTTGGGAAGTTCCTCCCCCTTTTGGTTTACCAGCTTGTATGCATTTTCAGGGTATGCGATTATTATAACATAGGGTCCTTCCCAATTCGGCTTCAGTTTTCCTTTGGGATGAGCATGCTTAGAAGGCATATTTTCTTCAAGACTACCTCTCCAATTTCAAAGGTTCAATCGAGGACTTTCTAATCGTAGGCTCTGACCACTCTCCTTTGGTAGACTTGCGCTTGACCAACTGCCCTTAAACATGTCTTATTGAAGTTGTTCTATCTCGGTGAGTAGAGCAATCCTCCTCTCATCTATGGATAAATGATTATCAAGTTGGACACGCCGGGATGGGACATGTATTTCGTATGGTAAAACTGCCTCCATCCCAAAGTGAGAAGATAAGGAGTCTGGCCAGTGGCCATACGAATAGAAGTTTTGTAAGCCTAGAGTGCTTCAGATAATCAATTTGGCCAATCGACTTCATTGCTTCTCTCCACTATTCGTTTTAAAATCCGAATCAGCATTTTGTTCATGGCCTCCACTTGCCCATTTTCTTTGGGATAGAATGGTAACAAATGGTGTAGATCGATGCTGTATTTATTACACAGTTTCTTCTTCTTCTCCGCGATGAATTGTGGTCCATTATCTGTGACAAACATTCCAGGGGCTCCAAACCTGTGATAATATTTCGAACAATAATCCTTATGAGCGTTGAAGTGGTGATTCTGACTTATGACTCGGCTTCTACCCACTTGGTGTAGTATTCGATCGCAGTGAGGACGAACGCATGCTTGTAAGTGTTCCCTACCGTGTCTGTGAAAGGTATGATAATGTCAAAAGCCCACATTGAAAATGGACATGGCATGATTATGGGGTTCAATGCGGCTGATGGGGCTTTAATGAGCGAGGCGTGCTCTTGACACTGCTTGCAGCATTGAACGTATAGGTGGCAATCTCTTGTCATTGTTGGCCAGTAATAGCCCTGTTGTATGATTCGGTCCACGAGTCTCTGTCTACCAGCCTGGGCACCGCGGGCACTGGCGTGTGCTTCCCGGATGATGTATTGTCCTTTGACCACCGTAACACATCGCAGCAGTACTCCTCTAGTGAAGGCTTCTTTGTATAGTATCTCACCCAGGATGTAGAATCTAGCACATTGATTTATTATGGTCTTGCGTTCGATCTTCGCAGTATAAGGAGAGACGTGTGGCATTTCAGGAAGTTGTTGAATTACCAGGGTTATTCATCGTCGGTGGTGACTTCTCGAATCTGAAGGTGGCGACGGTGGCTGTTCGTTCTAGGGACTTTTCGTGGTGGGCATTTCTTCTTGCTTTATGGTCTTTGGGAGGATGGGTAATTCAAATTCTTCTCTCCACGCCACTTCATGTGCTGACATGGTCAATTTGTCGATGAAGGACTTGGTACTTTGTCCGATCGGTATCCATATAATTGAGGCTAGCGTGGCGAGGGAATCTGCTAGTTTATTCTCTAATCTGGGGATATGCATAAAAGAGATCCTCTTAAACTTCTTTATCAGAAACTGAGTTGTTTTTAGGTATGTCATCAGTCTTCTCTCTTTGGTCTTCCACTCTCTAATGACTTGTGATATCACCAGCTTAGAGTTACTGATTGTCTTTAACTATTTGACACCTAGTTGGAGTGTTGCTCGTAGTCCAGCAATGAAGACTTCATATTCCATGATATTGTTGGTGATTGGGAAATCAAGTTGAAAGGCTTTTAGTATAACAACTCCTTCCGAGCTTAGTAGGACTATTCCGATGCATTTTCCTTTGTGGTTGAGAGCTCCATCGAAGTATAAGGTCCATGAGGTCTTGTCAGGCTCTTCATTGTGAATCAAGAGTAAGTCTTCATCGGGGAAGTCTATGTGCACTGGGTCGCTGCCTAGGAGTGAAAGATTTGTGATGTAATCAGTGATCGCATGTCCTTTGATCGACTTTTGTGTGATGTAGGTGGTGTCGAACTCTTGTAGTAGCATATGTCAGCGAGCGATTTTTTTCAGATGTAGCAGGCCTCTCGAAGATGTACTTCAGAGGGTCCATAGGTACTAGTATCATTATCTTGTGTGCTCCAAAGTAGTGTCGTAGTTTCGTTGAAGCCCATACTAGTGTCAGGCAAGTCTTCTCTATTGCAGTATATTTTTGTTCGTACTCGACTATCATCCTGCTGAGGTAGTAGATGGTATTCTCCTTCTTTCCGTCTTCGTCGTGCTGACCCAGGATTACCCCCATGGCTTTCTCATTGGTCGGGATGTAAAGGATCAAAGGCCTTCAGGGACTGGCAAAGATAATAATGGAGGGTTGAGGAGGTACTTTTTGATGTTATTAAAAAGGTCGCATCGGTCTGAGTGCTGAGAGATAAACCTCCTAATGAATTGCAATCTTCCTATCAGACCTCGTAATTCTTTAATGTTGCTGGGAGGTGGCATATAAAGAATGACTTTGACTTTGATTGGATCAACTTCGATTCCTCACTTCCTGACAATGAATCCTAGTAGTTTTTTGGAGGTTACTTCGAATACGCATTTCTTTCAATTCATCTAAAGTTGATACTTTTCGGATCGTTGTAGTACGAGTCGAAGGGCTTCGACATGTCCCGCTTACGTTTGAGACTTCACCAGTATGTCGTCGACGTAGACTTCTACACATTTGTGCATCATGTTGTAAAAGATAGCCATCATGGCACATTGATACATAGCTCCTGCATTTTTGAGCCCGAAAGGCATGATGACGTAACAGTAAGTTCCCCATGGAGTAGTGAAGGAAGTCTTCTCTTTGTCTGATTCTATTAATCTAATCTAGTTGCATTCTGAGAAACCATCCATAAAGGACAACATCTCATGTCTGGAAGTGTTATCGACTGGAGTGTCAATGTGTGGGAGTGGAAAGTCATCTTTTGGGCATGCCTGGTTGAGATTTCGGAAGTCGATACACACCCATACTCTATCGACTTTCTTGGCAACAGGTTCTATATTTGCGACCCACTTGGGATAGAGGACGACACGAATGAATTTTGCCTTATGTAGCTTGTCGACTTCCTCTTTGACTTGTAGTGCTGTCTGCGGGTGCATTCTCCTAAGTTTCTGCCTGAAGGGTTTTGCATTGGGTTCCAAAACCAGACGATATTCTACTAAGCTCAGGTCCAGATTAGGCATGTCCTCGTAGGACCATGCAAAAGAGTGGTTTTGAAAGACTTGGATAATCTATTGCCATTCCCTGAGGCTAAGCATTGCACTGATCAGTAGCTTCTTAGGCTTATCCACTCTGCCGAAGTTGATTTCCTCTATGAGCTCTGCGGCGGCTTGAGTCTGCTCGTCGAAGCATTTGATAACCTGTTAGAAGTCTTGTGTCTCCTTAGCGACCTTTCCTTCTTCATTATCATTTGTAAGCTCATACATTGTGAAATCGCTACACTGGGGGGTTAGTTTTGTGAGAGGTAACCCTTCATCGGTGCAATTGATAATTGCAACTTTCTTAGTAGGGTGTAGGTCAAGGTTATTCATTCTCTTCTCGAAATCGCAAATGATCTCTTCAGGTTTGATGACCAACTTGTTGTCATGTCAGGGTGCCCTACGCTTTCGTGAGGTGAGAGTAGTAGGGTTGCGTCGAGGGGGCTCAAGGTGCGACTCTGTGGCGTCGAAGGTGGCGGCGCATCTCTGTGCGAGTATATCAATTGGTTCTTCATTGTCTCCGTCAATGTAACCGCTACTTGTAGACTTAGGAGAAGAGTCTCCTTGTTGGTCGCTGAATGGGTATGGGATGAAGGGCTCCCTCTCTTTTCCAAGGTTTTCTAAATTTTTTAGTTTTCTATTTCTAGATTTTTAGGGGCTTTAGGATTTTCAATTTTTTTTTATTTTTGATAACAAGTATGGTACAAGGCCGACTTCTTGGAGAGGAATCGACAGGGACACTTCTCCTAGTTAGGGAAGTGTGACAGCTGTCAGGGCCGTTAGTGCGAGTCTTCGGATGACATGGACTCGCTCTGAATTTAGCACTTTTTTTATAGCCTTTGTCGAGTGTGATCTTCTGGATGAGTGCTGAAGGCGGTGGTTCGGTCGATGTTTTGGCTCCCTCTATCATGTTAATCGCTTCGTCTTCGTGGAGAGTTTGGAGGTTGTAGTCGTTTGAGCTCTCATCCTCAAAACTGGGCTGGAGATGCTCTTCTTGCTGAAGCTTGTCTTCTTTAGGTGGGCTCGATTGATTTTTTCTTAACTTGTGAGCTCTTTCCCTTATACTTCGCAGTATGATAGGATGAATATGCATGCCTGGCAGCGAGGCTAATATGGTTGGGAGATGCAGGGATATCCCCGAGGGCATTCCCATCCTTCAGGATCGAGGCTAGGGTCGTCGTTGTAGATGCTTGATCCATCCACTTTGTCTGATATCCCTTGGAGATCTTGTTTGGCCAACTCGAGTGCGGGGAGGTCTATCCAATAATCTTCATCATCACTTGGAGATGGCTGCCATTCCTCTTCCAACAATCTCCAGAATATTTATAGTTGAGGTGCTTCTGGGGTTGAGGGGTGTCGAACTCTAGTTCTTCTTCAACCTCGATAGTGGCGATGTGGAAGTCTTCCTCTTCGGGTGACTCCCAGTCCTCTATGTGCGGCCCAGGTCCCAGAGACCCTCTTCTTTTTGTAGCGGAGCACTCCTCAGTCTTGAACAAGGGTCCAACTCCTTCGAGTGGCCTATCTATATCATCGTCTTAAATCAAGTTTGTTAGGTCAGCAAAGGCTTTGGCCATCTGCTCAATCTCCGTTGCCTGTGATTTGGTGAAGGACGCTTCCTTTCTCCTTAGCACATTGGCCTTCTCGATTGTTCCATAGACAAAATGGTCGTAGAGTGACCACTTAGGTGAGGTTGGTAGGATGTCGGCTTATTTTCCGTCTGATTGGTAGCCCAATCTCGTATGCTTGCAAACTTTCTTTGGGACAATCAGTCCTATGCGTCCTTGTCTATTCTTCCACAGTCCTATCTGCGGGACGTATCCTAGTTGATACATCAAGTCCCAGTCTTTGGTCGCGGTTGGGTTTATGTGGTACAGGCGGGCAAGGTCAGGGCCTGTTGCTCTCTTTGTTAATGTTTGCTGGTAGGTTGGGAGGAACGGGGTGATCAGTCACATAATTTATAATTTTATCGCCCTTAACTTAGTGATGTTAGACCTTAGTTTGGTACTAACAAGTTAATGATATGCAGATATTAAAGAAAAATTAGTAAAAGAGAGCCAAGGTGTTAAATTTCGTCAAAATGAACTCAAAATATAGTAAGAATGATGATGGAGCATGAAAGATGATTCGCTATAAGCTTTAAAGTTAGAAAATCATAAAAGACGATTGAATGTAGCTGAAGAAGAGACAAACAGTAAGAAATCATAAATTACGATTCTTAATGACTTTCAAAAATATAAAATGCGATACGAAGGAGAAAAGCGATCTATCGTAAATGAAGAATCGTCCTGAGAGTGAAAGTTGTAAGAAGATAATAATCGTAATTAACGATTATATAAATTGAAGCTCTTGTGTTGCTGATCATGTTAAGAAGATTTACACCGCCATGCATATAATTAGAAAAATTCTTAAATTAGAAGTTTGGCTACTCATGGATCTAAGAAGATTGACGAAGGAAGACTCCTAAAAGATCTTTGTTACTTAAATAAAGGAGAAAGTTCAAAAGCGCATCAACCACTGAAAGCAAGGAAAATCTAGGATTAGAATTAGAGTTATAATAGGAATCTTGTATTTTAATAGTTTCTTTTTTTAGAATTAGATCAATATAAACTGACTCCTTATCATTTATAAATAAGAGAGCCCGGTACAAGAATTAATCATCGAAGAAATTCTCAGCATCAATTAACGACTGAAGTTGGATTTTCTTCTAATCAAATTTAGAGTAGTTTAGTTTAGATATCCAAGGTTCCTCGATCACAATTGACGACTAGGATTGAGAGCTGGAAGATTAGTGTAGATATCCGTAGTTCTCATAAACAATGGACCCCTGAGGCTGAGGGGTGAAAGATATATTTTTATTGCTTTCTAGTTTAGATTTTTTTTATTGCAATTTACTGCTTTATAAGCATCTCCAAGTTTTAATTTGAATTGACGACTCAAGTTGAGATTTGCATATTAGTGTAACGGTTTTATTTTTCTATCTTTGATTTTCTAGAGTTTGATTAACGCCCAAATTTCTGATTGATTAAAGATTAGTATAGGTCCATGTTAAAGGATGTTAGTTTTTTATTGACACCCAAATTCTAGAGAACTGAGATATAGTGTAACGGTATTTTAAATTTGCAAATATCCAATAGCTGAAGATTGTGATTGACGATCACGATCTGAAGGAGGATTTAGGATTTATTTTCTGCAAATTTATTGTAGAAACCATTCTTTTATTCATATTTCTCAAATAGTTTAGGATCTTAAATATAAATATAAGTTTTCAACATAACGAATTATAAGATAAATCATTTCCACGTGGGAACGATCCTATGCCAGTATTATAATTTCTAATGTGCGCTTGCAATAGGTTAAGACTTAATTAGAACAACATAAAAAGCATATCAAGTTTTTGGCACCGTTGTTGGGGAAGCAGATTTTATTTTATATTTTTATTTTAAAAATAAATATTTATCTTTCTCTTCTTATTTTTCTTTATATTTTTATTTTCTTGATCACTTCTTAAACTTTTGCAGATTTACTCGAAGTAGCGAATACAAGTTTCAACGCTTCCCTAGATCAGAGAAGCTAGAGGTTTAGATTTGTTTTCTCTCCCTATTTTCTAAAATAAAAATTAAATATACCCAAAAATAAAATTAAAAATCAAATAAAATAAAAAACATAAAAATATATTTTTCTAGTGTATGCATCACACTCGATCTCAAAATTTAAATATTTTTAAGTGTTTAAATGTCATGTTGCCCCATTATAATCAAAGAAGATAAACTAGGAATGAGTGTATGCATTCCATTGGAGTGAATACGGTAACGCGTATAACTCGTAGCGGAGTAATTATCCTTATTTTAATTATGGCTCCACTAGTGGGCAACAACAAGGACCATCTGTTGTTGAGCCAAGCTATCCTCTGCACAGAATTTCCAACAAACCTACCTGCCACCCATGAGACCATATCAGCCATATGAGCAGCAACAGTTTAGTTCTCCGAGAAGTAGATTTGATGACACGACTGTTCAAATCCTTAGAGATTTACAGCAATAGTGGCATCAGCGTTCCAAGGATTTATCCCAGCTTGCTCAATTCTCTCAAATTTTACATTCGCACACACAATCCATTAAGAAGCTGGAAGCCCAAGTTAGGCAACTAGCTACGCAATTGGTGGAACGAGAGAGCAATCAGTTATAGTCACGACCTGTGGGTGACTCAAGAGAATAAATTTTAATGGGAGAAACATCAATTTCTATAGAACATGTCTAAACTGTTCAATTTTTACGAAGTAGTGGAGCTGGAGATAATAAAGTTGAGATGCCCACAATTATGGATATCCCAGAGAAAGGAAAGGATGATCCTAAGAGAAACAAGGAAGTTTCTAAACCATAAAAATATAAAATTGATAATAAGAAAAAATAATATAGTGTGCCTAATATTATGACTGAAGAATCATATATATCAAGGTTACCTTTTCTTAATGCTTTCTTGCGGCACACTGTCAATTTCTTATAAAAAGCCAAAAAAATTAGAGGAGTGCACATAATTTTTTCATGTTCTCCCACTTATTTCTCAAATGAGGATATGGAATCCTGAAAATTTATTTTTCAAACGAAGAAAGGCCAATGATCATTATATCACTGAAAGACTATGAGTATGTCTGATATACTCATGGGCACCACCGAGCTACCGATTCATCCGTAGTAAAATCCTGTAAAATATGTAAACTAACTCTTTTATTTTGCTTGAGCTAAAAAAATTTTCTCAGCAAGAATGTTATCATTCAAATGGTGGTAAAACACGATCGATCGTAAGATTCTTCCTGCGGTACAATATTATGTTCTCGAGCGATCGTATGAATTCACTATATTCTCACTACAAAAAATAAGACTATTAGCGGCAATCAAAAACTGCCGTTATTAATAAAAAATTGCCGCTAATACTTTTGTCGTTAATAGTCTTAATAGTTTTTTCATTAATAGCTGCAGTTTTTTGCTCCAAAAAACTGTCATTAATGGTCTTATTTTTTGTAGTGTCTAAACCCCACAAGTATGAACGTTTTTTGGATCTCTTATTTTTTTTCGTGCCAATGAGGACATTGCCCAATTTAAGTTTGGGGGAGATATACAATTTGTGTATATATTAGTTTAATTTTGTAAATAGCACTTTATTTTTTATACTTTCATCATTTTTGCAGAAAAAAAAAAATCTTTCTGTTTCAGTTTTAGTAGTTCTCAGTTTATAATTTTTGCTATTTAAACATCACATGTGAGTATGATAGACAAAAATATGATTTCAGAAAACTTACAATCCATCGTAATAGAAGTTTAACAATCAAACAGTAGAGTAGTTATAATTCATGCTTAGCTCTTTTGAACACTGTATCAGATTGAATGTTTGAAACAATAGATTGGTCTGAACTGTAATATTTAGACTATAGCTTCAAATTTATATAATCGGTGAGCTTTAGAGACTAACTGTTCCTCTTCTATTCTGAGTTAGAGACTACTTCTATTCAAATTAAAATTTTCTTGAACTTCTTGACTGTTTTAAATGAAATCTCATATTGTTGAAAAATAGAATCAAAATATTTTGTAATTATGATGATTTGTTTCTTTTAGAACTACCTATTAATTGTATCAAAATAATATGACATCCATACTAATAAATCGTGAAAATGATCAATGGTCATATTTTGTTAACCAAAGCAAAAAAGCCAAAATCTCATAAAGAATTTATTCTTTGAACACATATTAGAAGCCTAAACTGAATTTCTTTATACCAAGATTTTATAAACCCTTAACTATATGTACTGCTCAAAACTTTCAACCTTTAACCCTTATAATTTAGAAGAGTTTAGAATACAAAAAAAGGGAAAAAGATGGAGTGAAAGGAGTAAAAGTCAATAGATAAGGAATATGCAACAAAAGGGTGCAGCTAAAAAGCAATAAAATAAAGAAATTATGAGAAAAGAAGTACAAAATCGTACTTACGATTCAGAAAAAAGAAAGAGAAGCAAAAAGCTTCCAAACTAAAAATCCAAAAGATATCTGAGGAAGAAAAATCAAAAGAAAAATTGAGATTTTACAAAAACAAAAATTAGTAAATGGGAAAAAGCATCCAAATTCTTGGATACTTACTGATACTGAAATAAAGAAAGAAGAAGAAAAGATAGGAGAAGGAAGAATTAAATTCTTAAAAAACTTTGAATGCTATCTATCTTTCTTTGAAAACTTTTTAAACCCAAAGCCCCATTACAAGCTGAAGAAAATAACTTTTTGATTTACGATATACAAAAGCATAAATGTAGGATCGATATATGCAATAGATACTATGAATGAACAAAGAAATCATATGAACAGAGTTGATTATTCATTCCATGAGATTTATCTTTATTCAATTATCCTTTGAATTTATCATATATATCATATTATGAGAACCTCAAGAAAAAAAAAAATTATACCTTTTTGAGAGTATGCCAATAGTGAGAGTTTTTGTATAAAAATATTTTCTAAAATTGCTGTTTAAAAAAAAGCCTGAAGAATAAACTGTTCACTGCTGCATTCACTCCATGCTTACTGTGAATTGAAATTGTTGGAGTTCTAATCAAGGATAACTGCTATGATGGAAAGTAAGGATAAAAGATTTGTAATTTTAGAAAATCATAACAACCATGTGATAATT
This sequence comes from Chloranthus sessilifolius, assembly GCA_021018995.1. Classification (NCBI taxonomy): domain Eukaryota; kingdom Viridiplantae; phylum Streptophyta; class Magnoliopsida; order Chloranthales; family Chloranthaceae; genus Chloranthus; species Chloranthus sessilifolius. The sequence goes on along the minus strand of CM037594.1, from coordinate 112,529,575 downwards.
TAGTGTAACAAATTAGTTTTGATTTTTAACCTTTTATTTCCTTGTTAACTTTAAAAAATTCAAAAATATTTGAAATTTGTAGGTAACTTTACTAAAAACCTTTTGGAGACTATAACGCTTTTACTAGGGATCACCTAGGGGTTTAAAGGCTTGTTGCATCTACTAAATGCAATCGTGCTTCCTACGAAAGTGACATTTAAATTCTTAGTTTAAGATATTTTATATTTCCTTGTTTACTAGGGACTAGCAAAGCGTAAGTTTGGGAGTGTGATCAGTCACATAATTTACCATTTTATCGCCCTTAACTTAGTGATGCTAGATATTAAGGAAAATTAGTAAAAGAGAGCCAAAGTGTTAAACTAATTAAAATGAACTCAAAAAGCAATGAGAATGACGATGAAGCGTGAAAGACAATTCGCTATATACTTTAAAGTTAGAAAATCGTAAAAGACGATTGAACGTAGTTGAAGAAGAGACAAAAAATAAGAAATCGTAAATTACAAATCTTAAAGACATTCAAAAAAGTAAAATGCGATACGAAGGAGAAAAGCGATCTATCGCAAATGAAGAATCGTCCTGAGAGTGAAAGCTGTAAAAAGAGAACAATTGTAATTAACGATTATATAAATTGAAACTCTTATGCTGCTGATCATGTGAAGAAGATTTACACCGCGATGCATATAATTAGAAGAACTCTTAAATTAAAAGTTTGGCCACTCACGGATCTGAGAAGATTGATAAAGAAAGACTCCTAAAAGATCTTTGTTACTGAAATAAAGGAGAAAGTTCAGAAGCGTATCAACCACTGAAAGCAAGGAAAAGCTAGGATTATAATTAAAGTTATAATAGGAATCTTTCATTTTAGTAGTTTCTTTTATTAGAATTAGATCAATGTAAATAAACTCTTTATGATCTATAAATAAGAGAGTCTGGTATAAGAATTAATCATCGAAGAAATTCTCAGCATCAATTGACGATTGAGGTTGGGTTTTCTTCCGATCAAATTTAGAGTAGTTTAGTTTAGATAACTAAGGTTCCTCGTTCACAATTGACGACTGAGATTGAGAGCTGGAAGAATAGTGTAGATATTCGTAGTTTCTCAAAGTAATTGACGCCTGCGGCTGATGGGTGAAAGATATATTTTTATTGCTTTCTAGTTTAGATTTCTTTTTATTGTAATTTACTGCTTTGTAAGCATCTCCAAGTTTTAATTTGAATTGATGACTCAGGTTGTGATTTGTAGATTAGTATAACGGTTTTATTTTTCCATCTTTGATTTTTTGGAGTTTGATTGACGCCCAAATTTCTAGTAGATTAATTATTAGTATAGATCTATGTTAAAGGATGCTAGTTTTTTATTAACGCCCAAATTCTAAAGGATTGAGATATAGTGTAATAGTATTTTAAATTTGTAAACATCCAATAACTGAAGATTGTGATTGACGACCACAATCTGAAGAAGGAGGATTTAAAATTTATTTTCTGGAAATTAGTTTGAGAAACCATGCTTTTATTCATATTTCTCAAGTAGTTTACGATCTTAAAGATAAATATAAATTTTCAGCATAACGAAATATAAGATAAATCAATTCCTCGTGGGAACGATTATATGCTAGTATTATAATTTTCATTGTGCACTTGCAATAGGTTAAGACTTAATTAGAACAATATAAATAGCATATCACAAGGGATAGTTGATTTCTGCTACTGATGAGTCGTCGGAATTCTTTACCCTTTTGATGTGGCCAATATTTAGCATGGAGTCATGTGTCGTTGAAATGTTTGTCACGTATTCGGTATCTATTTCTTGGAGAGGTTAGGTGCTTGAAGAGTCAGAGACATGGAATGTGACGTCTTTGGTGACTGGCCCGAGACGGACTTATAACTTGATAGTTCTTTTGACAAAGTGTCGAGAACCATCATACGCAATGAGGGATAAGGACAAAGGCCTTATGTTATGCTCGGTATATTCGAGCGTCTTGAGCATTGTTATGGGACAGATGTTAAGCCATGATCTTGTGTCCTTCAGTGCATGGGGTACTGAGAACCTTCTGATTCTAACCATCATGTATGTCAGAGTCGAGCTTTCGCGCAACGATTCTTTATGCATCAGCTTCGGTGAAGGTGAATGTCGGAGGTTGTGTCACAACCGAAGCAATCTGATGTTGCTCATCTAGGGCACCTTTTCTGGGCGGTGGGCTTTGTTGACACTCGGCTAAGGTGGCTAAGATGCAGATTCTGGAGCTAGAGGCGGAGGAATTACATGAGGTGGGGGAGGTAGGTTTGCGCCTTGTTCCCTTGATTTTCTTTCTGATGGCTGAACGCTAACGTTCTGCTTCTCCCAAGAGAATGGTGGAGGTGGATAATTGGTCCCTGATTTGAGGACCAGGCATGTCAGTCATTAACTCTAGAGCCCTACTGTGACTAACATTGACAAACTCACTGCAGCGCTTGTCATGAACGGAGTGAAGTTTGAAAAAGGGATACGCAGCGGAGCTATGTCATTCCATGGCGGGAGATACTGGGTGTAGTCTTCCTCTTTTAAGAAGGTGGACATCAGTGCCTCCTCCTTGTGGGTTCTTTCTTCTATTGACTCATCTTTCCATCTGACTAATGTTCCACCGCAGTCTCGTGCCCTCGACTTGAAGTGTTTTGGGAGAGGCTATCCACCCATGTCGAGATTTGGTCCGCCATTTAAAGGACATCGCCTTTGTTCTTAGGCTCGGAGTCACATGGGGGAAGCAGTGGTGGAGTTATCTCAGAATTTGAGGGAGTAGAGGGTTCCGCAGGTTGGAGGCTCGGTCTTTGAGCTTTGAACGATTAGACTTGAATTAAAGTGAAGGTTGGATAGGGCTGAGGATTCGGAGGAGCAATCCGGGTGATCGTGGATGAAGGATGTGGGCGAATGATGAGAGGCCTCGGGGAATAACCTTGATGGGTTGAAGTGTCTGAAGCACTGACACGGGTGATGAGGGTAGAAGGACGAAGAGGGAATCAGCTTGGGAGATCTTTTGTAGCGATGTGAGCGACCGTCCCTTGGTTGTGATTAGACATGAGATTATTGATAATCCCTAAGTTTTGCAGGGGCAGATTATTGTTCTTACTGGAATTTCTAAGGGATTCCCACTCAATTGGGTTTCGATCATTCATGTCGTAGACCATATCCTGTAAAACCCAACAGTCTTCTAAATTATGTCCCGCGTATCGATGAAAAGCAGAGATCTTACTGTAGTCGAGGTTGGCGGGCCAGGGCCGTGGCCATTTTGGTGGGAATCGGATAAGATTTTGATCACTAAGAAGGCAAAATATATGGGGGATGGTGTCAGGTAATGGGGGATAGTGATCACGCTTAGGTTGGTAAGGGCCTCTGGTTTGCTAGTTGAAGTTCTAAGGTGGGGATACATTGTTCTAGCTCTGAGGGTTAGCTAATCATTTCGAGGCCGACATTCTGGTTCTAGTGGGCATTTTGGTTAGAGTATTGGTTCCGATTTTGGTATTGGTCCTGATTCTGATTGGGGTACCACTTTTGATTCTGGTTTTGGTATTTATTCTGACAAGAATTCCTCGATTGGTAATTTCCGTTTCTGGAGTTTCTGCCCCTGGTTGACAACCATGTTGATATGCTCAGAGTCAAAGGGCTTATTGTTATTTTTCAGCCTAGAGTCATTGGAAGCAACGACTTTCGATGCTACTATTGAAAAGGCGGGGTCTCCCCCCCTTATATGTCACTGGATGCGGTTAGCGCGCAAGTGAAGGGTAGCGTAATTCAGGCAATCGCTTATAATAAGAGTGCTTCGGAGAGGCTCTTTGATGTTGTCTATGATGATGTCGATTGCATCTTTTTCCTTCATCTGGCTTTCGGTGCGGGCCACAAGCTTCCTCCAGCGTGCTATGAAATCCATAAAATATTCCTCACGTTCTTGCTTCGTTGTCATCAGGTCGCGAAGACTACCCGCTTCTTATGTCAGGTGCTTATATTGGTCCAAAAATTGTCCGGCCGGATAGTCGAACGTGGCGATCTTGTGAAGTGGGAGTCCACCGAACCAATCAAGGGCTTCCACTTCGGGTGACCTCTGGAAGTAATGTATCAGGAGTCCTTGATTATCACGAACGGGTAGGCAATCATTGTAGAACAACGCCAGATGGTGATTCGGGTTCCCTGTGTCGTTGTACTTGCTGAACTTTGGGGGCTTGAATCCCGTAGGTAGGTTAAACTCGAGATATCGACAAAACCTATCGAACCCGAATGATAAGTAGGGGCGACTTCTCTTGGCCATGTATTCGTCGAGCATCTAGAGAAGGTCCTATACTTTTACCGTGACATCTTTCTGGGTAGACCGGGGGTGAACCCTGTCTTGGCGGTTGTTGTCGAAGAGGGCGCGGGCTGCCCACCCTAATGGTGATGCATAGGCTGATACCGTGCTTGGCGTAGGTGGCGACCTCTCCCTTTTTTTTTCGTTCTCATTCTTCCTTGTCTTGCTGCTCTTTGATAGTTTCATGCGCAGCGGCCATGCTTCGAAGCAATTCTTCGACTTCGTCGCCTCCTTGTTGTAATCTCTAAACACTGAGCTCTATGTTTGTCGGGCAGTAAAATTCTGCCTGATACTACTATCTTTCTCGCTGTGGTTATTGTTGGTGCTCGAAGGAGTGAAAGGGTTTTCTTGATAGCCGACCATGTTAATCTCGGGGTGACATGGGGGTGAGTCATAGGACTGTTCAGTATCGTATATAGGGTTATTGTGGTATCCCCATAATAGCGGACTACCGGTGCTGGTCAGGTTTATTTTACCTATCCCTGACATTTCTAACCTTTGGTAGATACTTATAAACCCTTGGGGAGCTCTCGAGAGGGTGAGTGTGTGTAGCGAAGTGATAAAGCGAATAGGAAATAAGACTAAACTAAGTAGAAAATTAAACTAGGTAAAGATACTTTAGCAGAAAAGTGTCCCATCGCAATCGGCAGTCTATTGGGTATGCGCTTTTCTGGGTTCCTCTTGGTCCCTGAAATAATTGGCCCAATTCGCCCCCCGTGAGCTTTGACTGAAGGCTATAGAATAATAAATTAAGAAATATTATACTTTGAAAATATAGAGGCAAATTCTAAAGGAGAAGTACATGTGTTGATATAATCACCAGCTACTGATAATTATCGACCCTGCAACATGCCACTGATCACGCTTTACGAGGTGTAGGTTGACTCCTTTACTGAACGTCGATCGTCCGACTCCAACAGCTATAGTCTGTCTAACATAGTTTTTCTAATCCTGCTCTAAGTCTAGCTAGCTTTATCTCCTTATCCTGCCTTGGGTTTAACTATCTGCGGGTTTCCTAGTACCACTCTAATTCTGACTGACTGGGTTTCCTACTATTACTCTAATTCTAATTATTCTGGTTTCCTAACGTTACTCTGATTCTAATTGATTTAGTATTCTAATACCACTCTAATTCTGATTAAATTGATCTCCTAATACTACTCTAACTAGGAAAAACAAAAGGGTTGTGGCCCATTATGCTAAGGAGGATCGGTCTCATTCCTGGGTATCCTCTGTAAGCTCCCTTGGGCAAATCGGTTGGCTAAGGATTATTTTGTAATTATCATGGATTAAAAATTGAATTTAGGCTGGGAACTAGGAAGTTATGGATCGGAAGTTGAGAGATTTTAGGAACATGAATTAGAACTAGAACTTAAAGTTAAGAACTGGAACTTTAAATTAAGAACTAGAAGTTTAGAATTAGAAATTAGAAATTAGAAATTAGAACCTAAGATCTAAAACTAAGAAATTAAGAACTAGAGCTGAAAATTAAAATCTAAAACTAAACTAGAAGCTAAAATTAAGAACTAAAAAAGAATTACCTAAGGTCGAGTGCCGCAGAGAGAATCTCGAAATCCTAAGCTTTGAGGAGAGGAACTCGAGACTTGAATGTGAAAATCAGGTGAAAATTAAGTGAATTGGTGCAAAATTCGTCTGCTTGGGTGAGGTATGGGGGGTCTTTTTATAGGTGTCGGGCTAATTACGTGCATGTGGGCATGTGCAGGATTGGTCGATTCCGCGCAAGTGAGGTTGCACTTAATTGAATTTCATGTAGTGGCGTATGTGCTTCATTCAATTTGAGTTTGTCTCTGAACTGGGCTTCCTTATTTTAGTATGCTTGGGAAACCAATTTCGCGCAGTGGCATATGCACTTGATCCAAAGTTCAGACGGTTTGAGGAGTTAAAGGTCGGGTTCGATTGGGAACCAATTCCGCTTATCCAGTGATGCGTGGAATTAAATTTCGCACAGTAGCGTATGCGCAATACTTGAGTCTCTGGGCGGTTTGGGGGGTAGAGTCTCAGTCCAATCTGGACCAATTTCACGTGTTGGCTCACACGTGGAATCGATTTTGCGCAAGTGTATTTGCGCGGGATCAGGGTCTTTGGGCGGTGTATGAAAGGCAACTCTAGTCCAAGTGGGACTAATTTCGTGCAACTGTGTCTACGTGGAATTGGAATAAGCGCATATTGTCTTGTGCGAAATCCAGATCTTAGTGGTCCACGAGAAGAGTGAACCTGGTCTAAGTGGGACCAATTTCACCCATGTGTCCACACGTGGAATCAATTCCGTTGATCCGTATGTGCGTAGAATTCAGAATTTTCTTGAGTAGAGTCTTTGCCGAGCCGCAGAGCTATTGTTTCAGCTTGGGTCTCAACCATATACTATTATTTCAATAATGGTCCCCGTATTTAGGGTTTTAAGGTCTTCGGAGAAGGTCAGTCTTTTTCCGAAGATCGTAGGCAAGGTCAGAGGTTGACCGCAAAAGTTTGCATACTCCGAGAGGGTAAAATTGGGGTGTCTACACCGCCCTCGCCCACTTCGCATGTTGATACTAATAAGGGAATTGATCAAACCTTTGGTGGACGAAGACTATGATCTTAATGACTAGGAAGGCGAGTACATGGATTCGAATGATGAGTAACTGTATGAAGGCCATTAACTGTTGGTTAGGTATTCAGAAATAAGAAATCTTTTCAGAAGGCCCTTAAAGAATTTGTCATAACAAATAATTTCTAAATTAAACCAATAAAAACTAGTCTTCTTCGAGTTACGGCGAGGTGTGTTGAAGTAGGAAGTGTTTTGAAAATACATGCATCGAAATTGGTGGGTGTGGACATGTTTGCCGTGAAGACTTTCCACCTGAAATATACATGCAGAAGGCCAACTTTCGAAAGTGGACATCGCCTGTGTCTGGCATCGTGGATAGCTTCTTTCATGTGAGATAAGTTGTTAAAGAGTTTTGACGAAAGTCCTGCTTTAATAATTTTTTATAATGAAAAAAATACGGTATAATAGTAGGTTACTGGAAAGCATGGAAAGGGAAAGAAATAACGTTAGATGACATTCGAGGCAGCTAGAATGAGCAATATAAGATGTTACCGTCTTATGTCATCGAATTGCAGCGGGTCAATCCAGACATACAGACCGAATTATGTCGCGAGCCGAATAATGCCTTTCAGAAGTTCTTTGTGGCATTTGGACCTTATATTAGGATCTTTCGTAATACTTTGTGAAGAATAATTGTGATAGATGAGTCCCATTTGTACGGACAGTACAAAGAAGTGTTGTTAATAGCTAAGAGGATAGACAAGAATAAATATTTATTTCCCACAACGTTCGGCGTTGTACCCAAAGAGAACGAAGATCGTTGGACATGGTTTTATTGAACTATTAGAGAGTCGCATAATCGATGACTTTCAATGGCAGTTTCTGTTGACATTAGACCGACAGAAGGGGTTGATGGAAGCTGTGCAAAATATTTTCCCTAGTGCCTTTCACAGCTAACCTAGCTTTGAATCTTTTTTATACATATAAAGATACAATCTCCCAACCATTATTTTGAATTGCTGCCCATGGATTTTCAGAGGTAAAATTTAAACGAATTTTATGAAAAATCGAAAACGAGCCTGCCCGAAATGTACAGCATGGATTAAAGAAATCGGTGACCATTTCTGGGCGCACGCATATTTTTCAGGGAAGCGTTATGATATGCTGACAACAAATATAATTGAAAGCATTAACAGTGTTTTGAAAATAGTTAGGAAGGAATTGATCGTGAGCATGCTAGAAACCATTCGCACGAAGGTAGCCGAATTCTACCTTCGGCGTCAAGAGGAAGGAAATAAAATGACACACGTGTTGACACCGATTGCTTTAGAGTACATAATACGAAATTCAGGGCGGGCCAGTCGAAAGAATGTTATTCCCTATGGTCGCGATATATTTCAAGTTAAACGGGGATAATACACTCACAGTGTCGATCTAGATAAACGATCGTGTACATATCAACGTTGGGCTATCCTTGGATTACCATGGTCACATATGATCATTGCATTATTGTACCGCAACAAGGAAAAAAAATCTACCAATTTTGTGAGCATTGATTTACCAGCACCTTGTTTAGAAAAACTTATAAAGAACACTTTGTGCCGACCGTTGATAGGCGCCAATGGACCGTTGTAAGAGTGGATATTGAGGTTTTACCTCCGCACAAAAGGCATCAAGTCGGTCGCCCGAAGTAAAGGAGGATAAGATCTAAAGACGAAGTTCGACCACTACGGTGTAAAAATTATAACGAATACAAACATAATCGCCGCTCGTGTAAATTTATTAGAATATGAAATAAAATTGAAAAAAAGTGTAAATTGTCGTCATTGTTATGATAAAGAGCTGAGTTTATGATTAGGGATTAGGGATCGGGACATTCGATCTGTAAAATTGTGGTCCACTATCTTACCTTAGTGGTTCGCTATCGGCTCTATCTTAAGAAAATAATATACAAAAGATACACAAAAATATTACATGCAAATGAAAAGAAAAGAAAAAAAATAAATTCCCGAACGTGGACAATGAATGTCTGATTTTGGTTATGAATTGCTGCATGTGTTCTCCTCGAAAACGATAGTCCGTCATTGAGAGAAGTATTCGATATACTTCAGTATAAAAATACCGTAGTCTCAATCATTGCGTTGGTGCTCCATCAATACTGTCCAAAACCGTTACCCGCCACGATTGTTCGAGAGCAAACCTCAGATCGACATCATGAAGAAGACGCGACAGATGATGCAACAGAGATTCTTTGTGTGCATCGAACTTTTGTTAGCACTGTCGGTCGGCCAGGGCTATCACCTTCACAACGTGATCAACTACCTACACTATTACTAAGGCCCAGTGGTGATATTTTTTACTATGCATCGAGAAATAAATCTGCATGCAACCGGAGATTTAATCAGTGGAGTGGAGTCTTAAATAAAAGAATATATAATGGTATTAATGTGACTTATAATATAACTTACCATCCCATAATCGACAACGTGAATTTCGTGTGTCGCACTCGTAAGCTGGGCCTCAAATGGCTTACAACGGTGATGAACCTGTTACTTGTCACAATAGACCTGCCACTTATCGTAGTCGTTGAATGCTCCCAGATCTTGATCGTGGACAAATTTTTCAAAATTTCCTTGGTCCACTATAATCAGGGTCTGAAATTGGTCATTAGAAAAACTTATGAATTGAAAGACGTGAATGAAGTAAATAAATAAAAGCAGATAAATAAAGAAAATAATAATGAATTGAAACGTTACCAAGGCCGCAGAAGAAGTGAATCAACTTTTTGCTGCCTTCTCCAAAAACATTGAGTCGTTCATGCTCTCAAGGACATTGAAGTACGCATCCATGACCTCATTATTGAGCCACGTGCGTCTTTTGAGGACCCTTAAATTAGCAACGGTAACGCCAATACTCGAGATAGTATTGACGATCATAGTATCCTCATCCATTGGCCGATTTCAAATCGAGAGCATGAATTTATGCTCCATGGATTGTAGCTCAACCTCATACTCGTTCACGACCACTTTTGGTCGTTTAAAAGACTGTAGGTTTTTTGAATTTTTTATACAAATTTTGTTGGTCGACGTCTTTCTCTTCTTCAAAGTCATATCTCGAGCTCTTCCCTTGTCTTTCGACCTTACTCTTTAAAGTAGATTGTTTTACTAGTATTGATTTGAGTGATGCTGGTTGTGACTCACGGAAGGCTGGGTAAGTAGAGCACCCTTATCGACCACTTGGTGCAAGCCCTCAACCGGAAGTTGGGGGGAGGGGGTTGAGGGGCAGAAGGTTGGGTTGCAGGGGGTTTAAGGATTGAAGGTTGGGGTGCACGGGGTTGAGGGGTTGAAGGTTGGGGTATGGGGGGGCAGGAGATTGGAGGGATACAAAGACGTCAAAGAGAACAGAGGAAAGAATATTATCCTACACCAGAACGAAAATGATATTAAATTTTTTATTTTTAAAGCTAAATATAGTTTTCATTATGCTAACTTAAGTTAGCGAACCGCTAACTTATTGTACCAACACCAAAATTGAGAAGTTAAAATATGAATTTCAAAAATGTAAATATAGTTTTAAGTTAGAGATTTAGTACCTTTGATAAATGAGTCTTGACAACGTCAAGTTCCTTTTGTATTGCGACATTTTCGCTTATTAAATTGGCTATCTGATCTTCTAAAGACCCTACTTGCTCCTATAAGGTATTCTTATTTTTCTCGAGCTTCTCAATAGTCATTGCCTAGCCAACCGTTCCCTGGTTGGTTGCTGCCTACTTTCTGGTTGCTTGCCCTTTGATTCCAGCTATTGAAGTATAACGATCTCGTACTCGTCGTTATTGTTACTGTCATCATCGTCATTCTCATTATCCTCATCGTCATCATCGTGAGGCTTTTAAACTCTTTTTTCGGGATGTGTCTCGTAAGTTGGGACATTGTTTTCATGTATATTTTATTGAGTCGAATTTTCTCTTTCCCGTTCCCTTTCTATCTCTTTTTCCCTAAAGAAGTCGAACTGATCGATATTGTAACTAGTATTTTTCAACATCGATTTCTACGATGACCAAAGACTTAAGAATTTTTTCTCAGAAATAATTTAAACTCCGACTGAATATAAGGGCTTCCCATTTCACCAGCCTCGAAAATAGATTTTTCAGCTGAGTACGAGGGGGGCCGACTCCTGGAAAATGGCCAACGCCCAAATTTGTAGGGCGATACTACATTGATAGATATTATATTGCTCCTTTGGCGACGTTTTGGCCGTTTTTCTTCTGACTATCGCCTTCGATATGCACTCCACTAAATTTTTGTAAACTACTAGGCCCTACAAAAACTCAAACTTTTCAAGGTTATCGACTAAGTTCAAGTGTTGACTATCCACTTCCTGGAGTAAGAACGAGCACACGAGAAACAACAATAATAATTTCAAAAATTCATTGTTCGAGAGCTGAAAACTATCCACTAATTCTTCAATAAGACCCCTTTTTGTCCGCTGTCCCGAAAGAATTTGTATCGAATGATTTTTTGCTCTGACGCTAACGTTGGCACATGCTCAGGCTCCGTCAATATGTTAAAGCCTAAAATCAACGATATATCGGATTCCTGCAGCACAACTTTGGTGTTCTTGACCTTGAACACGTTATCTTGAACCAAGAAGTTTAAAATCGCATTAATCATCTTAAATATCTTAAACTATAAGAACAATTAAGTAACAAAATAAAAAAGGATAAAAATAATCCACTATCTTGCCGCTAACTTAAGATAGTGGCCGCTATCTTAAGTTAGCGGTAAGATAGAGGATTGTGTGGGGAAGATAGCGGGTTAGTATATTTGGGAAAAAGTGAAAATAAAAAACTTGAAAATTCTTTGTTGCTATGTTGCCGTTCTCTCAATAATAAACGGCTTCGGGTTACTGAGTAGCAAAAAAATAGCCCGGCCCAACCTTACCCAGTTAGCTATCGGCTCGGCCCGATAAGTGTTTCAATAGTTTAGGTCTTATAAAACTCTTAAAAAATATTAGAAACTCGGCCCGGATGGCTATCCGGGTTGGGTTCTCATTTTTTTTCTAAAAATGGCCTATTTAGAAACCCGGCCCGTTGACAGCCCTGGTCCGCGTGAGAAAGGGCCTTTTTTCTTCTGTCTTTTGCCTCTCTCAAGTAGGTTCAAGAATTCTTATCAAAAAATGCCTCAAAAAAAAAAAAAAAAAAAGAATTTTTATCAAAAAAGAAAAAAGTAGGTTCAAGAATCAGATCTAGGGTTTTTGTTTTCCCGTCGGTAAGGTCGGGGGATTCCTCAATTTCATCGGGGATTCGTCCAGAACTCGCCGGTGATTCGCTTTCGGTGCTCAATTTTGGTCGATCTGAAATCATGCCGGGAAATCCAGGGTGCACGGTTTACACAGGTAAGTTTATAGGTCTCTGTATTTTCTTTGCTAATTTAATTAGATTTGGTTGACACGTGGGAGTAATTAATACAATTAGGCTTTTTTTATATATTTGATTAGATCTGATTAAAGATATAGATAGGTGAAAGTTGGGGCTTCGGATTTCTTCTTTTTTCTGTTACCTTATGTTTATTTTCTTTGTTTGTTTAATTGTATATGATGATATTTGTTTTTTTTTTCTTCTGATTTTGGTTAGATCTGATTAAAGATATAGAAAGGTTAAAAATAGGGTTTTGGGTTTCTTTGTTTTTATTTTACTTCATATATATATATAAAATTGAGATCCTGATTATTTTTCATGCGTAAGGACATACTTTTATGCGCTAGAAGTATAATTTTTTATTTTTAACTTTTTGTTTCCTAAAATTATTTTGTTAAGGGTTTTAATTTTTTAATTTGTTTAGTCTGTCAAGAGAATTGTGTTATATTTGATTATTAGAAGATAAGTTCAGATCTTGATTTGTCCTTAATTTGTATAATCTGGTGAACTAATGCCTGAAAACTTGGTTAGGGGTTTTTGTATGTACGATATTAATAGTATTTTTTCTTGTTTGATTTAGTATCAGCTTGATTATTCATGTTTATTATGTGAATAGTAGCTAAAGGGTATGTGAGTTATGTGACTCTTAAACATAAAGCGCCTCATAAGGAATTGTTAGGATCTAGGAAGTGCCAAGGTCCCTTTGTCTTCCTTGAAATTCAATTAATGACAGTTCATGAGTCATCCCATAGCTAAAGGACCCTTGGTTTCATCGTCTTATTTACTGACCATTTGGGGTTGGCTTTGTGACCATCTTTGACTGCTCATAATAATCCTTTGGCGGTAAACTGCCATTTACTTTACAAATCCTTGATTGCTTACTATTTTCTCCTTCCTTTCTTGTGCATTTATCGTTTCAACCCTTTGTTCGTGGGCTGCTGCAGGTCTCCAATTGACATGCTTAAACCATCTCAAGTGATGTTATATAATTTTCTTGTTTGTTGTTTAATCTTCCTCTTAACCATGGTTTAAAATACAGGTTTTCCGGTACGTATCACGCAGGTCCAAAACCCAGTACGTATCGTCCGGTATGTATTGGTTTCGGACGAGACATTACCATATTGTATGAAAAGCACCGGTATGTTACATTCAAAGTAAATATAATGTCCCGGTGACCTCTGAAACAGGTATATATCGTCCGGTACGTACCCGTTTTGGACGAGATTTTGAACCATGCTCTTTATTACTCGTTCCTAATTTTATGCTTTCTTGTCACTTTATGCATCCGACTCAACATACTCATCTCAGGCTCTCAGCCACATGGGCTTTTATCTTTTTTTATTTTATTTTACAGCCCAACAGTTTGCAGTCTTTACTATATAATAATAATAATAATAAAAAATTAGGGTGCAACTACTTTCACACAGAAATTGGGCCTTTGCACAGAAACACTAGGCCCTTGCAGGGGAAGTTTTATATTTTCTTGTGATTGCTTATGCCATGACAATATTAATTGCATAAGCAATGAAGGCTTATGGGGGTTAAAAAGCATGGCATCACATACTAAATCGTATACTACAATATGCCATGGCTCACGGCATCGCATACTACAAAGTGTGCTATGATAGACTACATATTTTTTTTTCATAGCTCCTATGTTCTTATAAATAGAGTTCTCCCTCCAACGATTTTCTCTATAGCAATTTCAAGCATCTCTCTCTCTCTTTCTCTGTGTATGTTCATTTTTTATTTTCTTCAAACTTTCCATTGGATCAATTAATCAAGCACCTCTACTGTCACGCCCCAAAATTCAATATACTGCGAACTTCGATGTGTGAGCAAATTCAATAATCAAAACAGAACTAAAGGTTAAACAAAACGCATAATCCGATATTTCATTCATGATCACAAAAATAAGGGTACATCATTGTTACGATTCATTGTTCATGGTGGATACAATTACAATTTCAAAAGCCCTTACAACCAACACAAGATCTGACTAACTCCTTGGCTTTGATATAGGAGGTCCTCCAATGTCTCCCCTTGAGAAGTCTGATGGTTAACTCGATATGCCGCTGAAATGTTAACAACGGGAGTGAGATAAACTCAACAAGTGGCCCCCTAATAATATCTAGCAGTCTACGTCTTAACAAACAAGAAGAGGAACGAATTCATCTATGAACATCCCTTCGATTTTAGTAAGAGCAGTATATTGATATGAAGTGTTGCTACTTTATTCTCAATACTTACATTTGCAATTATCATCAAGTATGAATGAGATGTATGCATAATAGAACATAGAGTTTTTCTTTGAAAGGAAAATAAAAGAAAATAACTTAATTCCAGCAGCTACACATTTATAAGTGTAGGTTCTACTACTATAGTACCGGATCTATGATACAACCACATGTGACCCTTTTGGACTTCACCTCCGTCCAGGTGGTCCTTACCACATCACATTACACTTTACCGTGGCAGGTCGGTAGGCAATATATATACCTTATATGAGGAAGCACTAATCACGGACATTCGTCCCAACCCATGCCTGCCCGATGGGGGATCCACATAAGAAATATCATATACTTATATCGATGCACAACATATGCAATAGAGAAATCATTTATTCAACAATTGATGCCTTCCATAATCAAGATGGTATTCATGATGCTTTTCGAAAAGATGTGAATACTATAGTCAATCCATTTTCCTAATCATTTCCCCTTCCTACTAGTTTATGATAAATCATGTGATAACTATGTTTGCTCATATGCTCAAATATATGACATGCTATCAAGGAATCACTTACAATTACTTCATGCAGAATCTCAATTATCAGTCATAATTGTGTAGAGACAAAAGAATAAGTCCTTACATGATTATTCTAGCATATTTATAATATCAACACCCAACAATGTCTCATAGATGTATCACACTACCTAAGGGTTTTAATTCATAATTATAGGGTTGTGCGTAATCGCATATATATATTATATTTACTTAGTACTAATTATTTGAACAAAATCAAGTGATAAGGGTAGGTCACTTGCCTTGATGCGCGCTTCCTTGGTGGTTGAATTGAGGGTGGTTGAAGCTCGGGTCGCTTAACGTGTTGCCTGCATAAGAACAATGGTGTGTTAGCGTTACATGATGACTCGATGAGAGAATTGAATGACTACGTGAGAGGTATGAGTTAGAGGTTAGGTCGGTTCAGGGAAGGATTAGCCAACACGGTCTCAATCGAGATGGGTCGAGTCTCATAATAAATAAAATATATTTTATAATACTATGACTGATATGAAAACTAATATATAAATATTTTTCTAACCTATTTTATAATCGATTAAAGGCCCAAAATGTTTCTAATAGTATATGGGCTATAAACCCCTATATCATTTATAGTAAAAATAAATAAATAAAAGGATAGGTCTTTAAAAATATAGTGAATGTAATATATGTATAAATAAATATATACAGGTTCAGATTATATAAGTGTATATAAAACATAAAATACAAATGAAATAAGAAGGTTTTTAAGGTTATTGACCTGAGTCAAAATAGAGAAAAATGATGTATAACTTTTATAATTTATATGTTATTTACTTATAAAAATAAAAGACATTTTAATGTCACCAATTTGTGACAAAACCGAGATGGAAATGGTTGTCGGCTAATGGTAATACGGGAGGAAGAAGAGGAGTTTGGCAGGGAAGAAAGGGGAAAACACAGAAAAAGGAAGGTAAATTTCATCGTCGGTTTCGGCATTGCCGTCGACGGGAATGACGCTGATCGCGGCTGCGATGGTGAACGATGGCCGCGAGAGTGCGCCCAGTAATGACAATCATGTGAGTGTCGAAATGGACGGCAATGATTGTTCCGATAATCATTGCCGGAGATTGGGCCGACCATAATAAAAGAAAAGAAGAAGAAGAAGAAGAAGAAGAAGAAGAAGAAGAAGAAGAAGAAGAAGAAGAACAGAGCCTTACCAGAGGCTTGAATAGTGGATGGAGAAGGAGACGGTTGGCTCCTATTTATAACCAGAAAAAGGGGGGAAGGAGGTGTTGTGAGGGGAGTGGTGCCGTGTGCAGGCGAGCCTATCGCCGGATGGCGTCGGACAACAGGGCCATAATGAGCCCCATGCCTTCGTAGCCAGGTTCTCGCTTCAGCGTCTGGGTTCGACTGATGGGGGTTGGTGGAAAAGAGACTTGGTGTTAAGCAGCAATAGCAAGATGGGGGTTATAGGGGTTTCGGTTGGGTTTGGCCTAGGCCTGGTTCGGGCCACGAGAATGGGTTGGTCTAGCGGGTCGGATCCTCACATTCTCCCCTCCTTGTAAAAATTTCGTCCTCGAAATTTATCTAGTGCCGTTTAAACAAGTGTGTGTGCTCCTGACGCATCTCATCCTCGCGTTCCCATGTCGTCTTGTCTCCCATGTGATGCTTCCAAAGAACCTTTACCCGCGGTAATCTCTTCGATCTCACGCGATGACTTTGGTAGTCGAGGATTTGCACAGGTGATTCGACGTACGTTAGGTTTTCTTGGATGTTCAGCCGCTCGAGGTCTAACATGTGAGTGGGGTCTAGTACATGTGAGGGATCAAACTTATATTGTCGCAACATTGATACGTGGAATACGTCGTGTACATTGGCGAGGGATGGGGGTAGGGCTAATTGATATGCAACATTTCTGACTTTCCGTAGGATTTCGAACAGTCCGATGAATCTAGGACTAATCTTTCCTTTCTTCCCAAATCTAAACACTCTCTTGGTTGGTGGCACCTTGAGAAGTACATGATATCTGACGTCGAACTCGCGTTCCTTTCGTTTATGATCAGCAAAGATTTTCTGTCGGCTTTGAGCGGTGAGTAGACGTTCGCGAATGAGCTTGATATTCTCCGTGGTTTGTTGCACTAGCTCTAGTCCGAGTAGATTTCGTTCTCCAACTTCGCTCCAACATACTGACGATTGACAGGGCCTCCCGTAGAGGGCATAGAAAGGTGCCATCTGTATACTTGCTTGGTAGCTATTGTTGTAGGCGAACTCGATTAAGGGGAAAACCTAAAGGTTTTATACTATTTGATTCATTTGTTAATAAAAAAGCTTTAAGGTTTGCCTATTTTGTACTATTTGGTTCATTAAAACCATTGTGTATAACTTGAAATTTTTATGATATATTTTTTGAATATTTGTATTTTTACTCTTTAATAGTTCTACACTTCTACTATATGCAATTTCATTGTTCTGTTGAACTTTTGACTTGGTAGGTGACGAGGATGATGATTATGACGAGGCTGGTGGAGGAAATCGGCTCTTGGGATTTATGTTTGGTAATGTTGATGGCTCTGGTGATCTTGATGTCGATTACCTTGATGAGGCAATACTCTCTCTTACTGATTCTAAATTCTGCTCATTTTGTTGTATGTCTTGCATGTTATTTCTCTTTATTTAAAGAAAATTGCTGTTATTATGTAAGAAGATGAAATGTTAGGCTTTTATGCTCAAGAAGCTGACATTGAGGCATTACATGTTGTTACTAATGTGTTTGCATTGAACTTTAATGTCAGGGAGGGTCCAATTCATTCAAGCTAATTATGACCATTAATATAAGGGAGCCATTACTTGCACTCGCTTTTAAGTGATTGCACCGAGGTTAAAAAAAGGCTATGTATTTTAGGGACATGTGACATGTGAAAACGCAATTTGGGCCGTTTGATTTAAAGTTCATGATCTATAGATCCTTGGTGGATAAGTTTGTCACGAAATATAATCTTTATCATGTAATTAAATATAGCCAAAGGCTATTATTTGATTCAACGGTTGACAACAATAGATCATATGATAAATATCGTGTTTTGCTCCAATCTTATCCACTAAGGATCTATAGATCATGAACTTTAAATCAAATGGCCTAGATTGGATTTTCACATGTCACATGTCCCTAAAACACAAAGTCTTTCTTTAACCTCGGTGCAATCACTTAAAAAGCGTGTGCAAGTAATGACTCCCTTAATATAATTCTTAATGACCTGCAATACCTCAATTTTTAATTTGAAGGTGAACTCGCCAATTATTATTGAAATAGTTTTAAGAAGTGATCTCACTAGTTTGTCCACAAAGGATCAGTGGTATTTGAAACAAATGATAGGACATATGTTTGAATTATTTTAGGCGTGTGATTTCTACTTACCAACCCATTTTTTTGAGTTATATGGAGGATTTTGAAGGTCTGGGTATCATTCAGTGTAGGAGCTTGTAGATTAACTGAAGGCATGGATAAAAGGCCGGATCTCCATACCAACTCAAATTTTAGAATGATCCATGACACTATAATTTTTGTACTCTACACTATGCAATATGTGTGTGTGTGTGCGCTTGTGTCCATAGAAATGTTTGTGTGTGTGTGTGTGTGTCTATATCTATAGTTTTGTGTATGTCATTGACTGAATAGGTACTTAGTGTCAATAATTATGTGTGATAGGTTGCTTTGAAGAGCCATGGGGTCACATTATATTATGCCTTGAAATTCAAGTCCGAACATTTTCATAGGGTGCGGGGGATTGAGGCATGATATTATCTTGTTAAGATTATGCAGAGATTTTTGTGCATCATTGACTGAATAGGCCCATCGAGCTCTCCGTTTGTGTCAATAATTGTTTCTAATGGCTCACTTTGAAGAGCCATGGGATCATTTTAATTTATTTCCTGAAATAGGTTGAAGAGCCATGCCATCATATAATTGTGTGTATATAATTATTATATATTTAATCATCTACGAAGTATAATATTTTAATCGAAATGTTGACATTTATATCAAAATACTAATATTATCCTTTGCCTGATAATTTTTGTAATTGTGATACATGCTTTAATCATGCTTTTTATTGATTCTTAGGTTTTTACGTTTGTGAATTTGTGATGCATGTGGATTGTGTAATGCACCTATTTTGTTACTTTAAAACATCATTTCAAACTCCAAATAGGTTAATTTATGTTTTTTTAATAATTTTTAATAATTTTTTTATTTGTTGTAGTCTCAAAAATTTTCCTTAATATTTACTGTATTTATCCCAAGGTTTCCCTGATTAGACCGAATTGACCCCCTGTCGAATTGTTACCGAATCTGAACTTGCTTACTATGACCGTTTCCATGTATAATTTTTGATTTATTTTGGAACAATTAGCCACAACTTTTCCATATGGAAAAAGGTAAAAAGTAATATAGAGGGAGGTCTTGTAGCTCAGTTGGTCAGAGCACTGGTCTTATGAGCCGAAGGTCGCGGGTTCGGGCCCTGTCGGGACCATTCGGCTCATTGTTACTTCTTCAGTGTTTCCGGTCACCACCTTGTCATTTAGATAAAGTAACTGTTTTCCAATTCCTTGGTACATGTACTGATCAATTTTTATAGAATATGTACTAATCAATTCAAATCATCCATTATCTCTTAGTCAACATATAGGTGGGCCATAGGTTGAAAATCACTGATAAAACATTTATGATCATTTGGTCAATGGGATTTTTTGTGAACTTTTATTGATAACATACCATCCATGTATTGCGATTGATTTGGCAGTTAGGAACTTCCAATCGATCTGTTTTTTGGGCTATACCATTGAAAGAAAATATTGATTTGTCCAAATCGATGGTTATGTGCTCCAAGAGGAGGGCAAAAGAGATAGTTACTTTATTTTGATGACACCGGACAGTAATCACACAACGTGCGTGCATAAATTATGTTGGTGATCTTTTAGCCTGTACCCCTTGATGTCAGAAAGTGTTTATAAAGCATCACGGACAATACGGAAGGAATTTGTTCATCTAGGTCTTGGAAAATAAGAGGGAGTGTGGTAGTTATAAGGAGTGAATCAACCAGTTGGGATGGACTATCTTTGCTTTCTTATCTAGAAGCTTAAAAATATAGAAGATCCAGATTATGACCTGAGTTGTGTCACGTCTATGCTCCTCCATTGGATATGTGAGGCAGGACTTGGGATCACAGCACACATGTTACTGCAACTCAAGTGGAGGGGTTGGTTGGATTGCTAATTCTAGCGTTCTTGGATGCTAGATATTAGGTAGATGTGTGTGACCCGTTTTGCAATTTGATTTACTATTTAATCTATTGGTTGCACCGTCTTCAGGGTAGCTGGTCCTAATATGTTTCTGATGGTGATGGGGACATCTCACAAGACAAGGTGGATGGAAAGTGCAAAGAGAAAACAAGGGAGAAAGAAGAAAACAAAGCAAAGTTCGTCAACATATGAAGGACGTCCGTGGCTTCAGAACGGACATCCGTGATTTTAGATAGTTCCTCTTTTGTGCATGTTGTAGACGACGGACGTCCGTGAACAGAAGACTGACATCCGTGATTACAGGACGGAAGTCTGTGAGTTGCGTCCGCAAGTAGGCGGTTTTAATTGCTTTCTTATTTCGAATTTATGTTAGGGATCTCTTAGCCTATATAAAGGCATGTAAAGGCTTTATTTTTTTTAATTGATGATTAATGAAATTGAGAGTTGCTTTGTACAACCCTTAGAGAACTTGTGAAGAGTTTTCACCCGAAAGAGCGAATCTTTCAAAACTCGAGGAGCGAATCTTCGTTTTATCGTGCGCTTGGTTTGGTGCAAAGTCGATGTACATCCTTAGTGTGAAGCCTCAGAACCCTTGGTGTGAAGCCTTGGAACCACTATTCTGAAAGTTGCCCAGGTCGGCCGCCCAGGCTGTTTGGGGGTGCCTCGATTTAAGCTGGGCGGATTTGGGCGCCTAACATTTCTAGTGGGAACCGTGGTTCCACATTTCGGAATCGGACTCTCGCAGGTACCGCGGTTCCTATAGACTGGGATTCGCGGTTCGCAAGCTTCTTGATATTTTTTACGAAAAAATTAAAAAACTCAAAAAAGCACGGTGAATATTGACGGTTTAGGCTTCATAAATAGAAGAAAATAAAAATGAAAACTAAGAGCATACCTTTACAAAAAAAAAATAATAAAGCAAATCCTATCTTGAGTGTACATTTTGGGGTTTCTGTTCTTCTGGCTCCATCGCAGCACTTACTATTTTTATGGCAGAGATCTCGGCGATCTCTCTCTCTTTCTCTCACTACAATATGAGAACTGAGAACGAAAAACAAAGTGGGATTTTGCAAGGTTTTGTATTTAGGCCTGCTTTTTTGTGGGTTTTTTCAATGATACCCCTAGGGTTAAATGAATACCCCTGAGTTTTTAAGAGGGTACCCTTTACTATTATGATTTGAAAGTTGTTGAAGTAGTCAAGGGGTTTTAAAGTAAAAACCCTCTAAAAGGTTTTTAATATTAAAAACCTTTTGCATCTAAAGTGGGGATACATTTTTAATACCCTCTGTTTACATATGCAATATGTGGGTCCCACGGTTTTAAGTTTAGAACGTTGCCTTTGTTTTTATAGCCCTCCATACATGCACTTATAGTGTAGGGTATCGATATTTAAGCCGGAGATTTTACATTTGCAATTTGTTTCCACCGTTAAAATTGTTGACTTCCTTGAATTTGATGATGAAAAAACATTTCTCTTTGCAACCCAGGTAAAGTTGGGTACTGATATTTGCATCCGAATGTATTCTTTTAAAGTGCAACAAGTGTTTTCAGCCTTGAGATTTGATGACTCCCTTGAATCAGACGGTGGAGATCATTTTTCATCCCAATTTTCCACACAAGATTTTGAGATCGTGGCCACCTATCAGACGGTCAGATGTTGATTTAATGTGCCATACATTTCAAAAGTCACCGTGATCATAGTTAAACCATGAGAAAGGTTCTCTAGTCACTTTTGAGGATTTTTTAAAACATGTAATCAACATCTAACCGTCCAATGAGTGATCCACGGTCTTAAGATCTATTGCACGGTGTTTCCATTAAACACTAAAAGGGTCACACAAAATTAAAGCGCCATTAAAAGGATCCCACCAAATTGAAGCGCCACTCTCCCCTACTTTACATTGTCATTATAGGGTCTCTCCCTTTTGAAGTGCAACAAGTGTTTTCAGCCTTGAGATCTGATGATTGCCTTGAATCAGACGGTGGAGATCATTTTTTCATCCCAATTTCCACAACAAAGATCTTGAGATCGTGACCACCTATCAGACGGTCAAATGTTGATTTAACGTGGCATACATTTCAAAAGTCACTGTGATCATAGTTGAACCATGAGAAAGGTTCTCTAGTCACTTTTGAGGATTTGTTTTACATGTAATCAACATCTGATCGTCCAATGAGAGATCCATGGTCTCAAGATCTATTGCACGATCTTTCCATTAAATACTAATAGAGTCCCACAAAATTCAAGCGCCATTAAAAGGGCCCCACCAAATTGAAGCGCTGCTCTCCCCTACTTTACATTGTCATTATAGAGTCTCTCCTCTCCCTTTTAAAAGGCCTCCTTTTTTATTTTAATTCTCATGATCTCATCTAATTAAGTATGACTCTCTTTTTTCTCTTATATATATATATATATATATATGTAGGTTTTTAAAAATTGTTGTTTCACCGCTCCTGATCCCGCTTTGTGCTACTAAGCGCCTGCCCAAGCCGCCCGGGGGCCTCCCCAGTACCATTTTTTTTCTCAAGTCATCACTTGGCGCATATTTTGAAAGAGCCCTTGACTCGAAAAGTTGTGCTTTGCATCGATTTTAAAGAGAGACTTGGTATTTTAGGGGCATGTGACATGTGAAGACCATTGATGGCGTCAGATAAGATGACAGAGGTTTAACCCCGATATTCTACACAATAGATCTTGTGGGTGTTCTTGGGTGCAATTAATGCCATCCTAAGTTAAAAATTAGGGGCAAATAAGCAAACCCTTCTTGGGTGCAAATAACGCAAATAACCTACCCTAAGTTGTAGGGTGCAAATAACTTCACAAGAAGGGGTGCAAATAATATATATATATATATATATATATATATATATATTGATATTATATTATATATATGCATTTGTGATGAAATAAAAAAAAAAATATTTATACATATATATACATGGCGGCCACCCAGATCTTGGGGCGTCCGCTTGTATATGTGATTTCAATATTTGAACACCCTCAGCTCGAGCACGATTTTAAGAACATTGCTTGGAACACTATCTTTCTATTTTGTCCTTTTTTATTATTGTCAGGTAATTACTTTCGTTATTTCATTTGATAAAATAAAAAAAACCAAAATCCCTAGTTAATTAGTTGCTAGAACTTTGTTCACACCTTATTAATTGGTATATTCCGATTTTTCCCTTTTATTGAATTAACCCTTCGGGCCTTTAATTCTTCAAATCCTAGAGGAGTCGAGAGACGATACCGTAATTGTCGCTTGGTGCCTTAAACTAGAACGAAACTCGAGTTCCCTCTTCGGAGCCGTTTTTCTAGATCGGGAAATTTCAATGTATGTGAGTGATAGAATTGATTCAACGTAATTGTTTTAATTAAATTTGTTAAATTATTTTATGTGGTTAGAAAGTTTTGTTTATTTTCGCTATTCAATTTAATCTCAAATCAATCCCAAAGTCGCATAGTTAGGGTTTTAGCGTTTATCCTGCATCAAATTGGTATCAGAGTACAATTCTCAGTGTTACTTTGGCACTTCTACTTTTGGGATTTTTGCTGTGCCAACACTTGGTGGCACTTGGCAAACGTGCCGACACTTGGACACTCGTCAAACATCACGAAACTTCTAGACATATATGAAAAACAACATATTACTATTAAAGTGTTCATTGTTTTGACAACTATAAAATGAAATTTATTTATAAAAATGTGTAAAGTTTAGTAACTACTAAAAAAAGGTTTGGGTCGTTGAAAACGATTTTATGCTATAATATATGTTTATTTAGGTTCACGACATACTATGAATCTTTTCATTGCATATCTAAATTGGTTCTCTAAGATTCCCCTTCAATTTTTTTTCTCTCTCTCTCTCTATATTTTTTTTTATGCTATAATTTATTTATTTAGGTTCTAGTTTAGGATTGTCAGTATCCATACTAAGTTTTAAGTTTCAATTTCATTTAGGTGCGTTAGTGTTTTTTTTTTACCTTGAGTGTTACAATAGATCCAGAAAAGTTATATGCTTTCATAGAGAGTTTTAACACTCAGATGGCTGTCATACAAGCCCAACAAGTTGATTTAGTAGCACAAGTCCAAGAGTTGTCTAGATCGACTTACAGTGAACATCATAGGGTTAATTTCAATGAGAGAAGGAGGGATCCTCCTCGCCGTGAAAATCGTCTCGACCCGGACGACAGAGTTACAAAGTCAGTTAAGGTTGATGCTCCCACTTTCGATGGAAAGATGGACAAAAATATATATATAGATTGGGTAGCCGTTATGGACCATTATTTCGATTGGTATGATATGTCGGATGAGCGAAAAGTGCAGTTTGCCAAAATGAAACTCGTGGGATAAGCCAAACTTTATTGGACAAGTGTGGAACGAATGCAAACCCATCGCCACATGGGCGAACATGAAAGAAAAACTTCATGATAAATATGTTCCCTTTTCCTACAACCATCGACTCATGGATCAATGGCATGATTTGAAATAAGGAAACATACCTGTTGATGATTATATAAACCAGTTTGAGGAGTACTTATATCGGGCTAATGCTTATGAGAGTCCACACGTCACCTTATCTAGGTTTCACACTGGTCTACTTCCTGAGCTAAGAAAAGAACTCATCCCTCAATCATGTTGAAGATTTAAAAGTGTATGCTAGAGTGTAAGAGTTAGAAAGGTATCTCGATGCTCCAACTAGTGGGCGATCTAGTTCCTCTAATCCTGATTTTCGATCTAGTCCTACTGAAAAAGTGAATAATACCTATAGTCAATCTTTAAAATCCGTGTATCCTTAGATTGACAAGGGTAAAGGAAAATTGATCGAGAATTCTAAACATGCACCACAAGAGTGTTATAAGTGCCAAGACTTTGGTTACTTTGCATCTCAATGTCCCAGTAAATCACAAACCTTGATTATTTAGGAGGATAACGAGAAAGAGGACAATGAGTTAGGAGTAACAATTTATGAACCACCTACTGAGATGTCAAGTGATGAGGAGGATGACATTCTTATGAAAACAGTAGGTTGTGTGGGGAAAATTTCTATTTTCCTCGAAGAAAGTGTTGGCAGTGTGTCCGTACTGCATGCGTCGTTAGAGTCGGAAGGAGTATGTCACCATTCTAACTTGTATGAGATTATCGATAAGATTTTATTGAACAATGGAAATACACATAATTTTACTAACACATTGAATTTGTTTAATGAGTTTAATAATGACAATTTTGTATTGATTCATGCATGTGGAACCTTTTCTGATCTTGAAAATAGTTAATGATGGCGGTCTAGATTTTCCTTTAGACAAGGGTAATCATCCGATAGTTGCAGTGGATGATCTTACTTCTATTCTAGGCCCAACAACTATGTCCGTCGATCCACTCCTTGTTGCCCAAACAATCGAACTGAACCCATTTGACTAATTCATAACCCATACCCTACCTGTGCAATATGAGAGAAGGTTGAATGAGGACGTTATAGAGTTTCTAAACTTCACTATCAATGTGGGCAAACATCATGAGTATCTCATAGCGTGGAAAGGCAAGCCGAGAGTTGAGCCTTTGAAGTGTGCCATACGTGGTTTTACAACTCATCGGAGATGAGTTTCTCCCACCCGGAGAGAATTGATGGGGACATCTAACTGTACAAGGTGGATGGAAAGTGCAAAGAGAAAACAAGGGAGAAAGAAGAAGAGGAAGCAAAGTTCATCAACATATGACGGACGTCCGTGGCTTCAGAACGGACGTCCATGGCTTCAGAATGGACATTCGTGATTTTAGATAGTTTATGTTTTGTGCATGTTGTATACGACGGACGCCCGTGAACAGAAGACTGACATCCGTGATTACAGTACGGACGTCCGTGAATTGCGTCCGCAAGTTGGCGGTTTTAGTTGCTTTCTCATTTCGAATTTATGTTAGTTAGAGATTTCTTAGCCTATACAAAGACATGTAAAGACTTTATTTTTTTTTAATTGGTGATCAATGAAATTGAGAGTTGCTTTGTGCAAACCTTAGAGAACGTGTGAAGAGTTTTCACCCGAAAGAGCGAATCTTGCAAAACTCAACTAGCGAATCTTCGTTTTATCGTGCGCTTGGTGCGAAGCCGATGTACATCCTTGGTGTGAAGCCTCAGAACCTTTGATGTGAAGCCTTGGAACCCTATCTTTCTATTTTGTCCTTTTTAATTATTCTCAGTTAATTACTTTCCTTATTTCCTTTGATAAAAAAAAAAAAAGACACCGCAATCCCTAGTTAATTAGTTGCTGGAACTTTGTTCACACCTTATTAATTGATACATTTCGATTTTCCCCTTTGATTGAATTAACATGTCGTGCCTTTAATTCTTCAAATCCTAGAGGAGTCAAGAGACGATACCATAATTGTCACTTGGTGCCTTAAACAAGAACGAAACTCGAGTTCCCTCATCGGAGCCGTTTTTCTAGGTCGGGAAATTTCAATGTATGTGAACACTAGAATTGATTCAACCTAATTGTATTAATTAAATATGTTAAATTATTTTGTGTGATTGGAAAATTTTGAATATTTCCGGTATTCAATTTAATCTGAAATTAATCCCATATTCGCATAATTAGGGCTTTAGTGTTTATCCTGCATCAATTTCATTGCTACACTCACCTCCTATATTAGTTGCTTTAATGTTGGAAGTAGCCAAATGCTTCAGTCTTTTTATTTGTAGCACTTGTTGCTCCTGGAAGCTCCTGTTTTGGTGCCCACTATTATGAAAAGAAACTGTTTGAAGGAAAAAAGTTTTGAGACAGTTTAAGAAAGCAAATCACTGTTATAGGCAAGAAGCCTATTTTCCCTTAAGGATATGTATCTTTATTGTTTCCTGTTCACTGTTTCATCCTTTTTTGTCATGCAGTTTGGTAATTTCTATTATAAATGTTTTAAAATGAGATGTTTCCCTAAATGTTTCTCTATCTAACAACTATTACACAACCATTTTTCTTGAGATGCTCTCTGCCACTTAATAGGAACTGGGTATATCTGCAATTTGGTATTTGTGCTCCCCATCTTCCTAGTATCCATTTGTTCTTGGCCCATCAGCTTCAATCATGCATCTCTCAAATACATTATCGCTTGTTGATGTGATGGACTGATGGTGTGTACACTTGGCATCTGCAGTGGGTGATGGAACTTGTCCTGTGCTGAGTACACTGGGCTACTGTATTTGTATTAATTAGGGGGTTTAGCATCAGATCTGTTTTATAATATGTTTCATATGGTGCTATTCATATCATAAAATATGTGTGATTTTTTTTTCCTCATGCATGTTTGGTGCTACCAACTTACATGCTATCATAATTGCTTGTTCTGTTCTAGCGATGTTACTGGTTGTCCTCTTGGTAGGCATTTCTTACTGCCTAGTATATGCATACTGGCTTAAATTTATCTTAGCATGATTTTTTTCCCTGTCTTGCATGTGGGGTGAATCGAGGAGTTGCTCTTACTACTCGGTTATTCCCAGGTGTCATGACAACTTGTTTGGTTCGTATAACAACGCTAACAAGACAGTTCTACTCAGTTAACAACACAACCAAGAGCTGTCGAGCTTCTGTAAAGGGAGGCTCTCCCTTTGCTTATCCGGCCGGAGGGAGTCTTTCTCTTTGACTGAAGGCTTCAGACGCCAGCCGGGCTAAATTTGCCTGGTCGTCTTGGCTTATGGTTGGACTGATTAATGAAACGGAGAAACACGCTGCGCAATACACCATATGGGGAACCTTGTGCTTCGGACATCCGGAATCATCTAACCTAATCCACACCATTGACACATCAGTTGTGTTTGTGGGTTGGTTGTTTGGACAATTCTTGGTCCAATGCCCCCCAACAAACCTTGCAAGCTCAATTGGTCGCCCGTGCTTGCCATATCATATTCCCGGGGAAACTCTCTTTTGTTTCCTTCTTGGTTTTCTCTGACTGTCTTCTTTCGATTCGAGGGCCTCCTCTGCCGCAATTTAGTTTGGTAAGTAGCATACTCTATGTTTCCTCTGGTTCTTGTGTTGTAGCGACACCGTTCTTTTATTGTGCAAGTCCCAAACCGACCTGGAAAATGGGAGGAATCTTCTCTATTCTCTCCTATTGTTAACTCCACCTAGACGTGGGTCTCTTTACCAATATTGCTTATTGCAAAGCCATCAGGTATCCTCGGTCACTACCGTTCCTCTACAATTTCAACGAGAGATAATGGCTTCTGACCGACATTTAAACACCAAAATGGTGTTTAAATGATCTCACACCATTAAAATCATACTTTATATCTCACACCATTGAAGTGCGATTTCTCATTATGCCGCATAGCTCACATCTGTGATCACTCTAAATTGTCCAAGTGGCAATCTATCATTGGAAGCCCAAAAAAAACATGCATATAAGTGGATGTGAACCATCCGATTGTGGAACTTTAATATCAGCCATTAAAACTAAAAACAATGGTTGATATTTAATCCACTTTTAGCTTCCCTCTTTGGTAGGTGGGGTGTCTCCGGCTTCCTCGGTCCCCTGATGCCTTGGCATGTTGGGCTTCTTTGAGTGGGTGAGTTCTTTTTAGAGTGCTTCTTTCTTTGGGTAGTTTCTCACTACCTGCCCAGGTATGTTTTCTTTTATTTTTTGTATCTTATATATTGCCTTTGTTATCGATAAAAAAAATTGTAGTCCACAGATTAGGTGGGTTAAATCTCCCTAAAACATCATTTTTGGGCCTGTTGCACTGCTGTCTATGTTCTATTTACTTTGACGGTACGGATCACACACATTTTAAACCATTGATGGTATAAGATCATTTAAACACCAAAATATGGTGTTTAAATGATAGTTAGGAGAATCGGGTCCTTCCAACAAAGATGGTGCATGAATGTTTGGCTTCCTTGGTCTGTGCTTGTCTTTATGCCAAACCAGCTGGATATGATGAATTACAGAAAAAGGTAAAGAAATGTCCATATAAGAAAACTTAGTTTCTATTTAATGGTGGCCTCGTGACAGCACCGAACAAAAAAATTCT
Organism: Chloranthus sessilifolius; assembly: GCA_021018995.1. Classification (NCBI taxonomy): domain Eukaryota; kingdom Viridiplantae; phylum Streptophyta; class Magnoliopsida; order Chloranthales; family Chloranthaceae; genus Chloranthus; species Chloranthus sessilifolius. The sequence goes on along the minus strand of CM037594.1, from coordinate 112,500,214 downwards.
TTGCTTACGATATTCTCCACCACAGAAACTTCCAATTCCAATCAGCTATATGATATTTAAGAATGGAGTGGAAATTGTGGAGGCCACTTGTTTATTGATTACGGTACAGTTCATGAAGTGTGGTTCTATTACATATCTTCATTTTGTGACGGTTCGTTCTTACACCATTGGTTCGTGGTTGTAATGGAAGCTAAGTTAGTGGTAGGAGACGTATAGTATGATGTGATTCTTTGGTCTGACAGTTATTCAATGATTGCGTGTTAAAGAGTAATTTCATGGACGTGGTGAGAAGCCTTCCATGGAAAGAAATGTATGGCAATTGAAGATTTGTGGGTGATGGATATGTCTTCTGGAAAGCTTTCTCAAATTAAACTTCGAGGTTGGTGATCTAGATCATAAAGGTATTAGACTTAGAGATGTAGGGAGAAATTATAAAATTAAAATATATGATTTTTTTTTTCGAAATATTAAAAAAGTCACATTTTATTGGAAAAGAAATCACGATTTACTTCAAAATTTGAGGATTTTTAAAAGGGATCATGGCTCCTCACCAACATTTAAACACCACAATGGTTTTCAGATGATCTTACACCATTAAAACTAGACTTTTTATCTTATACCATCAATGTTTGGTTTATTGTTATGCCATGTGGTGCACATTTGTGATAGATCTAAATCGTCCAGGTGGAAATCCATCATTGGAACATGTTTTAGCCAAAGAATCATGCCTATAAGTGAATTTGAACTGTCCGATTGGTGAACTTTAACATCAGCCATTAAAAGTAAGAACTGTTATTGCAAGTACGGCTCTCCATGGGCCGACCTGGTTTGGTTTTCGGTCTGCACCCAGCCATGAAAATACAGGTTTTTCATAAAGGTATTAAACTTAGAGATGTAGGGAGAAATGATAAAGTGACGTGAGAGTGGTTTTCGGGGTTCAATCACCCTTAGAATTAGAGATGTAAGGAGATATTATAAAGTGAGATAAGTGTGGTTTTCGGGGTCCAATCACCCTTAAGTACTCAAAATGACATATGGATTGAAGAAGTATTGGATGGAACTTCCCGTGAACTGTTATTTTGAATCTATGATCCTGGAAGTTGATTTCAACGTAATAATGGGTTGTGTGATTTATTTCTTTTTGATCGGCAATGGAACTGTGTTTAAAATAAGAGATAATGTGCAAGTAACCAAAAAAAAAATCGCAACGGAAGTAATACGCTTTTGGTCTGAGGTGAAGAAAGCATTGAACTATATGCAGCATAACCTTTACAACAGCTCCTCTTCTCTAAGGCCTCGTTCGAGAGCCTCTTTTGCCCAGAATTTGCTTGGATTCTGAGAGCTTTTTGCAAAAACTGAGTAAAGCCCACGTTCGAGAGTTTTTTTTGGGAAGTGGGAATCGGAGCTTTTTCCGAGCGACAATGACGTTTGAACGTCTGAGCAAACCTCTCGGATTAGCTCAGATTCTGAGCTCAGATTTCGGCCGGTGAAGTATACCTCTCCCAATCTATCCAGCTGATCCAAACTCACCGTCAACGGCCATGAGGTATGGGTCGAATTCTCCAAAGGATCTCGATTTCATTCTCACCTGGGTTGTTGTTATTGTTGAAGTTTTTGACGTTTTTGCTTTCCTCCTCTTGATGGGAAGCCATGATCGTCTTTTTTACCGCCGCAACTAGGGTTCCGGCGTTGAGAACTGCTTTGTAAACCCACCCATGGCTTCCCTTGCCGAGGAAACTATCCGGCGAAAAATCGCCGGTCGCCCATTCGAGTTCTTTGTATCGGAATCGCCGGAGCTTCGCCAGTTTGGGTGAAAGGGTCTTCATGAGCTTTAAAATATCATGAGGGCGGTGAGTCGGTGACGCCCCTGTAATCCACAGAGAAGGATGCTGCGTGGGAGGTAGTGTTTGGTTACTTTGGTACTTTGCTTTATTATTTTCTCTTTTGTTTTTTTCTAAGAGCATTTGAATGATCCCTTACCATACACGTGGCATTCGTCAACATCAATCTACACCATCAACGACTGTTAATGATGCCTTAGTTTTAGATCAATCAACAAAATTCAGCAAGTTCACGGTTAATGACTCCAGCCATGGATGTCTAAACACGGATTTCAGGACTAGTGATTGCAGGGCTCTAAAGAAAATGTTCTAGTTAGATGTTTATGACTCGCACTGAATGTGATCTCAGGAACAAAAGAACGTGAAACCAACTGAGGCTTCCTGGGTGCCGGTATTTACAGCCTAAGATTCTATATTCGCAGTTAGGAATTTCCACCATTAAAATAGTTAGACTTCCTTGACTCAGAAGACGATCGAGATTATTTTGCATCCCAATATTCCATCCAATAGATCTTAAAAAAAAAAAATTGGGCCAATACGTATCAACCTATTCGTATCGGCCCCCGACAAAGGTGGTGATAGATAGACCTCCCTCCATCAAGCAGGGTACAAATATTTATAAGCATGCAAAACAGTGCAAACATGCTGACCTTTCAAAGATTTGCTATTAAAAATGTATGTACAACTCTTTCGATGGATGGAGGGAGACTGACCCGTGCACTGCCCCCAGTACACGGGTTGAGTACTTAATACCATCTTGGCAAATTGGCTTATGAGTTGAAACGGATACCAGCTTAATGCCACCTTCGTGGTCCCTTCACAACCAAACGGCTGTAACTATAATAACTTTTTGTTTGTATGTGATTAGGATTTTATCGCTTCCCTTTTGTTTTGAAAAATATAAAATCCTACGGCCGTCCCCTTTAGTATTGTAATAGGGAGATGGGAGACCAAACCATAGTCCTAAGGCGACTGCTTACAATCGTCGGCATATGTATTCGCCGTTCTTTACCGACGGCTAGTGTAGTCTACGCCAACGGCTGCCAGTCATCCGCATAGGTACCTTTATTTATAGTGCTGGTGGCCCATTTTAAAAGTAATGGTCATTAAATCAAATTCGGAAAAAGACTTCGTCAAATATGTTCAGCCCGATCTCGATTGGTTGCCCGTAAATTTTGAGAGAAATCCGAGTACGACACATAAACCGATGATTATATCACGTTTCTACGGTCATAGCATAATCACTGATTGAATCGATTCTGAGGATTTTCTGAGAGGAACTTAAAAACAAAGGATTCTGAGTTTTATAAGAATCTGTCAGGAATCTGAGTAACTTAAGAACGCAGAGGGAAAAAATCAGGAATCTGAGTCTGCTAAGAATCTGTCAGGATTCTAAGTGTCCAAGAATCTGAGCTTTTCTGGGAAAAACCAGGAAACGCCTGAACGAGACCTAAGAACTTCATTTGCTTCTCTAAGATTATCAACTTCATTTGCTTCTCTAAGAACTTCTCAGTACCGAGAACTTTTGTTGAGCATAAATTGAATAAATCTTCCAAGACATTTACTTATTTCGTATGGGTGCAATTTCCTTTTGCATCTGAACTTCTCACATTTTTTTTAATCTCCTTCAATGACCATCAAGTTATCATATAATTGAGGGATTTCAAAGCAGACCTCAAGCATTGGCCCATCTGCCCCCCTACATGGAATTCCTGCAATTTATTAGTTTGTGCGGCACTTTTAAGTTTGTTTGCTTGTGGCGTCGAATTAATCCTCCATGTTCAGTGGGACTATGATTCCAATTGAGCACCCATCAACTTGAGTCTGAGGGTCCCTGAAGGTGGTGATTGCCGAGCCTTCCTCTTTACTTCGCCACTTATGGTTCTTTTAGGCATTTCCTCCTCAAATCATTCTTATTGAAGCAAGGAGATTTTTATACACCAAGCCCACCTTATGATTATTTCTTTTGTGTGCCCTATAATATATTTTTCTGATCTTCCTTTATCCCAAAAATATTAATTTCATTTCTCTCACTCCAAATTCCCCATATCCTCCCAATCGATCTCAATTTCAAAAGAGAGTAAGACATCAATGTTCATAGAGAATTGACGTCCATAGTGTGATCCAAAGAGATGCAGTAAACAGAATCCTACAAAAGGTAAAAATCTTTTGTGTCTGAGCCAAAAAGATGCATGTGCCTTAATGATGAGATTTGGGACCTTTCTGGGTCTTTAGATTGAAAAATATAGGAAGACCTATCGTCGTCATCATCATCATCATCATCATCATCATCTTCTTATCCCATCTATTTGGGTGGCTTTGTGAGTCCTATTTCTCCACTCGTAAGAAATAGGATTACTATGTGCATTGAAAATGAGGAATACTATTTGCAGCAAGATCTGGGATTGAGATTATTTTTCTTCTTTTTAATCAATGGTTTGGCTGACTTTGTTTTGTTTTCCAATGTAGCATTGTCATTCTACTTCTCTGGGTATGTTTTTCAATTCTAGTTTCACATTTATCAAGGCACAACATCTTCATGTGGTCTCCCTGCCGTTTTCTGGCCTTCTACCAACTGTGATAAGAAAATGGGCAATTTTTTTCCGGATATAGATTTCTTTACGTGTCAGTACCTGTCACAATTTACATCAGTGGAAAAGAGTGTCTCACCTGTTCTCATCCTGTGTTATTATTGATCACAGAATCTCTGCACGAATACTTTCTAATTCCTTATCTCTATTAGTGGCTTCTGCATCCCCAATCATAGAATCTCCGAATAACAATCTTTTAGAACTGTGGAAAAAACTGAGGATTTGAATGCATATAAAAAGGGCAAGTTCATCTCACCCAAGAGAACATGTCATCTATCTACAAATAATGGCACTTTTCTTGATTTCGGTTTCAATATATATTGATTGAAAACTGGTTTGTCGAAATAATTATTTTTCCTGTAATTAGGAGTGTTAATAACTTATAATTAATATATGCATATGCAATTTGATCTGGGCATGTTTTTCATTTCTGGTTTCACATTTATCAAGGCACAGCATCTTCATGTGGTCTCCCTGCCGTTGTTTGGTCTTCTACCAACTGTGATATAGATTGCTTTACGTGTCAGTACCTGTCACAACTTACATCAGTGGAAAAGAGTGTCTCACCTGTTCCCATCCTGTGTTATTATTGATCACAGAATCTCCGCATGAATACTTTTTAATTCCTTATCTCTATTAGTGACTTCTGCATCCCCAATCATAGAATCTCCGAATAACAATCTTTTAGATCTGTGGAAAAAACTGAGGATTTGATGCAATATGAACAGGGCAAGTTCATCTCACCAAGAGAACATGTCATCTATCTGCAAATAATGACATTTTCTTGATTTCGGTTTCAATATATATTGATTGAAAACTGGTTAGTCGAAATTATTATTTTTCCTGTAATTAGGAGCTGTTAATAACTTATGATTAATATATGCATATGCAATTTGATGCGAAACACATGATGTTTCTTTTCAGGATGCAAAGGAGCATCTTGCCGCATTGGCTGACAAGCTTGGTTCATCCCTTACAGACATCGACGTATGGAGATCCTATTTATGTTACAGTTTTGTTCTCCTATTTTGCAAGAAGGACTTGTATCATTTAGGATTTGTAAAATGGTTCCTGAAATTGGTGATTTATGGTTTTAGCATGTTTTTTGTATCCCATTCTGAGCATGCTTAAATTTTTTATTTTGTAGTTGTCGATAAAATTGCCAACAACACCAGCAGATGCTTCTGAACAAGGTAAGCTCTCGCTTCCAATTTTGAACTTCTATGATGAGTCTTTCTTCACATTGGTGGTTTCATTCAAATGTATTCTCAAAGTATGAGAGTATTATAAGGCATGTTTTTCTATAATACCATTCGAAGGGGAAAGTAGGAACTCGTTGACATGTTCAAGTTGGTTCTCTCTTTTTTTTGTTCTTTGTCTTTCTTTCTCCTTTATGGAAACGGAAGGTTACCATGGCATTTTGAAGCCATGGCAAGAGAAAGTTCTTTGAATTCAGCATTGACCCTTCAAAATATGAGGATTATCGAGGTTGCTGGAAGGGGATCCATCCATGACCTAATTTTTGAATTTTGAACCTGAAATGGGGTTGCGTTAAAAATCGGATAAAGGACCAGATGGTGCTGCAAATAGTTTTTATTAGATGAAGTTCATATTTTGGGCATATGAGTCTAGTACCTAAAACCCCATTATCATTTTAGGATGTACTCCTTACTGTTAGGGTATTAGTGATGCTCATCCAAGAGATAGAGATGGCTGTCTCTTGTGAAAGAAATTAGCCAGGAGCCATTTCAAAGGGTTGAATTTGGAAATTGATGCAGAGTGATGGCCATGAACAGGAGTCTGCTTCAGGCTTGATAGCAAAAGCTATTGAATGCTGTAACAGCAGCATATACAGGCTGTTTTTGGCTTTCAAACAGAAGTTAAAGACAGAATGGGCCTGAAACAGGGGATAAAGGGGTCAGAACAGGGGTTGAGGAGCCTATAAGTCTATCAAATGAAGATCCAATGGTCTTGAAACCCACTGGTACTGGGCTTTAACAGAGCCCAATGTGATCAATTTAAGTGATCATATGAGCATCCATAGAAAAGGATAACACGGCGATTTAAATCACTGTGAATCTAAATGAACTTGAGGGAGCACATGATTATACGATGACTTCATCATCTTGAATCTGAAGCAACTTAAGAGAACACATGACTTATTAAGTGGGTCACGTGGCCCTTTAATTAAATCACTGAGAGGTGATTTCAGAATTAGTGGGAACCCTTCTTAAACCTGCTATTTATCAGAAACTTAATTTAGAAGGCAGTTTTCTAAGGGCTCTTAAAATTTAATTAGGAAACTAAATTAGGTTGTCATGAGTTATTATTTACTTCTTTGGAGGCTATCGTGAACTTTTTTTTCTCTCTCTTATTGCTGGTTATTTTTAGACCCGATTATTAAGATTTAATCTTCAGATTTTATTCAGGATTATTGAAGGTTAATTTTCTGTTATTGCTGTTTATCTTGGTGCTATTTTAGACTTGTGTTTTTACGCAAATATTTAAAGATAGGTAAATTCTTAGCACCTTTTATTCTGCAGAACTTTTCTTCTTGATTTCTTACTATTTAGGACTGTTAGCGGGTTGCACTCTACATTATTTGTATCAGGGTAGGATATTTTCTTGGGGAGGGGCTGCCTAGGTGAATCTTGCGGAATGGTTTTCGTTGGGTGGACAGAAATGTATTTCGAAAATAAATATCAAAGTCTTCGCTTTCATATTCTTGATTCCATTTTGGCGGGCCTTGCACCATCTCCTTACTTTGCTTTGATGTCTTTCTTGTTTTACCTTTGTTTTTGTTTCTTTTGATGATAAAACAAATTTCTTGGGCGGTGGTCAAGATGGCAGCGAAAAGGGATCTTACCAAAGTCTTGATAGATTGGAATAAGCGATGAAGTGATTAAAAGACTAGATTTACTTATGCCTGAGTGTACTTTGCTATTTTAGACTTGTTTGTACAAAGAAATATTTAATGAGATAAATTTTTAGCACCTTTTATTCTGCAGCTCTAATTCTTCTTCATTTTAATTTTTTTTTTCCGTTTCTATTTGGTACTGTTAGCGGGTTGCAGTCTGCATTAATTGGTATATAAGTGGGATATTTTCTTGGGTAGTGGTCAAGATGGCACCGCTAAGGGATTCTACAATGAACCAATGTATTGATAGATTGAAACAAATGATGAAGTGATCACAAGACTAGACTTGCTTACTCGTGAGTGTGAAGTGAACCCAGAGTTTGAGGGTGATGATTATGGGGATGAGATGGATGATGGGAGACACATCATTAATCCCTGTTGCCGACAAGCTGTTCCTGTGAGATTTGGTTTTGAAAATCAACATCATCATGATCCTGATCGTGATAATAATTATAGGAGTACTGTAAACCCGAACTTTCAGGGGAGGATGAAAGAAGTACTAGATCACCATAGGGTGAAGTTTTGTGGAAGCTAAATGTGCCAGATATGTTTAAACTTGGTGGGAGACATCCCATCGGATTACCTCTGATGCAGGAAAGAGAGAATAACCACGTGGAGAAGATGAAAACTATCCCTAAGCGTAGATTTTTACCGGCCAGCTACACTAGGAACGTCTATCAATGTTGTTTAAATTTACGGTAACATGATAGGAGTGCCGTGGAGTATATGAAAAAGTTCCATTCCTAACTATGTGGGCAAATTTATGAGATGGAAGAGGTTATTACTCGAAATTTAAGCCATACGTTGATAGGACAAAGAGGTTCGTATTCATTTCGTGTAGCTCTTACGTGACTATTGGGTGAAACTAATTGAAACTGAAGTGCTAATTCAGCCCAAACTAGATCCACTCAACCACCAAACACTCAACAAGGGAGAGGGGGACATGATCAAGTTGTTGCCCTTACACGTCAGTCTAGGACAGCACAAGGCGGGTTAAATGATAATAGGTGTCGTGATCTGGGGCACTTAATGCAGATCGCAGCCTTCTTACAGCCAAAATGGGGAAAAAAGTATGCAAGTAAAAAAAATAGTACATCTGCAGAAGTAAAGGGATCAAAATCTACCTTTACCTCAAGATTACTGTGTGAAAAGACAGTTCAAAGCAACACCCAATATAACAGCAACTGACCTATAATTGCAATAAATCTAGGGATTCAACAGGAAAAAAATAATAGTCAAAACATCTTCATATAACAATAATATATTGTTCAGAAACAGCAGCAATATCTATGTCTTAGAAGCCTCGAAACAACAAACAGAAAACTTATTAACTCAGAATTATTATCCCCAAGAGTTCAGTCAGAAGAGATTAATAAAAACGCAAAATATTGTCTCTTGGTAGTCGACGAATAGATCTAGAATAAAGTCCCTAAAACAGAAATGATAAGAGTCCTGAACTAACTTGGAGATTATGCAATAAAAGTAGAAACCTATCTATTTACTAACTTCTATGTTCTAGGACCTAAAAACCATAAAATAAAAACTATCCTCGATTTTAAGAAAACCCGAGAAATATCTCAGTCGTTAGTTTATGCGACACGTGACGTGACTAGGGGGTGCAATGGGTCGGGTGACATCGAGGGGTCAAGCGATCCGACTCGCCACGAGTGGAGTTTGGGTTCAGATTTCTGACCCATCGGGTCGGGTCGAAAATTCCAATCTGTTTATTAAACGGGTTCTGGTTGAGGTTACTTCATCCGAACCCAACCCGTCCGACTTGACTCGACTCCGTGCCATTATATTTTAACCTACTTTACCCAACTCGGCCCAACCCGATTATCTGCTAAAGGGGTTGGATCAGGGTCGGGTTGAGGGTTTCATTAAATGAGCGGGTCATGTTCGGTTTGAGGGTTTCATTTAACCAGTCGGGTTGGGCTCGGGTTTGGGGTCATGGGTGGCGGGTCGGGTTTGGGTCGAACCTGACCTGGCTGTAACCCAACCCCTCTGCATCCCTACATGTAACTCACTTAAAAGTGGTCTTGTGCAGGCCTCTTATACGTCAATGACTTTAATTACAGTGAATGCTGTTCTGCATTGGGCGCCATGATACCCTGTATGTGCATAAATAATGGCCCACTAGCTCTACTATTTGAATCCCCGTTGGGTCTTTATTTAAGGTTGTTTTGGACCTTTTTCTCCCCCCCTGTTTAGACTCTCTTTAAATATCTGTCTGCAGGTCATATTACTGCTGTTATATCCCCTGTTTCAGGTGCAAACATGCCTGCAACAATCCTTAATCTTCATCGATGTCCTGCATCAATACTCCTCCTGAGTCTCCTAAACGCCAATGTGAAGTTAAAAATTAATTTGGCCAAGGAAGAGAATATCACTGAAGAAGAAGGTGCTGAAAATTATGGGGAAGATGATTTGGATGATGGGGAGGAAATAAGAACGGATGAAGATGCCGAAAGCTTGTTGATTCGTAGAGCCCATGCTCACTTCATAAAAACTGTTGATGACGATGATGGCTTAACATATTCCGAATCAAATGCATTAGTGGTGGCTGATTATGCACGATGATCATCAATGGTGGGGGTAGCAAAAACATTCCGTCAGCGGGAAATAGGAGACGAACTGAAACTGAAAGAAGAAAAGATTGTCACGAAAACCTTATAGGCCTGATACCGGAGCTAGCTATTAGGGACATTAATAGAAGCATAAGCATGCTGTTTATGGTCTGGAAATAGAGGTGAAACATGGGCAAAGTGGTCCTGAAACAGCACATAGGAAGGGTCAGAACGGGATATAAATAGGGGTTGGAACAGGGGATAAAAGAGAAGACGAAATGGGCCTTCAAAATCCGTTCTTACTAGGCCATAAACAGAGCCCCACGTGCTCATGTGCACACCCACAAAAAAGGATGACACTGTTATTTAATTCACCTTTATTTTGAAGCAACTTAAAAGAGAATTTTACCTATTAAGTGATTTCAGAATTAGTGAGAACTCTCTTAAACTTGATATTTCTCGGTGACTTATTCTGAAATCTTGGTAACTTATTTTAGAAGGCATGTTTGTAAGGAACCTAAGAAGTTAATTAGGAAACCTATTTATGTTATTGTGGATTGTTGTGTTACTCCTTCAGAAACTATCGCTAGTTTTTGTTTTGTTTTTTTTTTCCTTTTTTTTGTGTTTTGGTGGGGTGGGGGGGTTACTATAGCTGTTTTTTCAGACTATATACTGCTCTGCTATGTCTGGTCATTTTCAGACTTGAATATTGAGATTAATCTTTAGATTTTATTCATGAATTTTGAAGGTTAATTTTCTGCTATTTCTGTTTCTCGTGATGCTACTTCAGTCTTGTCTTTTTACACAATTATGGAATAAGAGGTGGACTTCTATCCCCTTTTGTTGTGCACTCTATTCTTCTTGGTTTCTTGCACTTTTTTCTTCTATTTCGAACTGTTAGCTGGCTACGGCCAACACTAGAGATGGTTAGGTCATACCCAGTGCACAAGGCTCCCACTTTTAGCAGGGTTTGGGAGAGGTAGATGGTATGCAGACTTAACCCCATTTTTGGAGAGGCTGATTCCAAGACTCGAACCCGCGACACACCGCTTTGGGTGGACAGCACTTGCCATCTTCTACCCTAGAGATGGTTATTTTATCTAAATGTTTATTTTTATGGATGTCCTATGGGAGGAGAGAAGAAATGCACCAGCCAAGAAGGCAAAATAGGAAATCACAGAAGTAATGGTTCTCCTATTGTAAGAAATTCTCTTTTTTGAGCTTGCCATCTACACCCTTTTCTTCTCTTTGAATGCGATAGAAAGGCACACTGCTCCCTCAAGGCAAACCAATGATGTTGTCCATATACATATATATGAATTTCAGCATTTAAGTTTCATTAATAAAAGGCGAAGAGGAGAAATGCACCCAAACGAGAACTTAATTACTATACTATCCAGGTGGATCCTAACTAGAGGTAGAAAATATGCAATTCAATTAAATTACTAAGGAACGGAAAAAGCCCTACCCGAACGTAGCAAGTGATATTTTATGACTTCCAAGTTTCTTAATGAAGTTTGTTGACCATGTTTCCTTCATTTCTTTTGGTGTTGAACTCCATCTTTTTCATTCCTCTCTACATGTGAGCTAATGAATTTTGGTTTATTGTGTTTTTATTATTCTTATAGTGTCCTACTAGTCATTATTAATTATAGTTGGGTTGCCTTTTAAAATACTTTTCTGAAACCACGTTGATTCATTTTTCTGCTGGTAGATTATGATGAAAAGGCTGAAGATGCTGTTGATTATGAGGACATTGAAGAGCAGTATGAAGGGCCCGAGGTTCAAGCTATTTCAGAGGAAGAACACTTGCTACGGAAGAGTGAATATTTCTCTGCTGAAATTTCACTGGCATATTTGGAGCGTAGAACTTCTATTTTTGATGAGGAAAATTATGACGAGGATGAAGATTTTGCTAAGGGACAAGAGGTGGTTGAAAATAATTCTGAAGCCGAAACCATTCCTTCTGCAGGTTATTAAAATAGTCTATTTACAGTCATTTTTAACGTATATTTCCTTAAAAGAATCATGCTATATTTCATATAATTAGGTGACGTTAATATTTGAAATTTCACCACCTTTTCTGCTGTAATTCTAAATGGATCTGATTTCTTCAGTTGATGCACATTGACCCAAAATGCATCTTGACGAAATGGTTCAGGTTTAAAATGAACACATAATTTCTTTTTGATGAACATCAGTACGTTGATTAATATGACACAAGTACAACAGCCTGTTGTATCTGTTTATCCGCTGTCGTTTTGTTTTTGTGTTGGTGATTTTGGTTCTGCTTTTATTTATGCTAGTGACCTGGTCCAATGGCCTGTTGGATTTGGTCTTGTTTATCTTGTATCTTGATCTACTTTTAATCAAATCCGGTATCTGTCAATAAAAAAATATAAAAATATAAAAAAAACAATTACAAGGGACCAAAGGAGGGATGCCTAAGGCGGGAGTCCACAAAAATGGTTAATCAAAATATATGGTAAATCTATACCATCAATTAGGTCTTGAATCATTATACTTAAAATGCATCCCAATATTTCTTCCCTTGCAAGCATATCTGCCATATCATTTTAGTCTCTCCTTATATGATGTAAAGAAATATCAAGTTTGCACCATCGAAAGCTGTTCTTGAACTTATTTGACTCAAATGAGAGTTCTCATTTTAATGTTGGATTACTAGATTGTTTTTTTTCTTTCTTTCTGTTAGTTTTGTTACTGTGAATATTTTGTAGTAACCCCTATATTTATAAATTGTACCTATATATGGGCCCTTCTTTCAGATGAACATCTTGTAGTTACTCTTCATATATTGTTCTTGAGAACTTTCCTTTGCTTAGTACAAAAGCAATCAAAATTTAAATGAGATGTAGTTTTTGAAGTAGCTGCTAGGTCATTTTCATGGCTCTTCATTCTGAGCTGAGACCAAAATTCACTTAAAAGAGGAGAGTGGCGCTTTATAGATTGAAATAAATTGTAACTTGTGTACACTCACCAATGACTGGCGCTCTGGTGCTTAGAGCCGGTGATTGGGTCTGTTCTAAGTGCCACAATGTTAACTTCAGGCGGAGACTGGCCTGCCATCGATATGGCTGTTCATCGACAAAATCTGTGGGTAAGATGGTTAAGGGAGGCGATGAACATTGCTTCAGGGCGGGACAGACACGTCAACCTATCTTCAATAGATCACAGATGCATGATTTAGCTCATGGTTGGGCCATCGCGGGGCGTAAGGGTATGATTTTTTCTCAGTGGGAGTAATGTGGTTGCTGTGCCACCTTCTTGTCGACATATAGGGGTGTCCTTCGTTGACGCCGCGATGGGTGGTCAATGCAAACCGTCTACCTCGGATGACGGAAGTCTTATTAACCCTTGTCGAAAAAGGATAGGTTTTGACGCCTTGGTTACACCCACCCCCTGTATGGGAGAACCAGTGTCTTCTCCTATCGGGTTTACGAGCTATGTGTGTACTGCGCTTGAGTCTAACCTTAATGATTACTGGATTATATTGCAAACCACTAAGGACACTATTTCGCCACTACATATCTACACGTGGCTATAGACACATTGGACGCTATTCGACAGACCGACGGTGTCCGCCATTACTAACACTTAGTATCTGCTACGGTGCCCCTCGGCTGAGACGGCCGACTGTATCCTTTCCAAAAAGGCTGTCTCCATTAATGGCAAGCTTGTTCAGTGCTGCCGATGGCGTCCCGACGCTAACGACCTACTGCTGCACAGAGGGGAGAATGGAATATGGATCCGCATCTTCGGTCTTCCCCTCCACGCGTGGACTCAGGAAGTTCTCCGTGGGATCAGCGCGCGATGTGGCGGGTGCATCCTCATTGACCGTAGTACCGAGGACTTGTGGGAAACCCAGTATGCCCGAATTCTCGTTGCTATCGGCGACTTGGAGGCCATCCCCGGATCGTGCGAGATCTGCCTCAACAGCCAAAAATCCCAAGTCTTTGTAGAAGTGGAGCTTGTGGAGAGGATGTTCCTTCCGCAACAAGCGCATCAAATTCCCGTGCGGGCTGGGGCTCCCGACATAGACGTACTCTGTGGTACCGCAGAAAAATTCACACTGGAGATCCACAAATTCGGGGACGGGAAAGAAGGGCCCGTAAGGAATCCGGTGTGCGCCGCGAAAGGGAGCCCGACCACGTATTTGCCTCTCTATCGGAGGTCTTCCTCGACAATGGGATGTCCGGTCGGTCTTGGGGCAGGGGTTCTACGGGAAGACATGAAAATATGCCTCCTATTGATGAGAGTTTGGAGGAAGGTGAGATAGACTGCAGGGCTGAGAAAACAATGAACAAAGAAGGTGATTGGGCGGAGTCTAGTTTCAGTTGGTCGTCAAGGTTGGTTCAGATACTCTCCCCTACTGATGTCACGCCGATGGCGATGATAGAAGCAGAGAGTTCTTCAGTTTCTGATCCTACAGTGAGCCAGCTTAACTACCTTGACTTGCCATCAGAGGCTCTACGTCCTATCTCTGAAAATGGAAATTTTGTGGAGATGGCCAAGAATCTAAGGACTGAAGACCAATGGCAAACTCCTATTCCGGCGAGACTTCCGAATTCTGTTGAATGGAATCTGGTACCGTTGGCATCGCCAATGGCTGAGGGCTCCTCATACTCTAACGATGTACCTTCTCTGATGATGTCAGATCTGGTTGCTGAGCTGACATGGCTGCCAGCCGAAAAGGAGGACGAGGATGATCGTCGATGGGATCCGATGGAGACCAAAGAGTCCTCTTGCCCTAAGAGGAAAACAGAGAACAGAGGGAAAAAGAAGCTGCTGGTTTTTCATCGCAAGAGACTTAAAACCAGAATGCATAGGAGGTCGTGCTGCGCTAGGGTGACGACGCGTGGCCTCATTGACAGCTGCTCTCAGAGATACATAGTGGACTTCGAAAACCAGCACATGGTTTTGCCCAAGCAGTTTCATCCAGTTTTTAAAAAGTTGACCCGTGGTGGAGCTGAGTTTAAACCTCGTGTTGCTGCGTCTATTTCGCATGTGTCTCTCTTTACTGACACAGGTGGACACGATGGCTGGGATACATGTGGAATCCACTATACAAATGGTCACTAGATAGTTTGGGTCTATCAATGGGCTGGTGGTGGAACTCAATCCTTGTTTATGCGATTGGGTCGTGAACCCAACTTGACTCGCATCATCCTTTTAACGGATCCATGGCAGTTGCACATGAGGCAGCGGGCCCACGGGACAATTGACTCTGGGGATTGGGCTAGCTCGGTTGATACTGCTGACCATTTCGTCTAGGATCTCTCCTTCGAACCTGCACCCTCGGCTGGAATACTTGAACAACCTCTACTCCCTGCCACTGGCGGCGACTATGACGCCTCGTCCGAAGGGGAAACGCCGCTTCTTTGTCGGTCTGTGCATGGAGAATGGGCTCAAAGCTCTGAAGGGCAGCCTCTGTGTGACTCATCGGTCTCCACCTCCACGAACAGGGGTGTGGATGGCAGAGATCTGCCTGAACTTGCTAATGAAGTTGATCGCCTAATCAGTGTAGGGCATGACCTTGGGATGACTTTCAAGGGGACTGAGGATGCCCTCAGGGAGGTGTTCCGATCCATTATTGATAACCGGCTAGATAGCAACAAGAAGAAACGCAGTGTCATGTCCAGGGAGCTAGCTCGATTACAGTGGGGTATGTCGGATAAGAAGGGTGACGGGGGTGTTTAATCCCTACATTTCTTTCATGGGCGGTCTTCGTGCTATTTGATTATGAAGATGTTATCTTGGAATGTGAGAGGTATCTGTGACCGATTAAAGCGTGCTGGCGTGAAGCAGGTAATCGCGTCCATGAATCCAGCGATTATCACACTACAAGAAACCAAATGGGGTAGTTGCGACACTATCAAGGTTGGGTCGGTGCTCGGTGGGAACCGATGGGAGTGGATCGGAGTTGATTCAATGGGAGCCTCGGGCGGCATTCTCGTTGCTTGGAATTCGGGGTTGTTTGAAAAAATGGATGAAGAGGTGGGCGTGTTTTCGGCTTTTGTTTTACTTCGGAGTAGGGACCTAGGCAAATTGTGGATGTTTTTTGGGATTTACAGTCCATTGGAGGATAGATACAGGGGTGATTTCTGGTATGAGTTAGCTGCGGTTGTTGCTAGGTGGGATCATCCGCTTTGCCTGGGAGGCAATTTCAATGCCATAAGATGGTCCCATGAGAAGATGGGTGGGCCGCCAGATGTAATCGTCATGAGGGATTTCAACTCTTTTATTTCTGATTGGGAACTGATGGATATTCCCCTAACTAGATCAAGATTTACCTTGTTCAATTTGCAGGAAATTTCATCTTTAAGCCGACTCGATTGGTTCCTTTGCACCCCGGAATGGATGGATCTATTTCCAGCCGTAAAATTAGATGGTTTAGCTTGAGCTGTCTTTGACCACAGACCTTTATTGCTGAGTTGCGATGCCAGAGGGAAAGGGCCAACATCGTTTCGATTTGAAAATATGTGGCTGCTTGACGAAGGATTTAGGGCGGAGATTCCTACATGGTGGAATGTGCCGGTGCCTGCTGGAACTGCTGCATTCCAGTTCATTTTCAAGCTTCAGCAATTAAAGGATTGTATCAAGGCTTGGAATCGCAACGAATATGGGATGGTGCACATCGTGAAAGAGTTGCTGCTCCGTCGGTTGAAAGATCTTGACAATCTCGAGGAGCAAAGGGCGCTTTCTGTAGAGGAAAGGCATGAGAGGACGAAATTGAAACACGAGTTCAACGAGAAGTGCAGGGCGGAAGAGGTATGTTGGAGACAAAAGTCTAAGGTTAGATGGCTGAGAGGAGATCAAAACACCAAGTTCTTCCACGCGGTCGCAAATGCGCGCAACAAGTTCAACTTCATGGGAAATATCGCTGTTGAGGGGGTCTTATATTCTGATTATGAGCAGATTCGCGACCACATCGTCAACTTCTATGCCAAGTTGTATACCGACGAGGGGCTTGCTCGGCCGAGTTTAGAGGGTCTCATGTTTAAATCCATTTCTGAAGAGGAGTCTACTGCTGTGGAAAAATGCTTTAGTGAAGACGAGGTGTGGCTGGCTATCAAATCTGGCAGGAAAAATAAATCCCCTGGCCCTGACGGCTTTATGATGGAGTTTTATCGCTCTTTCTGGCATGTTATTAAGCTGGATTTGATGAAAGTTCTCCATGAATTCCACGCCACTGTTCATTGGCCGGTGTCTCAACTCTACCTTCATCACTCTCATTCCGAAAAGCAAGGAGCTGAAGACTTAACTGATTTCCGATCGATCTCTCTTACCAACTGGCTCTATAAGATCATTTCCAAAGTATTGGCCAACATAATCAAACCGCTGATGGGTAAGATCATTTCGGCAAATCAGGGAGCGTATGTGCACGAGAGACAATTGATGGATATAGTTGCGGTGGCGCACGAGACGATACACTCAGCTCATAACGATCGGCAGCCAGCTGCATTATGGAAGGTGGATATGGAAAAGGCTTATGACCGTGTAAGCTGGGACTGCTTAGACTACGTGCTCGGTAGGTTTGGGTTTGGGGCCAAATTGAGAAGTTGGATGAGAGCATGTTACTCATCGCCCTGGTTTTCTGTTTTGATCAATTGGACACCAGCGGGATATTTCAAAAGCTCTAGAGGGATCCGCCAAAGAGATCCGTTATCCCCCTTATTATTCATTATGGTGGGTGAAGCTCTTACTGGCCTCATCGAGAGTGGGAAGCAGAGGCATGCCATAAGGGGAATTCAGGTGGGATCGCATAGCAGAACGATCTCGCACTTGCAGTATGTTGATGACACAGTCATATTTGGGAAAGCGAATGTGGAGGATTTCAAGGCCCTATCCGACATTCTCTATATATGAGGTGGCCTCAGGGCAACGCATAAATTTAAACAAATATGCTATTACAGGTATCGGGACCAACGACCAGCAGTTGGTTGATATAGCTAATACCGTCGGGTGGATGATCGAAAATCTTCCCATAAAGTACTTGGGCTTACCCCTCGGACTGAGAAAAACAATAGTGAGGGCATGGGATTCAGTTATTCAAAGATTTGAGCATCGGTTGTCGTCATGGAAAGGAAAACTATTAAGCAGTGGAGGCCGCCTTCAGCTGGTGAAATCTGTCCTGTCAAGCCTGCCCATCTTTTTTATGTCGATGCTCATATGTCCGATCGAGGTTATCAAGCGGCTGGAGCAAATACAAATAAACTTTCTGGGGGGGGGGGGGGGTTCCGGTCTTGATAAGCGTAATCATTTGGTAAATTGGGATACATGCCAGCTTCCCACAAGTTGTGGAGGTCTTGGCATCCGTAGTCTCAGGAGCACCAACATTGCCCTCCTTGGAAAATCGTTTTGGCGAGCTGGATTGGATAGTGAAAGTAGTAGTTTGTGGCGTGCGGTATTGGCTGAAAAGTATGGGCAGTTAAGGGGAAATTGGGGCATCAATACCATGGTTCGTAGAGGCACATCGGCATGGTGGAAAGGCATAGGCGGTACATGGCCTTTCTATGCGAGATGGATCCGGTTTAGTTGGGCCTGCGGGACGAGAATTCGGTTTTGGGAGGATGCTTGGATCGAGTGTGAGCAGCTCAAAGTGATGTTCGCGGAAATTTTCGCCATATCTACTAATCAGCCGAGGATGATTAATGAGTTTGTATCGGACATGCTAGGAGGAAGAACGTGGGATGCCATCACTCGCAGATTACTGAGAGGGGTTGAGATGATCGCGTTTACTAGGCTGTTGGCCTTGATTTATTGTTGTCTTCCAAGCATGCAGGGTCAAGACAGGAGGGTATGGGCTCCCAGCAAAGATGGCTGTTTTAGTGTCAAATCTTACTACCACATACTCATGCGTCATCTGCTCATTAGATTTCATAGAGCAAGGTAATGGAACGATCGCATACCCCCCAAAGTCAGATTCTTTGCATGGGCCCTGCTCAAAGTAAAAAACCTAACAATGGATCAGCTTATTCGGAGGGGAAAGGATATGATTAATCAATGTGTTATGTGCCTTCGTGCAGAAGAGACTGCTGAGCATCTTTTCCTCCACTGCCAGGTGGCGCATAAAATCTGCAGTGTCATTCTTAATTCTTTTAACTTGTATTGGGTCACCCCAGCCACGACAAATCAGCAGTTCCTCACTTGGTTTTCTGTCAGATTTGAGGGGCAACTGCAAGATTACTGGCAGTTGGCGTTCTATGCGGTAATTTGGTATATATGGCTGGAGAGAAATTGTCGAATCTTTCAGAAGAGCTGCAAGCCGGTTGGGATGATCTTAAAGTCGGTCAGGGATCTCATGACTTTCTGGGTCGCTAACTACTCCGTTTGTGTTAGCGATGACACGATTGTCTGGGACACGGGCTAAAGTGGGGTGCCTATTGATGTCTTAGGCTACTTTAGTTTACGTTGTTTTGTTGTTTTTTTTCCTGTTTTTGTCTCTCTTGTCCTTTTTTGCTCGTATCTTGTATTGGTCCTTTAGCGCCTCGCTGGTTTTCAATATATTGCTTATTACCGATAAAAAATAAATAAATTGTAACTTGTATTGTTAAGCACTTTTTTTACTCATCCATTACAATCAATTTGAAAAAAGCTGGCTGTTGTTAATTACTATTATGACAACTTTTTTCTTGAAATCGTCCTCAATGTTAATTGGCATTTCTATCTATTGTCTTGTTTTCTTTGATACGAGGATTTTCAACATCTGGCCATATTAGGTTGTTTTACTGGTGGCATTAAATGGTTCTGTTTTTAATTAATTTTTTGTACTTCCTAATTCAGTTGATAATCTTGGATTACTTTCTGAGAAAGAGAAGTCCCTTGATGATAATTTACCTTTCGATGAATCCATAGAGGCAGAAAATGTGGCTGTTGATTTGGAAGATTTTCTGGAGGTTAGCTATTCTATTTTCGTAGTATTATTTATTAGTGAGTAATCATGTTATTGCTAATACATGTTGTTTCTGAACTTCCATCATTTTTGTCCTTCACATATTTATAGCAGAAGACCTTTTTATTAGGTTAGTAAGGTGTGTGTTGTATTTCAATGTAACTTTTGGGTGAGCTAGGAAATGCGTCATTACTTTTTTTTTTCTTCGTTTGTTTGGATTTTAGTAAGTCTAGTTTTTCCATTGGACATATTTCAAGCACCTAGTTATAGGAACAATTAGAATCTGATTTTAGTAAGAGAAAACAAGGTTAAAGTGATTGTAGAAATTAAAAAAAGGGTAGAAGAGAGCTTATTGCTTCTTGGCAAGGTTTAAATATTTGGTATAAAGTTTTAATTGCATTCTAAAGATTTAATGGTGAGTTATTACGACAAATACTGTGAAACATGACCAAGAGATATATTCACTCTCAAAAGACTATAGGGGATTAATCGTTAACCACTACGGAGATACGGCATAGCCATCACCCTTAGAGGAAGATGAAAAGGAAAAAAATATTACCTAATGCCGCATTGCAAGGTTCGGTAACCCAAGGATATCTTAGCTTGGACAATAGAACAACACATATATATAAATTTATGTACTCGGTGCATCAACCAATAGCATTTGCAATTCCGGCAAGTGAGTTCGCAACTTTATTGGATTCCCTGTAAATTTGACTGATCGTCCAATGGATAGAAAAGAGGAGGTTTTTAATTTTTGTAATGCTTCTTTTAATCCTCCAAGGATAATGCCCCTTCTAGATACCTTGAACAATTTGTTTAAGAAGATTAAATGATATTTATGTGTGTTAGTCTCTACATATTTGTCACGCCCCGAAATTCAATACACCGCAAACTTCGGTGCGTGAGCAAATTCGATAATCAAAACAGGACTAAAGGTTAAACAAAACACATAACCAGATATTTCATTCATAATCTCAAAAGAAGGGTACATCATTGTTACAATCATTGTTCATCGTGAATACTATTACAACTCAAAAGTCCCTTACACCAAACACAAAACCTTACTAACTCCTTGGCTGATTCTAACTCAAAAGATCTCCCAACGTCTCTGCTTGAGGAGATGCCTGAAGGTTAACTCGATCCGCCACTGAAACATTGACAACGGGAGTGAGATAAACTCAACAAGTGACCCCCTAATAATATTTATTAATCTATGTCTTATTAATCAATAAGAGAGACAAATTCATTTATGAACATTCCTTTGATTTCAGTAGAGGTTGTATATATGTGCATTTTCACTATTTTGTTCTCAAGACATTGCATTTGCAGTTATCATCAAGTAAGAAATGAGATGTATGCATAAAAGAACATGGAGTTTCTCTTTGAAAGGAAAACAAAAGAAAATAACTTAATTTCAGCGGCTACACATTTATAAGTGTAGGTTCTACTACTATAGTACCGGATCCATGGCACAGCCACATGTGACCCTTTTGGACTTCACCTCCGTTCAAGTGGTCCTTACCACATTACATTACATATGTGAATTTCACACCTTACCGTGGTAGGTCGGTAGGCAATATGTACTTCATATGAGGAAGCACTAACACGGACATTCATCCCAACCCTTGCCTGCCCGATGGGGGATTCACACAAGAAATATCATATACTTATATCAATGCACAACATATGCAGTAGAAACTCATTTGTTCAAAAATTGATGCCTTCTATAATCAAGATGGTATTCATGATGCTTTTTAGAAAGAAATAAATACTATGATCAATCCATTTTCATAACCATTTTCTCTTTCTACCAGTTTATGATAAAATCATGCGAAAACTATGCTTGCTCATGTGCTCAAATATGACATGCCATCAAGAATCAACTACGATTAACTTCATGTTGGGATCTCAATTATCAATCATAATTGTGTAGAGGTAAAAGAACAAGTTCTTATATAGGTATACTAGCATATTTATAATATCAATATACAACAATGCCTCATAGATGTATCACACTACCTAAGGGTTTCAATTCATAATTATAGGATTATATGTGCTCGTATATATATTGTGTTTACACAATACTAATTAATTATACAAAATCGGGTGATAAGGGTAGGTCACTTGCCTTGATATGCGCTTCCTTGATGATTGCGATGGGGGTGGTTGAAGTTCGGGTTGCTCAACGTGTTGCCTGCATGAGAGCAAAGGTGTGTTAGCGCTAAGCGGCTTCTTGACAAAAGAGTTGAATGACTGTGCGAGGTATTGAGCTAGAGGTTGAGTCGGGTCACATAGAAGGTTAGCCAATAGGGCATGACAATCGGGTTGGGTTGCAATATCGGAGATATTATGAAAGGCAAACACATTAAAATTTACTTCGACAACCCGTGACAGGGATATATATTTTAATAAATATTTGAAATTGGATAAAATAAAAATTACCAATAAAATATATTTTATAATAATTTAACTGATATTAAACTTAATAAATAAATATTTCAGAAAATATTTTACAAAATGGGTTAATAATCTAAAAATTTCTCTAATAGGCTATGGGTTATAAACCCTTATATTTTTAATAGCAAAAATAGAATAAATAAGTAAAAGGATAGGCTTTTAAAATAATAAGTATAATATATACATAAATATTTATATATACATATATCCATATGTGTAGTTTCCATACCTTATATTATATATATAATAGAAATAATAAAAAGAGAGGTTTTAAAGTCACTGGTCTATGACAAACCGGGACAGAAGTGGTTGTTGGGTTGATGGCAACACAGGAAGAAGAAAAGAGGGATTGGTAGAGAAGAGGGGGAAAATGTGTAGAGGAAATGAGGATCGGGTTTGCTGCGATCGGCACTGTCGTCGATGGAAATGACACCGATTGCAGCCGCAGAGGTGAAAATGTTCGCAAGGCGCGAGAGATTACGACAACCGCAAGAATGTCGAAATGGACAGCAACGATCACTCCGATGATCGTTGCCGGAGTTGCTCTGGCCAAAATAAAAAGAAAACAGAAGATGAAGAAGAAGAGAAGAAGAGGAAATCCTTACCAGACTTCTTGAATCGTGGAGGAAAAGGGGAGGGTTGACTCCTATTTATAACTAGAGGGGATGGAGGTGCCATGAAGAAGGTGGTGTCGTGTACAGGCGCGCTTGTCGTCGGGACGGCGCCGGACTGCAGCACCATATCGAGCCCCATTCTGTTTCAGCGGAGTTTCGTGCTCCAGCTCCTATTTGCAGCGGATGGGACTAGAGAAGAGTGGGGTGTTAAGCAGGTAACAAGAGAAAGGTTATAAGGGTTTTAGGTTGGGTCTGGCCCGGGCCTGGGTTGGGCTATGGGAATGGGTCGGTCTCACTGGTCTAGGTCCTCACAATATCACTGCTGAAATTTATATGTAAGCGTTAATATTTTGTTTAATGTTGGGCATGTTTATTATGGAATGAATGCATTTAACCAACATGGAACAAAGCTTTATCTACCATAGTCGACTTTCTCATAGGTTCTCTATTGAAATACCTATCACCTATCCAAAAACTTTTAAGCTGGGCACCATTGTGTTAAATCTCATGTTATATACTGTTTTTTTCCCATCAATAACGTCATGTTATATACTTCAATCAAACTCTTTAATTGGTTGATGAGTTTGGCTTCATTAAAACTTAGTTTGAACAATTTTTCTCTTGGAAACATAACTAATGTAATTGAATTCTCGTGAACTAATCTTTAGATATCTATGTGGTTTTTTTTTGTTTTTGTGTCATTTTTCAGTAGAGTAGTTTTAATCCTAGATTTTTATTTTATTGATAACGTTCAATTTTCTTATCGGGATTTCATTGTTATATTTACTTTTATCTTTAACTTTTTCTCAATGCACATGATCCAACAGGAAGAAGCTGCTGATTTGCAAGAGACATTTGATGGACAAAACGAAACATCGCTGCCTGTCTTGTTTATAGAAGATGGAATGCCGGTGTTACGATTCTCAGAAATCTTTGGTATTCACGAGCCCTTAAAGAAGAGGGAAAAGAAGCACCACCATAGGTATTCTGTTGCTAAAGGTATGTGGTGTCTTTTGAAGTAGATGTCTGAGTATTAAAATACTGTATTCAAATTATTGATCAAACTTGTATGAAAATCCAATGATTTTACTTATTGTAATGGAAAATTGAACAAAATTTGATTTCTTGTATGCTTGTGCGTTGATTACATGATTATGTTTATCTAGTTGTGTTTAGAAACATTTGAAATGCCACCGCCATTGATTAGTGTTTTCTTTCATTGGAAACTGTGGAAACTGGAAACATGGATAGACTGTTACTGCAGTAAGTGTTGATATTGAGACATGGTGAATCTAAATGAAAATGAATGAGGCCATTGATCTCGATGTTGTTTTAGGGTTGATATGTATGATCACAAGGGGCTATATATTACATTTCGATTTGATCAATGGTGTTTTAGAGTAGATATGTATGATCACAAGGGGCCATACATACATTTCTATTTGTTTGCAGTTTTACTTAAGATTTGTTACAAACTACTGGTGGATTAGATATTCAAAACATGAGTATATTACCCTCTTGTACACCTTCTGGTCGACAAACACCAAATTTTTTACAAAGAACTGGCAAGAAAGGTGCATGCCTCGAGAGTAATAGTTTCCAACTTCAAAAAAATAAAAATTAATAGGACATATTAGAAAACAAAGAAAATACAAAAATTGAAAAAAATGTATGGAGCATTATTAAAAAAAATGAAATGATTAGTCAATGGACACTACGAGAAATGCTTATTGCATTCTCATTGGTTGCAACAAGAAATGCTAAATTATAAAATGACAATCAACCTCGATACTTTGTTCTCTACTGATGCATAGGATTAGAGGCAATGTGGATTACTTCCTGTTCTCCCCATACAACTTCATGCACATATTTGACTTTCATTCCTAGGTCAGCAAGAATGAATTTTACCCATACCCCTTCACATGCACCATGGACCATGACCCTATATTCAATTTTTTGCACTGATTGGGCTGCTAAATTTTGTCATTTGATCTTTCAAGACACCATACTCCTTCCAACAAGTGTGCATTATCCAATAGTGAACTGCCTATCACTATGAGATCCAACCCAATCAGCATCATGTATATATCTGTATCATACTATAGTCACAAAACCTGAACAAATGCCTGCTCTGTATGGCGGGAAGGGAGTCGGTTAGCCATACTCTTATCTATTGCCCTTTCTCTAGCAAGATTTGGGATGCGGTTTGTAGTGTTTTTGATGTTGGGTGGGTCTTTGCGGGGAAGGTCATTGATTTGCAGGAATAATGAAGGAGTGTTCCTTTTGATGTGATTAAGGGGGATCTCTGGCACATTACTGCCTATGCGGTGCTTTGAGCTATTTGGCTGGAGATGAATGTCATGGTTTTGCGAAGAATCAGAAAACCTTTTCAGTTGGTGATTTGTGTGGCTAGAAATTGACTCCTCAGTTGGATTCAGCTTGGATACAAGGGGGCTGATTTAGGGGACATGAATTTCCTCGAGCAATGGGACTATATGTTTTGTCATCCTTGATTCTTTGGGTTTTCGCTTCTCTCTGTGGTGGGTGGGGTGTCTCCAACTTCCTCGGTCCCCATGTGACGGCCTCATTAATCTGTGCGCCAGCATGAAGGCATGACGACCTTGAAACTGGGCACTTAGCTAGCAAGAAGGCAAGCGGACCTTGTAAGCTAGCCGTGTAGCACGCGTGGGCGCAGAGGCATGTGGCCCTGCGATGTGTGCATGAGTCCCTGATGCATGATGCGACGGTGACCCGAACTAAGCTGCGATCTAGTATGGTGGCTAGACGTGTGAAGGGCTTAGAATGCGGTGCCATGGTGGCACGCGACGTGGTGTCAAGAGGGCACGCGACGTCTTGGTGCCATAAGGCACGTAATGCGGTGCTCCGCGTATGAGCACGCGACGTGGTGCCAAGAGGGCACGCGACGTCTTGGTGCCATAAGGCACGTAGTGCGGTGCTCCGCGTTGGGGCACGCGACGTGGTGCCAAGAGGGCACGCGACGTCCAAGTGCTAAGGCACATGAGGCGGTGCCATGGTGGCACGCGATGTGGTGTCAAGAGGACACGCGACATCTAGCTTGTATGGCAAGCGATGCGGTGCCAAGAGTGCACGCGATGCGGTGCTAAGAGGGCACGCGGCATCTGGGTGCAATGACGGACCCGATATGGTGTCGAGTTGACACGAGACACAGTCATGACTTAGACGTGATGCGGTGCCATGAGGGTACGCCATGTGGTGCCATGAGGGCACGCGACATGAGGCCATGAGGGCCTTGCGACATGGTCGCGACACAGTGCTATGTTGGACATGAGGCCATGAGGGCCTCGTGACGTGGTCGCAATGCGGACATGACACGGTCGCAAGGGACGCTGATGCGTGACCTCGCAAGCCATGTGGGCTTGGAGGATGGCACTGGGTGCCACGGCCAGAGGATCGTGTGCCATGTTTAATGGCAAGACACCACCTTTGTAGGTGTGTGCCATGGGCAGGAGATCGTGTGCCATGGTGGTATGACAAACCAAGGGGTTTGAGGGTTTTCTGCTACTTTGCCTAAGTTGGTCTTTGGACCATATATAGGGGGAAGGGAGCTGTGGAGCTATTCTCCCACACATGGGGCCTTGCGTTGCGGGACGAGCGCATGTGCTTTCTAGGTTAGGGGTGGGCCTAGAACATCGTTGCAGCAATGCGGCGCTGCGGCGATGCCATGTGTCACCTGGGGTGAGGTTACCATGTGGCCTCGTGCCGGCATCGCGGTGTACATGGGTCGGTGACCTCACTGGGGCTCTCAAGGGCTATGTCGGACGCAGTGGCGCACACTAGCGCAAGGTTCTGGAGCAAAAGTGTGCTGGTCGTGCTGGCCTCACACGATGCTTGGTTTGGAGAGCATGAAGAGCTGCATGCTGGTCGCGTGGACCACACACGTTGGTTGGTTTGGATGACATGAAGAGAGGCATGCCTTTGTCCGGCATCGCGGTGTACATAGGTCGGTGACCTCACTGGGGCTCTCAAGGGCTATGTCGGACGCAGTGGCGCACACTAGCGCAGGGTTCTGGAGCAAAAGTGTGCTGGTCGTGCTGGCCTCACACGATGCTTGGTTTGGAGAGCATGAAGAGCTGCATGCTGGTTGCGTGGACCACACACGTTGGTTGGTTTGGATGGCATGAAGAGAGGCATGCCTTTGTCTTAAGCGAGGAACTAGTGCCTTTGCAGTGGTGAAGCCGATGTGCCAAGTGGCACTGAGGTGCTGGCATGTGTGTCGCGAGTAGACACGATGCATGGAGTGGGTTCGCCTCGAGTGAAGGCAACCACGATGCGGGAGTTCCCGTCCTCTAGGCGGGTGGTATCAGAGTGATGGTTGGACATGAGGTCTCGCTGTGCGCGGCAGCGAGACGTAGCACGAGCATGATAACCAATGTTAGGTTATGCTTTGTGACAAACTGGTATCTGAGTTAGGCTGGCCTCGCTGTGGCGGCAGCGAGGCGCCGCACGGGTGTCGAAAAAAAGTTACCCCGTGACACCCAGCTGCATTGGTATGTTGGGATTTTCTGAGTGCGTGAGTTCTTTTTTGGGTGCTTCTTGATTTGGGGTAGTTTCTCACTACCTGCCAAGGTATGTTTGCTTTCCTTTTTTCATTTCTAATAAATTGCCTTTGTTACCGACCAAAAAAAAAAATACTACAGTAAAAAAATTTCGACTTTTCAAAAAAGGGAAAAAGTTAGCGACTTGCAGTCACCCCGACTTTATTGCTGATTAATCGGCCAAGTTGCGACTCGGATGATTTATTGGTGATGTTTGCGATGTGGTCTGATTTTTTATTTTCCCACTTATACTTAAGGGGGAAGAAAACCTTTAGATTTTATACTATTTTGTTCAGTTTGTACATAAAAAACCTCCCATTTTGTCTATTTTGTTTAGTAAAACCATTATTTTTAACTTAAAATATATTATGATATACTTTTTTTTTTTTTTTTTGAAGTTTTTTTATTTCCCCCGATTTTTTTCGGACTTTGACCAATTTTTGCCGATTATTCCCGTCTTAGACCCTTACCAATTTATTACCGATTCCCGACTTTGTGACTCTATATCATAGTGCTCGTAATCACTATACAAAGTGCCTTTCCAGGTACCCAAGAATATTGTATACACCATCAAGATGATCATCAAGCTGCTGATATAGACTAATGTCTTTAGGGATTCACTCTCCTTGACATTGATCCGATTGTTGAGATCCATAGGTGAATCAACAGGTCTTGCTCCCAATATACCTGTCTACTTGGGGAGGTCCATAGTGTACTATCATTTGTGAGATTGAGTATTCCGTAATTTGACAAGGTCACTTCTATGCCAAGAATTACTTAAGTGTCCCAAAGTCCTTTATATTGTTGACATAAATAGCCTAGGAACTAAAGAAAGGAAGTACTCGTTTAGGGTTTATTGAAGAGAAAGAGGGAAAGAAGAAGGAGCACCATAACCACAAAAGACTACATTGTTGCTATTCTTGGATATTTTGAGTACAAGTTAGTGGCCCTTTGTATAGAGGGTTACTTGAAGACCAATTACATTTTTACTCAATGTGGGATTAAAATCCCACTATGCACACACCTCTAATACTAGTGTATCCGGTGTTGCTCTCTAATACATATTTCACCATATATTACATCTAACATATATCAAACGCTTTACTCAAGTACGTTTTGAATGTAGTGATTTTCACACTCTCATCACCTGTGATCACAACGTTGCATGCATATACGATGAGTAATGCTATGTGCTTCCCATTTTTAACAAAGTATGATCATAATGACTTCTTTTATATCCAAGGGGAAGACATTTATTACTGTAAGATGCGTTTATTTTCAAATCAGTTATGAAATTAACATGAATAAAATGTGCCGAGTTATGTCTGGCTTTCTTCTTTTGCTCTTGTCGCTGCAACTTTTTAAAATATGCCTGCCACGATTTTTTTCTTCAATTTAACATGCAAGCTCACTGCCTCTTTTCAAATTTCACATAATGAGTGCTTTTCTCTTGGGTTACCGTTTTCAACTTTCGCAGTATATCTAATTTCTTTCAGGCTGTGCTATGTTTGCGTGGTTTTATTTTTGAGACTAATTCCATGGTATTGTCTGGATCTAATTGTTGTTATTAGTTGTTATAGCACATTCATGCTGCAGAATGGGATTCATAGTCAATTTTTGTTTTTAAAAATGAGGCTCACGACTATATGTCCGGACGTAGCCCTGAGGGCAGCGTGCATGTCAGATAGGTACCATTGCTTTTAAAAATGAGGCTCAGGAGTCAGGACTATACGTCCGGACGTAGCCCTGAGGGCAGCGTGCATGTCAGATAGGTACCGTGTGGCACACACCATGAGGATCGGATGCCACGACACCTTAGACAAGATTGATCAGGCACAATCCAAAAAATTTGGGCATGATCCAATGCATAACCACCATTGAAAATGTACTCAAAGATGCCTAAAATCAATGCACCAAGTTGGTTGGGTATTACCTTTTCTTTGATCCATCAAATGGAGGGATAAAAAATCAATTTTAAAAAAAAAATCACATTTCCTGTAGCTGATCAACCGAAAACGGGTGTTTTGGGTTGATCATGCCATCGGGCATGTGATTTGGCATTCTGTTCTTTGTACATTTTATATAATGCTAAAATAGTTGGTTTTTCTCTGAGTAATTATGTAATGCATTAGATTTTTTCAGAGAGTTACAAAGCCACTGCTTCATCAATTATTGTTGAAGAGGACGAGGAGGGTTTCCTGAGGGGCTCATGCCAAAGTTTATTCCTCACCAAAAGTTCTGGTGTAACTCACAATGAATATGCACCAATGGAAGGTGATATGAATGCAGCAATTTTTGGCGTTCGGCAAGGGGTTGGCACAACACCTATACAGGTTGATGAGCCAATTAAAGACCCATGTCTTTGTGCACAGCCAATGAAAGAGGGTATGGCCGTAAATCTGTCAGCAGGATGGCAGGCAGAGTTAGACCCTAAAATATATCCTCTTGATCAGCAAGACTGGGAAGACGCAATAATTTGGGATAATTCTCCTGTAGCGAATCATGGGTCCTCAAACACTTGTGTAATCTCTGGAGCCGACTCCGATGCTGTTAATAATGCGGAAACAGAAGTTCAGGTTAGGTTGCAAAATTTAGGGTTGGGATTCCAAATGGTACCAGATGAGAAAGATCATAATCTTTTTCTCCATAGCTATCCTGTCGTAGTGGAGCCATTTGGCTCAAGAAATTTGAAATTGACTAATCTTACATCCTCCCAAAGGAGCTATCACCCCCAAATATTGCGGTTAGAATCTCATTTTAATACAGATGAGACAAATTATTCGGAAGTAAGAAAGGATAGTGGCACTGAAGAACTCTCTCGAAGTGATACTATAAAGAATTTGAGCAAGCTTTCCTTGCAAAATAAGGAGTTGTTGGAAGGGTCTTGGTTGGATAAAATTATTTGGGACCAAGGTGAACTTATTTCGAAACCAAAATTGATCCTTGATCTCCAAGATGAGAAAATGCTTTTCGAAATTCTAGACAACAAGGATGGTAGAAATATTCACTCTCATGCAAGGGCGATGATAATTACTCGTTCCTTAAAAGCTGGCTCCGAATATTCTTTTGACTTACCTGGTCAAGGGGAGGCATCTATTGGTCGATTCAATATTTCTAATGACAAGTACTATTCAAACAGGAAAACTTCTCAGCAATCGAAGTCTCATTCTAAAAAGCGTGCAGTTCATGGTCTTAAAGTCATGCACTCCGTGCCCGCTCTTCGACTGCAGACAATGAAGCCCAAGTTGAGCAAGTAAGAATTACCCATCCACATTTCATAAATTTATTTCAATTTAAGTGCACGTGGAGAAATTATTTTTTTATTTATGATTTGTTGATGAAATTTCTTTAGTTCAATTTGAAAGGAACGACTGGGATCTCTTCTTAAATAAGAGATGACATGAAGATACAATTAGGGATTCAATTTTATATTTTTTTCTAATTTAATTGTGTTGCTAAATGTACCTTCAAGTGAATTCCTTCTCTGCCGTACTGTTTTCAATATCCAGAATTATCTTCTGATAATTTGCTTTTCCTGCTTTATAATGGTTTTCTTGGTCTTTGTTCATAAGAATTGAATTCACAAGTCACAATGCAATCATTACTCTTTATGTCCATGATGGCTGATTATTGTTCTGAAATTATAACCAGTGACTTCTATGTCATAATTGCTAAATTTATGGATATTTTATTTCACATTCTAATTTATTTAAATTTAATGCAACATTCATGGTCATTGTGACAAAATACAGACTTTTTTTTAAAAATACGCATATAATACACTTTTTTTTTTCCACAACGTACTAAACACGTATAATACCCAAAATTTTCAATGAAAAATGTATTTTAGTATAATATGTGTGTTTCGCGTATTATACACTTTTTGTTGCGTATTCAATGTTTTTTCCCCTATTTTTTAAAACTGTTTTAGAAAAATACTTAACATTATGTCGTTTTTCCACCGAATTTTTCGTTTTTTCCGTCTTCCGTATTTTACAGTTTTTTTACGATTCTATTTTTTTTCCCATTTTGTGTCCTGCATTTTGCCCCTTTTCCCGACTTTTTTGCTCACCATATTAAACTTGTGTCCGTGTTTTGTCACTTTGTTCATGATTACAACCTAGCTATAAAAGTTGTTCGGCTGTTACCTGCTGTATATAGCTGTTTGACACCTGCGGGTTCGACTTGATGAGCAAAAGAATCTGAACTCACAGGATCGTGCATGTTATGAAAATGAAAGTAAATAAAGATGATGGAAATGGAGTACTTTTCAAAAATAAAAGCATGTAACATATAATTTTGTGTTACCATTATACATAAGATTTTTGATTTGTAAAACCAGATCAGACTCAGGCACAGTCCTACCCATGGATCAAAATATCGTCCGATACCGATACGTATCGGACGATACGTATGGGTATTGGACTCGAACGATACATTCGATACATTCAATGTATCGTCCGATACAGACCGGTACCGATACGTATCGTTTTGGAGCTCGGACGATGCGTATCGGTAACCCGATATTTTAACCCATGGTCCTACCAGGAATGGAAGCTCTGCTGGTTCAGGTATGGTTCTGGATTCTGTTTTAGCAGGAAATCCCTAGGGACATCCGGAAGCCTGGTCGGGGCGTTGAATCGCTCGGACCGAAGCTAATTATGGCTCTTTTGGGGCCAAGAAAAAAAATAAAAAATCTACCATATATCATAAAACCCCAGTGAGAAATTTTAGTTTGCCGGTGCAAGAGGAGAGATTTATTTCAGCGGCTTTCATTTTTTCCTGCAACAAAGCTGGTAGCAATGACTGATTGTGTCCAATTATTGTGAGGTAGGTGCACATCCCTCTGGAGATGCGTGCTTGCTTGCAATCATTTTATGTCTCTAAATAAAAGTTCGTTACTGAGTAGGAGTGTAAATGGGCTGCGGGCCAATGGGCTTCTACTTCCAGCTCGACATGGATCGAGTCTGGGCTAGGGGTCACACAAGGCCTGTACAGGGCATATTTATAAATGGAGTCATTGTGAATAAATATGGCATTTTTTTGAGAAATATGTGTTCTTTTGCCACAACGTATTAATCACATATAATATCCGTACTTTTGAGTTTTGAATAACACGCATGTTTTTGTATAATACGCGTATTATGCATATTATGATATATGCGTTTATACACTCCTATTCAAAATACGCATATTATGATATATGCGTATTTTGTGTATTAAACATGTTTTTTCTCCGTATTTTTAAACAACGGTTTTAAAACATCTTTTTTTAAAAATATTTTCTCATTTTTTCCCCGATATTTGCGTATTTTTTCGTCTTTGGTATCTTATAGTTTTTTTACCTTTTGTTTTCCCCCCTTTTTTCCCCATATTTTTCCCTTTTTTCCGATTAACTCGCTCACCGTATTAAACCCGTACCTGTATTTTGTCACTTTGAATGGTCTAACCCTTGTTCTAGTACTAAACAATTTCTCAATCCGGTCTAATCCTGGCCTGCGAGTTACGACTGGTTTAAGTGTAACGGGCCGATTTTAAGCCAGATGTTTGTTTTGGCCAGAATGATAAATGGTTCCGGCTTGAGGCTTGATTATAGGTTCTCTAAAATTGGGTAATTGATTAACAGAGCTGAAGACAGAAACTTGATAAGAGGTCTCAAAACGGCTGATGCAGGGCCCACTGTTTCCCACCTGCAGTATGCCGATGATACGCTGGTTTTATGTAATGCGGATAATGGGGACAGGGACCTAAAGATAATCAAGGACATCTTCACGATATTTGAGGCCGTTTCGGGACAGAGAATAAACCTCCACAAATCCAGTCTATCGGGAATCAACATCCCCGCTGATATAACTGCTGTGGTCACAAGGGATATCGGATGTATTTCAGCGGAGCTCCCTATTTTGTACTTAGGCATACCGCTGGGGTTCGGGAGGAGGAGAGTTAGGCTATGGGATACGGTGGTGCAGAAATTCCGGACCAAGTTGGCGACTTGGAAGAGTAAACTGTTAAGCTATGGCGGAAGGCTAACGCTCATTAAATCCACGCTTGCGTCCATCCCCCTTTTTATGATGTCGTTTCTCCATGCTCCGGTCTGCATCATTCAGAAACTTGAGCAGATTATTAGGGACTTCCTATGGGAGGGAGCAGGGGAGCAGAAAAAATTTCACCTTGTTAAATGGGACCAATGTTGCGAAGCTAAAGAAGACGGTGGACTAGGCATCAGAAATCTGCGGTTAATGAACAAAGCTTTGTTAGCTAAGTGGGTTTGGAGGCTAGGGAATGACGGCAAGAGACACAATCTTTGGCACCAAATTACGACGGCAAAGTACGGTTCTCCAACTCAGGATATATCGCATCCGAACCATCGATCACCTTGGTGGAAGGCTATCAACAGTTGTACGCAGGAAGTCACACTGGGGACGGTTTTCAAATGGGGGGATGGGCAAACTATCAAATTCTGGACGGATGTTTGGGCTGGAGACCGGCCCTTCAGCGAAAGATTCCCTACTATTTTTGGGCTCGCCATCTCTAAAGCTGCGGTCATCAGCAACTACGCTCAGACCCATGGGGCCGACAGCAGTTGGGTGTGGAACATCCCTCTCAGGCGACGGTTGTCGGGGTGGGAAGAGGAGGAACATATGGAACTCCTCAACACTGTTGGGGAGATGACACCAATGGCTGGCAGGGCAGACATGAGGGAATGGAGGCACAAGACCAATGGTTAGTTCACTGTCAAGTCTTTTTACAACAGCCACAAAGAGCGGGACGGATCTGCGATTACGGGCAACATTTGGACAGGATTTTGGAAAATCAGAATGCCGCCAAAGATCAAATTTTTTTCTTGGCTCGTCGCTAAACGGAAGATCCTTACAAGGGACCAACTCATCAGAAAAAACATCCCGATAACTAACAAATGCATGCTTTGCATGAGGGGAACCGAATCGGTGGAGCATATTTTCTTACACTGCACTTTTGCACGTAAGATCTGGAACAAAATATGTCAGATTTTTAAAATAGAGTGGTTCTTACCGCAATGGCCTAGCCAACTCATGGATGGATGGAAAGAAACCGAATTTGGTGATCAGAGGAAAGAGGTTTGGCCGATGACGGTCTACGCTGTCTTTTGGGCAATTTGGTTAGAGAGAAATAACAGAATTTTCAATTGCAAGGCGAAACCGTTTACGCTGATTATTAGAGATGCGAGGGATCTACTCATCGGTTGGAACGCCTGCCAGATAAGGATCTTCAACGATGGCCTTCAGCTCTTCCTTAGGCTGTGGGAAGAGTGCTGTCAGTAGGTTTCTTTGCGGTCGATGATTGCTATTTGGCGATACAGACAGGTCGCTTCGAAGCAGAATGTTTTGAGAGCTGTTTTCTTTTATTTTTTGCGGGATTTTTGGTTCCGGTAGCTCCTTGCTACCTGCCAAGTTTCGTTTCTCTTTTTGTAACTTTTTCTGATCTAATATATTTGTGACCGTTCCAAAAAAAAAATAAAATTGGGTCGTTTAAGTCCCAGCTTGAACGAGGTTTGTTCCACCCATTTGCATCGCTATTACCAAAGTGTATTTTTGACTTTGGTCATACCGTATGTTGTCGCTTTGAATGGTCTAATCGTTGTTCTAGTACTAAACAATTTCTCAATCCGGTCTAATCCAGGCCTGCTAGTTACGACCGTTTTAAGCGTAATGGGCCGATTTTAAGCCAGATGTTTGTTTTGGCCAGAATGATAAATGGTTCTGGCTTGAGGCTTGATTATAGGTTCTCTAAAATTGGGTCGTTTAAGTCCCAGCTTGAACGAGGTTCGTTCCACCCATTTGCAACCCTATTATCGAATTGTATCTTTGACTTTGGTCATGATTGCCACATAATGGGCCTAAGATAGAAAATCTACTGCTTAAGATATGTATTTGCGTTTGATTCATTCAGCTTACATATACCGATTTGGATGAATAGGCCTAAGGAATTATGAATCTTCAATGACTCATGTGAAAAGCCAAATAAGTGTAGAAAACGTGAGTTCAACTTGTGTGTTGTAATTTGTAATTTCTTCTCCATGAATCACTTGACTGAATAATTTAATCATCTGATATTCTCCTTATCGATTAAGTGGTGCGCTTGAAGTGATATATTCTCAAATCTGAGGTGGATTGTTACATCTTTTATTCACAGAATTCCAATTTCTTTTGGTGGATCCACAGGTCTCAACATGATTTTCATTTTACATTTAGTTATCAAAATGTTTATCTGCCTCTTTTCTTTTAGTCTTTCATTTTGAGTCGTCCTCAACTGTTCAAGTTTTACGTCTTTCTTTTTGCAGCAAGGATATTGCTAATTTTCATAGACCAAAAGCTCAATGGTACCCCCATGACAATGGAGTTGCTGCCAAAGAACAAGGAAAGCTCTCTACTCAGGGACCACTAAAAATAATATTGAAGAGCATGGGAGGAAAGGGGAGTAAACTTCATGTGGATGCTGAGGAGACTGTGGCTTCTCTCAAAGGAAAAGCATCGAAAAAGCTAGGCTAGTCAATTCTCTTGATCTAGCTTTTCTACTCCTGTTATTTATAAGTGTTCTGTTTTTTCGTCCAAGTTATTTCTGTGATATGCTTATTGAGATTTGAGTTTTATAAAAGGGAGCTAAGACTTGCACACTGGATTTGTACCGTGGCACATGGTTAAAAAGAAAGACTTTGTTATTTTTGGGATTTGTGCCACGTGAAACACCATCTAAGCCGTCTGATTTGAAGATCAAGATGTAAAATATTTTGAGGCAAAACATTGGCACAAAACATGATCTCTATCATCTGATTTGTCAGAATCAACCATTGAATCAGATGATGGCCTTCAACTCTATTTAATCCGATGATAGAGATCGCTTTTCGTGCCAAACTTTGGCCTAAAAGGTCTTTCTATCATGGTCTTCAAAACAGAGGCTTGGATGGTGTTCCACGTGGCACAGATCCCAAATTAACAGTCTTTCTTTTTAACCATGTGCCACAGTACAAATCTCGTGTTCCAGTTGTAGCTCCCTCATAAAATATCGGCACAGTGCACTTTTTAAATGATTTTACTTATATTGAACCCACCCTTGTGCAGATTTCAAACCATCAGAAAAAGTAAAAGTGTTCTATTCTGGAAAGGAACTTGAAGATGTCAAGTCTCTTGCCACACAAAATGTACGACCTAATTCTCTGCTCCATCTTGTGCGCACGAAAATACACTTGTGGACAAGGGCCCAAAAGCTGCCTAGTGAGAGCAAGCCTTTGCGTCCGCCTGGGGCCTTTAAGAGGAAATCTGAGCTTTCTGTGAAAACGGGACATGTATTCCTGATGGAGTAAGTGGCCTTCTAAACTTTTTGTCGGGTACTCCTTCACATATGATTCTATCAAACCTTTTTTCAATATGGTTATCTTTCCTTTACTAGTCTCAATATGCATCCTAAAATAATGTTGCATATGTGAAATAGCCTACCTAATAATGTTCACTTTTTCTTGGTTGGTTTATTTCAATTATAGAATTTTTTTTGTTAAACATGCTGTTTGATGTGTCATATGTGTTCTTTATCCATTCTGTAACACCGTTTTAGTACTAAAAACACCTTTGGATTGAGGTATTTATGTAAAAATCGTTTTCTTAAGTTGGTTACATGTCTCTTCTCAATTGAGGGTAATGTTAGTTCATTCAGGAGCCCATCAGCCCAAATTTTTTCACAAAGCTTCATCTGTTGTCATCCAATTGAGGAACAAGGTTTGCTTGCATCAGATTTTGGCACTCTGGAAAGTACAATCATTTCTGATTGCCTTTGCGCAACTAAGTCTCGTGAGAGCCATTAATAACAATAAGAAACAATTGCAAAAAAAGAAGAGAAAAAAAACTACATGATTAAAAATTGTTAGATTTCATATTAGAGAATTTGCAGACAATAAATTTGCGTAGAAAAATTAATTTCACTCACAAATAGATTGTATCAAATTTCCCATCCTAGGAGAGTTTTATTAAATAGGTGGACTTTACACTTTTGGATATCGCTCTCGATGCCCCATTAATAAAATCAATTACAAACTAAGATGCAATGACAACCTCTGATTAAAACCTACAAAATACAATGAATATGTCTACAAAATATAATGAAAAATAAAGCAACAGCCCTCATCTTCAACCTGAGTCTTTCTTCTGAAGCCATGTGGAGTATATGCATCTAGCTTGTATCTTTAATGAATTGAGCCTTTCGAGAAGGTAGGGTAAGTGTTCAGTGATTTTGATATGTCCCCTTTCAGGCTGAGGGTGACCTTGGTCAAATTTAAAGTGACCCTAGCGGGGACACCGACACCGTAGACCTAAGTTTCGGGCCACATAAGGTGTATCACTGGAAGATGAAGCGACAGAGGAGTGAACGGGGCACCAACATACACCGAGAAGAGACCTTGAAGAGCCGCAAATAGGGCTCACTCCCATGTCCGCTTGAGCGAACGGTAATATCACTCGAGTGAGAATGCATCAGAGAAGCAGGCCAATTTTCGGCCATTTATTGCTCGAGCAACTTTGGTTGTCGCTCGAGCGGCCCCAACCATAGGCTTGAGTATTTTGACGTGTGGTTCTCACTCAAGCGAGAACCAAACTCGTTTGAGCGAGTAATGTGATGCAACTTGTCATTTTTTCATTCTTTTAGTTTCTTTTTTTTATTCTCGTCTCAAATGCAAGTTACCTTTTAGAGTAACATTGTACTTTTCTATTTTAGGGTTTATTCTCATTTATAGCTACTATAAAGCCTCTTTATGTAAGCCATTTTTTGGCATTGCTTATGAATGAATGAAAATGCTTTGCATTGAGAGCTTGAGACGAGCTTGTGAAGAGTGATTCTTCTTTTCCCCTTGTGGGTTTGTTTTGAGGCTAAGGGTGAGATGCCCATGTTCCGTCTTTCATCTTCTTCTTTACCGCTTTCTATTTTACCCTCATTTTCCTCTTTTAGTTGATTCCCTAAAATCCCTAAAACCCTAAATCTAGAGCCCTCTTTATGCCCATCCTTGTGGATTGATTCCTTTCTTCCATCCATCGATCCACAACCGTTGTTGGGTTAGAGATCGCTCAATTTGTGCCCGATCCACCGTTCGATTCGAAAGCCCTTGCGGGGAGCTACAACATCCCACATCGATCAATGAGTGAATGCCCAACCTAGAGGGTGCTAGAGTTCTATATCTAGAATCTCACCTTCCGCAATTCTAACGGACTCACACGCCGGATTAGACCCTACGTGAGGCTAGCATGGTTACCTACGAAGAATTCTATGAGACACTATGGTATCTCCTTAGTTTGAGTTTTATTGCTTAATTAAGTAGTTTAATTTCGACACTTACCTTCTCATACTCATCTTAGGGTCGTTGTCCCGTGTCAGACCCCAAATATGATTAGGGTTAGCTTTGGCCCAATGACCCCTGGGGTTAAGCTGGGCATTAGTTCATGCAATTGTGACTCCTTTGAGTCTGACCTTAGTCATGCATATATGGCCCCTTAAGATTTGGCATTGCCGCGTTGGCCGTGCAGAGACAATCCCCTTAGGGCTTACTCTTAATTATGTACCTGTAACCTGATGTAACCCTACAATATAGTTTATAGAAGCTTAATCTGGTCCACCTATTGACCCGAAAGGAATTAGGAAATCGAAGAGTTTATTCAAAATGTCCCAACAGTACCTCTCGATGCTGATGGGTTTCTACCCGAAGTCTAATAAAGTGTCTGGTATCTTATTGGCAATGATGTCAAAAAAAAAAGGTAGCGAACACTGTTAGTGCACCTTCTTAATGCTTGCCAGTTTCTCCTTAACTTCCGACCTATTGCCTTATCTCTTATGAAATGTTTGTACAAAACCATTTCAAAATTTACGTCAAATAGGCTTCATAATGTTCTACATAAACTGGTTAGCTTTTATCAGTCTGTTCATCAATGGTTATCATAATACTTACGAAATCTTACTTGTTAGAAGCTTTCACTTGTCCACTACTGGGGAAAGATGTTGCATCAAAATCGACGCAGTAAAGGCTCATGGCAAACTGTAGTAGAGTTTCCTGGTATCTTGAGGCAAATGTGCTTCCATCAGCTTTGGTTGACTGGATCAACGTTTGTTCATGGACATTTTTCTGGGAGATGCAGTATTCGACAAGGGGACCCTTTGTCTTCCTTTCTCTTATCTTGTCAGTGCATGTGCAATCTATTTGCGTTATATAGCTGATATAACTAATATGTCTATAATATATATATATATATATATATATATATATATATATATATGCATATATATATATATATGCATTTAGTTGCATATTTCTTCTCTCTCTTATACGTACTTGCATATGCACTGACAGGATAACCATCTTCTCACCTCGACGAATTGTATGTTCTTTATTTTCTTCTTTGCTTCCTCCTTTATAGTTTATTTCTTAACAATATTGACGCGGGACAACGACCCTAAAATGCGGAATATGATTTTAATGTAGATTTTGCTGAAATTAAGGAAATTAACTCAAGTTTAATCGTAAAATTACGTTTGATACCTTCAGGGTTTGCAGAATTTTGATGGGTAGATCACACGAGATCCAGATAGGGTCCAGTCCAATGCGCAAGTACGCTTAGAGTTGATGCGAGATCGGCCTAGAGATAATACTCTAGCTTTTCCATGCTTAGGCGCTCATCTTCGGTCTGATGTAGATTCACGGATTCCAAATTGGGTTGTGAAAGGGATTTGCGGTTTGCAATAGGCTTATGATTTTCAGATCGCACGGGAGTAATTATGCTAAGGTTTAGAAAAACACGCAGAGATTTAGATAGCAAATATAATAGAGAAGATAACAATGGCTTTGGGAATCGCTCCCTTGGCCTCACACCAAACCTATCTCAGGCAAAGATTGCTCTAGCATAAAAGCATTCAAATAATTAATCATCTAACTACAATGTTCTTCTTAATGACCTTATATAGGAGGTCCTACAATAAAAGAAAACCCTAAAACGAATATTAAATAAAAGACAATTAAACCCTTAACACAAAAGTTCGAATTTAGACTTCTAAAACGACTAAACAACTCGGTGCGATTTCGATCGATCGAATTGGAATTCGATCGATCGAAATTCATGTATCTATGAATATCGCCGTCGACATTCGATCGATCGAATTTAACTGTCGATTGATCGAGATTTTTCGATCGATCGAAATATCACTCCAAAACTCAGTATTTCTATCGACCAAATTTGATCGATTGAAATAGGACTTCGATTGATCGAAATGTGAATTCGATCGGTCTTCAATTCTCCAAAATTTCATCTTTCCTAGCTCTGACTTTCATTACGCTGCTTCTTTCTACGCCAGTGGAAACGATGTGGTCCGAATCCAATGTCCATGTATGTGGCGTCCCCGTCGATTCCCCTGGACCAAAAAGGTTTCATCACCGATGAAACATACTCGTGGTAGATGTCTAACAGGTCGGGGTTCAAGCGGCGAACATCATTTTCCTGGATCCAAGTGTTTTCGGACTCCGGTTTGCCAACCGATTTAACCAAATACTTTTGGAATCTTCCATCATGTGTAGAGACGGCATGATCATTGATTATATCCTCTATCTCATCTGATCTCTGTTTGCGTGGGGAAGGAAGAGGTATAGGTTGCAAGGTTGGATTGGGGCTGGGACTAGGAGGTGGTTGGAGTGGGTTTTCAGGAGGTGGGGTGAAACCCAAGTATGGAACCAAGTCCTCCACATTGAACGTTAAACTAACTCCAGTGCCCAGAGGAAGCTCAAGCACGTATGCATTAGGACCATGGGCCAAAATATCAGGTTACCGATACGTATCGTCCGAGCTCCAAAACGATACGTATCGGTACCAGTTGGTATCGGACGATACATTGAATGTATCGTTCGATACATTCAATACAGTTGAGTGTATCGAACGATACATTCAATGTATTGTTCGATACCAATACCGATACGTATTGGTATCGGTCGAAATTTTGATCCATGATTAGGACCACTCTTAGCCAAAATTCTAAAAGGCCCAGCGCCTCGAGATTGGAGCTTCTTTGTGGATCCCGATGGGAACTGCTGAGGTCTAACCCGGACCATCACATAATCACCCACGTGAAATTCTTTAGAACTCCTGTGAGCATCTGCAGATAATTTATATTGATTGTTGCTTGAATTAATTTTCTGTTTAATTTCGGCATGCAAGCTATGAATGTGTTGTGCAAATGCATCGGCAGACTGACACTATGGGATGCAGACACGGGGATCAAGTCTAATGGGGTCCTAGGCCTATGACCATGCACTACCTCAAAAGGACTCATGCCTATGGACCTATTGACAGAATTATTATACGCAAACTCAGCTGTGGGTAAGATGGTATCCCAGGTCCTAACATGATCACCATCAAGACTACGAAAGAGATTCCCAAGGCTCCTATTGGTGCTTTCGGTTTGGCCATCCGTTTGAGGGTGGTAAGCTGTTGAGAATTGGAGCAATGTGCCCATCATGTGCCAAAGGGTCTTCCAAAAATAGCTAGTGAATTTAACATCCCTATCAGACGCAATGGTTTTGGGCAACCCATGAAGACGCACTACCTCCGCGAAAAATAATTTAGCAATATGGGATGCGTCAGAGGTTTTGGAACAAGGAATGAAGTGGGCCATCTTGGAAAAGCGGTCCACTACGACAAAAATGGAATCGTGCTTCCTAGGGGTCTTAGGAAGTCCAAGCATGAAATCCATAGAGAGGTCTTGCCACGGTGTGTGTGGCACGGGTAAAGGAGTGTACAAGCCGGTATTTTGTTTGGTCTGTTTTGACACTTGGCAAGTACGACAATGTTTGATAACCCGAGCGACATCTCTCATTAGGATAGGCCAGAAGAACCTATCCTTCATGAGCGCAACAGCTTTATTACGCCCGAAATGTCCGGCCATCCCTCTAGCATGTAACTCCCAAATGAGAAAGTCACGCAATGAGTGCGAGGGATGCAAAAGCAATTGTCTTTAAACAAGTACCCATCCTGGATGGTGTACACGGAGTGTGTGCTGGTCGGGTTATTAAGGAGAGCAGTGTACTCAACCCCAAAATCTGCGCACTCGGGGTACTCATCCTTTAACTTTTTGAACTCGACGACCTCGGTGCTCATTCTGCGCAAGGTCACCACTCGCCGACTAAGTGCATCAGCGACCCTATTTTCACCACCGGCCTAATGCTTAACCACGAATGTGAACCCTTGAA
Source organism: Chloranthus sessilifolius (assembly GCA_021018995.1). NCBI lineage: Eukaryota > Viridiplantae > Streptophyta > Magnoliopsida > Chloranthales > Chloranthaceae > Chloranthus > Chloranthus sessilifolius. The sequence goes on along the minus strand of CM037594.1, from coordinate 112,457,490 downwards.
GGTACTTAACCCACTTCGCGTGCCTTGGATTCAACTTCTTTTTTGAAGCAAGAAAGCGTAAGGCTTCATGGTCAGAGAGCAACACAAATTCCTGCGGTCTAAGGTAATGTTTCCAATACCAAAGAGATCGGACGACCGCATAAAACTCTTTGTCATAGGTGGAGTATTTTTGCTTCGCCTCGTTAAGTTTTTCACTAAAATAGGCCACAGGGTGACCCTCTTGGCTAAGCACTCCTCCTATGCCTACACCCGATGCGTCGCATGCTACTTCAAAGACTTTGGAAAAGTCCGACAATCGCATGACGGGTGCACTACTCATTTGTTGTTTGATCTTAGCAAAGGCTTTTGTCGCCGCTTTGCCCCATTTAAAGTCCCATTTTTTCATGCAATCAGTAATTGGGGTCATAATGGTGCTAAAGCTTCTGATGAAGCGACAATAGAAAGTAGCCAAGCCATGGAAGCTGTGGACATTGTGTATGTTCTTAGGCTCGGGCCACTCCACAATGGCTCTAACCTTTTCGGGGTCCGCGACCATTCCATTGGCCGAGATAATAAATCCCAAGAAAACAACAGAACGCTGCATGAAGGTACGTTTCTTGAGATTGACAAACAACTTCTCGCCCTTGAGGGTTTCACAAACTAGCCTAAGGTGGTTTAAGTGTTGATCCTTGTTATGACTATAGATCAAGATGTCATCGAAATAAACAACAAGGAATTTGCCTAGAAACGGCCTCAACACTTGGGTCATGAGTCGCATGAAAGTACTCGGGGCGTTAGAAAGCTCGAATGGCATGACTATTCACTCATAAAGACCATCTTTAGTCTTAAAGGCGGTTTTCCACTCATCACCGGGGCGGATGCGGACTTGATGGTAGCCACTCTTAAGGTCTATCTTTGAAAAGATAGTCGCACCAACCATCATGTCAAGCATATCATTGAGCCTTGGTATGGAAAATCGATACTTAACTGTAATCTTATTAATTGCATGGCTATCCACACACATGCGCCACGTACCATCTTTCTTAGGAGTGAGTAGGGCTGGAACGACACACGGGCTTAGACTCTCCTAGCCCTTCTGAAGGAGCTCATTGACTTGCCGAGTCAACTCGGTGTGCTCAACCAAGTTCAATCTATAGTGGGGCAGGTTCGGTAAGGTAGATCCAAGAACCAAGTCTATCGTGTGTTGGATATCACGCAGGGGAGGGAGTTCGTTTGGTAAGTCTTCAGGGAAGACATCCGTAAACTCTTTTAAAATCGGCTCAACCTCCTTGGGACACTCGCTCACCAACTCGAGAGCACTCTCTACGGTGACAACTACGTACACCACACTCTTCTATCGATGCTTTCTCGAACTCAGAAGGGCTCACAATATTAATGGATTTAGAAGACTTGCCCTTCTCTTCAACGGTGTTGGTCGATGGTGTTTTGGGAGGCAAAGGGTGTAAAGTGATCTTTTTGCCCTTATGCATGAACGTGCATATGTTTGATCGACCAGAAAGAGTCATGTCTATGTCGTAGAGCCACGACCTTCCCAAAATGATATAACTCACATCCATCGGCACCACATCGCACCATAAGGTGTTCGAATAAGAGCCTAACTGAATCGGTACACGACACCTTTTCGACACGGGAATGGATGAAAAATTTACCCATGCGACTTTATAAGGTCTCGGGTGGGCTTCAGGTGTAAGCCCTAAGCGGCGTACTGCATGAGTCGATATTACGTTAGTACAACTACTGCTATCCACGATGACCCTACAATTCTTTTCACCAAATCTGGCGTCGGTGTGGAAGATGTTCTCCCTTCGCCAGTCATCCTTTTCATCTCGTTGAGGCTGCGTAAGGGCACACCTCACAACTAAAGTATGACCAATAGCATCACTCTCCTCATCGCTGGGTGTGCTAACCGGTTCAAATACTTCTTCAACCACTACCTCATCATCATCCTCCTCTCCCTCAACGAAGAGAGTCCTTTGGGGTTCTTTCGTAGGGCATTGGGCGGCAAAGTGTCCCATCCCATGACATTTATAGCACTTTACTTGAGAATTAACCCTTGAGGAGTCTCCAACTACACCTTTTTCCTTTTCAAACCTCGAATTGGTAGGGGCTGGTTGTGTAGGTTTGGGAGGAGGATTAAATCGTCCCTCACTGGATCGTTGACCGCTATATTGTGGCTCGGTCCTCTTCATCACCGTAGTTTTCAAGTACCGTTCAAGATCTTGTACAACGGCATAGCATCTTTCAAGAGTTTTTACGAGGTGATAAATCAACTCTTTTTGCAATTCAAGTCGCAATCCAGTGCGGAATCTAGAGAGAGTGATTTCAGGGTCTTCCGATACTTTTGCCCTCATCATGAACTCTTCAAATTTGGCAATGTAATCGGTCACGGCCATACCACCTTGACGTAAATTTTGCCACTGGTCGAGGAGGCGTCGGTGGTATGATAAAGGAATATACTTCTCAATCAGCCGTTTCTTCATGTCGTCCCAACGGGTAATGGGAGGACAACCTGCGTTCACCCTAATGCGCTCAACAATGAGTCAGAAAAGCCGAGCTTGGCCAACCAACTTCACTTTAGCGAGTCTAACGCAATAGTCGTCATTCATGGCATACCAATCAAAGTGTTGGTCCATGTGTGAAAGTAAATCGGGGAAGATGGTAGGGTCCATTCTTCCATCGAAAGTCGGAATCTCAACTCAGACGCTCTTGAGGAGTTGAACTTCGGGGTCATAGTCATCTCTACGATGATCCCTACGGTTCCAGTTGTCTTGGCGACCATTACGTTTAAAATAAGGACACTCACACTCTTGGTGTTGATTTTTCAGCCCACCCATCGCTTCTAGTTGGTTGATTCGATCACGTAATCTATCATTACCAACTCCTAGGGATGTTTGAGCTTGCTCTATGGTATCCAAACGTGCATTAATCGCACCCAATTCTTCTCGCATAGCTCTAAGAGTATTAATAACCTCATCCAAAGCCATGGTGATCACAAGGTCTATTAGGGTTCTAATATGGAGTGCAATATGGACTCACAAAAGAAGACAGCGCAATAAAATAAATATGACAAGCAAGGATGCCCTAACCTAGAAAACCTAGGGCTCTAATACCAAAACTGACGCGGGACAACGACCCTAAAATGCGGAATATGATTTTAATGCAGATTTTGCCGAAATTAAGGAAATTAACTCTAAGTTTAATCGCAAAATTACGTTTGATACTTTAGGGTTTGCTGAATTTTGATGGATAGATCACACGAGATCCAGATAGGGTCCAGTCCAATGCACAAGTACGTTTAGAGTTGAGGCGAGATCGGCCTAGAGATAGTACTCTAGCTTTTCCAGGCTTAGGCGCTCGTCTTCGGTCCGATGTAGATTTACGGATTCCAAATTGGGTTGTGAAAGGGATCTGCGGTTTGTAATAGGCTTATGGTTTTCGGATCGAACGGGAGTAATTAGGCTAAGGTTTAGAAAAGCACGTAGAGATTTAGATAGCAAATATAATAGAGAAGATAACAATGGCTTTAAATATCACTTCCTTGGCCTTACACCAAACCCATCTCAGGCAAAGATTACTCAAGCATAAAAGCATTCAAATAATCAATCAACTAACTACAATGTTCTTCTTAATGACCTTATATAGGAGGTCTTACAATAAAAGAAAACCCTAAAACGAATATTAAATAAAAGACAATTAAACCCTTAACACAAAAGTTCGAATTTAGACTTCTAAAACGACTAAACAATTCGGCGCGATTTCGATCGATCAAATTGGAATTCGATCGATCAAAATTTAAAATCGATCGATCGAAATTCATGTATCTATGAATATCGCCGTCGACATTCGATCGATCGAATTTAATTGTCGATCGATCGAAATTTTTTGATCGATCGATTATATGATTCGATCGATTGAAATATCACTCCAGAACGTAGTATTTCTATCGATCGAAAATTTCGATCGATCGAAATGTGAATTCGATCAGTTGAATTTTCCTGTGCTCCTTCAATTCTCCAAAGTTTCATCTTTCCTAGCTCTGACTTCCATTACGCTGCTTCTTTCTACGCCGGTAGAAATGATACGGTCCGAATCCAATGTCCACGTATGTGGCGTCCCCGTCAAATATTGTATCTGAATTGTGCTATCTCACAAGGCTTTACCTCAACCCGTGAGACCTTTCCATCTTATTTTACCGATTGCTATATTGTATTTGGTTTTTTGGTATAATGGACTTTGTTGAGGTCAGTTATTTTGCTACAGATTGAGATTTGTTTGGTTGGTTTTATCTTATTACCTATTATTGTTCCTAAAAACATTTTAATCTCAACAATTAATCTTGCTTGCAAACCATTCAGGTACTGTGAGGAGAGACCTTTACTCTTGGGAAATGTTGGAATGGGTGCAAGAGTCTGCACTTACTGTCAGAAATCAGCACCTGGTGACCCAACTGCTTCTTTGTTACGAAATGGAAACAACAGTCTTGGAAATGTGATCACTCTTGATCCAGCAGACAAATCCCCTTTCCTTGGAGATATAAGACCTGGTATCAGCCAGTCATGTCTTGAGACTAACATGTATCGAGCACCTTTATTTCCCCATAAGCTGTCCTCAACTGACTATTTGTTGGTTCGTTCGGCAAAAGGAAGGCTGTCGCTTAGACGCATTGATAGAATACATGTGGTTGGGCAGCAGGTTGTTGAATTATTTATACACCGTATCAGTGAGCTCCTTTAGTGATGTTTTAACCATCTTCTTACCAAATGTTTGTCTAGTTTGGGAATTTACTAAGTAAAATCTGAAGTGGTGTATGAAAATGATCACCTATATGCAAATTTTATTTTATTTTTGGGTACTTCTATTCGCGCCTTTGTGTTTACTGAAAGTGCCTACGTCCGAAACTCCTCCAAACCCATTGACTGCTTCAGATCAGCGATGGAGATCGTTTTTCAACCCGCTCTTTCACCGGATGGATCTTGAAAAAGTGAGCGTGTACCATCTGATGGTCGATTTTTGATTCCATGTGTCACGGATATCCAAAAAGTGACCCTAAATCTTATTATGTACATCACGCTCAAACCGGATTTGTTTTTGGATCTGTGGCATGTGGAATAAAAAACGGATCATCTGATTGTATTATTATGGTCTCAAGATCCATTGGATGGAAGATTTGGGTAAAAAACGACCTCCATCGTCTGATCTGAAGCAGTCAATGGCTTTGGAGGGGTTTCGGACGTAGGTGCTTTCAGTAAATGCGTAGGCACGAATGGAGGTACCCTTTATTTTTTAGTACATGTAATTTTTAATAAGCATCTCCATATTTAGTTCACTATTTCAGTCCTTACTAATAAGGCACACTTCCATGGAGTTATGCTTTCTATTTTATTTCCATGGTACACTCCCTAAACGATGATTATGTTTTAGATTTTCATGGAAATGTATGCTAGTGCTGTCTCTTGGCATATTCGGTTGCCATGTAGAGATAAGTGGCTAGGATATTGCATGAAGTTTAGTAGTGTATATAATGGACCTTTTCGTTATAGAGAGTTTGCCTGCTATGATTGAAGCTATAGAATTACTGTGACATTATGATCTACTTTTCTTTCTTTTGCACAATAGTTGTCTCATTCTAGAGTTGTCAAACAACTTTAGTGATTTCCTACATTGTCAAAATATCTTTTGTTCATAACTACTAAGTGAAAATGAATCTTATTGAAGAAATATCCTCATTATGTTGCTTTATTGAATATAGTTTGTTATATTGTTATCGCCACAATAGTTTTTATCTTGATTTTCATCTTTTAAAATTTCCATTTTCTTGTTGGTTTGCCATTATTCTTTGCCTTCAAATTTCCTTTTGTTCTTTCTTTAGCCATTCTAGTTTAGGGGACTTTGCCTCTTGTTTCTAAAATGACCAGTTGATCATCTCTTTAGTTAGGCCAATCGCCTCTAAAGAGTTGAATGCCATCAGAAGTTTGAGATCTGTGTATGTATAAAACGTATATAGAATAATTTAGCCTATCTGTTTCGTCACCTAGGTTGTTCTGATCCATCTAGAAAATGGTGTCTGGCTGGCATCTAACTATTATGTCTTACAAACATTTGGGATTGCCTTGAGTTACTTTCTCCAGTGATGATATGCTCTTGCCACTTTGACATGAAAAATTCAATTGGTCATCTATCTGAGTTATTATCTTGAACCTGTGTTCTTTAGAGAGGAAATTATGACTTTTAACCCATGGTTTTCTGTAGGAGCCTCACATGGAAGTGATTTCTCCTGGATCAAAAAATCTTCAGACATATATTAGTAACAGATTGTTGGTACATATCTATCGCGAGTTCCGTGCCAATGAGAAGCCTGGATTTCTTCCTCGCATTCGAGCAGATGAGCTGTCAGCACTGTTTCCTAACCTGTCAGAACCCTTTCTACGAAAAAGATTAAAGCACTGTGCAGAATTACAGGTAGTTACACTTTGTTTCTTTTATCTTGTCATTGAACCATATCTTAATTGGGTCGTTATGCTGTTTGGTCCACTATCAGAGGTCATTTTAATCATAAAATCGATATCTCTTTACAGTACTCTTTATTTTTTGTTTGTTTGTTAATTTTTATGTTTTTTAATCTGAAAATATATTGCTGCATATGATAATTTACCAGAAGGGACCAAATGGACAATTGCTTTGGGTTATGAGACGCAGTTTTCGCATTCCATTAGAGGAAGAACTGAGAAGACTGGTGACGCCTGAGAATGTGAGTATTGCATGACCTCCTCTAACGCAATTAGTATTTCCGATATTTATGCAGTAAGCTCTATTTCGGACATGGAAAATGCAGGGTCATAAAACTCTCCGACTTTTTGAAGAAATCGGAAAAAATCGACAACTTGCAGTCATCCCTACTTTGTCGCTGATTAATCAGCCGAGTCGCGACTTGGTCGATTAATTGGTGATGTTTGTGACGCATTTCCGATTTTGTTTCTTTTTTTTTTTTTACCCTTAGGTTTTGTACTATTTTGTCCAGTTTATTCATAGAAAATCTTTGGGTTTTGCGTATTTTGTTCTGTTTTTTTTGTTAAAATCGTTATTTTTAACTTGAAATATATCATGATATACTTTTTATTTTATTTTTTGAATTTTTTATTTTCCCCATATTTTTTTTACTTTTTCCGACTTTGACTAATTTTCCCGGCTTAGACCCTTGCCGATTTATTGCCGACTCCCGACTTTGTGACTATGGGAAAACGTTGTTTGTGTAACATACCCTAAAGCATTATAATAATTTGGACACTTCTGTTAATATAACTATTGAAAACTCCAATTGAATTTGCTGTTTATTATTTTAGAAAGACACCCATCACCAGTTCCATCTCGTTGAAAAAAAAATGTTATAGCCTTTAAAAGGCTGTTACATTTTAAAAGCAGACATTTGATCTTCTCAGCTTTTGGTGGTGACAGATGGGATTTAATGGGCGCAACACTGTTGAAGTTAATGATATCCCATTAACTTTTATTATTTTTGTATTGTTGGAGGCATCCTTGATACTGCAGATTCATTTGATCATTTGTCATTTATATAGAAATATGTTCATTTAGTTTGGTCACAAGTTCATCACTGGATACAGGCTGCATGAGAAATGGAAATAAGGAGATGAAAATTTTAATTGGTTAATTTTCCAAGTGTATATATTTTGATCTTGCATCATTTTTGGTAGGAGTGGTTTTACCATCATCTTATTGCTCATATTTCATCTATAGGAACTGCTCTGCCCTTGGGCTCCATCCTTTCTATTGATTCATCACACACTTCCATTCTTTGTAGAATCTGGATATATATATATATATATATATATATATATATATGGAAAAGGGATCCGTCCTCCAACCTTCCACGTGGCACCCAAAATATTGTTTCGATGCCACGTGGACCTTGGTTTCATTGCTTAGATCATCTTTGAAAAAAAAAAGTTCAAAACTCAACTCCACCTTGTATTTTTTGAACCGTGAAATGTGGACCAATGAAAACTATCAAACTTTGACTTGTCGTTAAATTATTTTTTTTGGATTTCTTTTTTTTTAATATTGATCTAAACTGTCCACCTGTGCTCCACATGGCACCCAAAAAGTGTTTCGAGTGCCACGTGGATCTTGGAGGACGGTCACCGTCCTCCATTGGAGGACCTAACCGGCTCCCTATATATATATATATATATATATATATATATATATATATATATATATATATATATATATATATAAGTAAGCTGGGTTCGAGCCTGCGACCATGTGGATATTTTTTCCTGGTGACCTCTAAACCATCTGAAATCCACTTACGACGATTTCAGGGTGTAAACTCAATCATATCAAAGTGACCTGGCAACATGTGGTTGAAACAGATAAACAAATAACAGAAATACTTAAAACTAAAAACCTTTAAAGTACGACTGGAGTTGGAATAGATAATACTTACCTTACTAATCTTAGTTGATGCCTTTCTTTTTCTTTCCTTTATTTAATACTTGAATTTCCTGATCTCAATCTTTAGTTCGTGGTGGTAAAAATACGTATTAGTGTTTGAACAACAACTCGACAAGCTAAATTTCATTGTAATCTAATGCAGATATGGGCAATTGCATCTTATCACCCATATATGTACGTCTTCATAAGGGCAGTAAACAGATTTATGTCAGTGCCGAATTTACCGCTCTGAAAACATGGGATAACTTCCATTGACAATGCGAGAGACTGTTAATGATGAAGAAAAGCCATTTCTTTAGTCTTCATGGACAAACCTTACCAGAGAGCCATCCACCAAGACCCTTTGAATCCGCCTCAATGTGAATTCTTTGCGCCCTTCCGAGACAGATGTTAACGCACTTCCTAGTGCTCTGAATTCTGCCAAACTATAATGACCTGGATGCCCTTAATAACAGCGAACTACATCTTTAGAACTCATTATTCTTTTTATTTATTTTTTCCTGATTTTTATTCAAGAGGCACATTGGTTAACCCCTGTTTGGGATTGTGTACTGTTAGCTTTGTAGGCTCAGGGTTTTTGTTGACTTATTAAAGTGTCATTTTGCCATTTAGGTCTTTTTTGATGAAACATGTAAAATTCGTCTGCTAAATTACTTATTCAGATCCCCATTACTTTTAACTTTTTATTTTTTTACTTGTTACATTCTTACGCTCATTATATATGGCTTGATACGTCCTGATGCTCACACTTCCTTTTGCTATGTTCTGATTCTGGTTTACATTTGTTTGTCATGTACAAATTTGTATGCTCTATTTTATTTTCAATGTTAGCATTATTTAATTTATTTTTTTCAGGTCTGCGCCTATGAAAGTATGCAAGCTGGTCTTTACCGTCTCAAGCGCTTGGGAATTAGCAGATTGACAAACCCAAGTGGCCTTTCCTCAGCAATGAACCAGCTTCCAGATGAAGCTATTGCTCTGGCTGCTGCATCCCACATTGAAAGGGAACTGCAGATAACTTCCTGGAATCTGAGTAGCAATTTTGTTGCATGTACAAATCAGGTAAAGTTCCATTTCTCATCTCAATGAATGTGAGATCAATAATAGTGCCCCTGCAATGCAGGCCCAAATCCTCATTCGATAAGAGGGTCCTCATTGATATATATATATATATATATACTTTTTATTTACCATCCAAATTTCATGACAATTGGAGTCATATAAAAAAAGTTAGAACTCCATGACCTACTTGCTGGCTGGAAACACTGAAACAGTCCAGCAAGCTCAAGTGTTACATTTTTGTGTCATCTGCGCATGTCTCCTGTTCTCATTTTTAACTTTATGTGATAGTGCGTAGATAGAATTTCATTTTAGTTTTTAAACCATGTTATTTCGATCTTCAGGTTTCAAGTTGTAATCATTTTAAGTAGTTAAAATAGCACAATCCTACATCACTATTCCAAACCATCTTTTCTCTCCCTCTAAGGTTCAAACCATCTTTAACCTTAGCATGTGCATCTTCCATCTTCCAAGTAGCATGCACATTCTAGCCAGATGTTTTGTGTTCGCTTGTTGCTTTTGCACCATATGGTAACACGTCTTATTGATTTACCTTATAAAAAATGTCATTTCAATCAAACTGACACTTTGTCATCATCATCACGGCCTTATCCCATATATTTGGAGTCAGCTTTGCAAGTCCTATTTATCCACTTGTTTTTTTATCAAGGCTAAGTTCTATCTAACATCGCAATCCTTCATATCCTTTCTCACGGTTTCCCTCTAGGTCTTCACTCTTTCCTCTTCTCTTGCCTTCGATGAACACTTTGTGCCTCCAAACCACTTCAAGCGACATTTCGTAATTTTTCCTTTATAGGTGCCACTCTTAGATTTTCTCTCATGTACTCATTCTGAATTTTATCCTTGTTACTCCACACGTCCTTCTCAACATACGCTTCTTAGCGACAATGTACTCTATCTTCTTGTCGTTTTTTATAGCCCAACATTCTGCACCATAAAATATGGCAGGTTTAACAGCCGCCTTATACAATCGCCCTTTCAGTCGGAAGAGATTCAAGGTTAGGGAGGGGCAATATAATATGGCAGGTCTAACAACCTGTATGAGGCCATCCTAAGCACTAAGCAGAGATTGTCACGAAAACGATGTCGATCTTACAAAACTAACAACAAATGTATTATCTGGCCATGTAAGAGGGAAATAAATCAGGCAGCCCACAAGACGACTCATAAGGATCCGGAAGAAGATCATCCTTACTATGACACAGAGAGAGTTTCAGATCCATAAGAGAAGTGGAGGGTTTGCAATCGCTCTTACCAGTTTCACGAAGAAGGTCAAGGGCATACTTCCTTTGTGAGAGGAATATTCCTTTCCTAGAGCTAGAGAAGTCAAGCCCAAGATTACACTTATGGCTCCCAAATCATTAACCTCAAAACTATGGTCAAGCTCTTTCTTCACATGAGAGAGAAGAAAAATCATCACGTATGAGAATAAGAATAATATCATCAACATAAATCAAAAGAATAGTACACGACACCGGAATGAATGAAAACAGTTTGATCAGAGTGATATCTTTGAAACCCCAAACTAAGCACCACTCTACTAAAACAATGCAACCAAGTGCGCGGTGACTACTTCAAACCATATAAAGAATTAAAGATTATCAGAGCTTGCACCCTTTCCTAGACTTCCCTGAAGCCGGGAGGGGGATCCATATAAACCTCCTCGTTGAGATCTCCGTGGAGAAAGGTATTCTTTATATCTAACTAATAGATTGCCAATTCTGGTTGGTAGCAATGGAGATGAGGACTTGCACATAATTCAACTTAGCCACAAGAAATTTGGTATCATAATGACAACTGTAAGTCTGAGTAAAGTCGCGGGCAACAAGGTGGGCTTTGTTTCGTGCAACACTATCATCGAGGTTATGCTTCACAACAAAGATCCGCTTGCATCCAAGTATCCAACAATCTTTTCCTGACCAGAAGGGGAACCATATCCAAGTATGATTACTCTCTAGGGCATTCATTTCCTCCATTGTAGTGGCTTTCCATGTAGGATGAGAAAGCACAACACAGACAGTACGAGGTGTGGTCACAACATCAATAGCAAAAGGAAAATGCTTGTAAGGAGGAAAGACTACGTGGTAGCATACATACTTATCAAGAAGATAAGGAGTAGTTCATGAGTGGACTCCATTGCGAAGAACGATTGGTAAGTCAAGATCAGATGTAGGACTGGGGCAAGGACTAGGAGATATAGGGCTAGGAGTAGGGGATGCATGAACTGGACTAGAATGTAAAGGGATAAGACTGTCTATTGGATTACTTGACTTTAGAATTAGGGTTTGTAGAAAGGCGAGGAAGGAGAAGAAGGATAGGGAAGGAGAAGAGAGTTAGAGGGTGGAATAGTCTAATTAGGGATTCTTGGGAACCCCAACTAGCCTTTATACTACTAATAGCCATAGGATGTACACACCCCACTACATTCTACACTCACATACACACCATAAGTGCTACATAAGTCGATATATCTACTCACACACACCTAACACACCTCTGCACCCCAATACATGCCTATACTCCCCCTCAAGCTGGCACATAGATATGTATCATGCCCAACTTGACAATAATATCCTCAAGTGAAGACGGACTAAGGGCTTTCTTGGAGACATCTGCCAATTGTTGAGAGGACTTGAACTTGGGAGTTTCTATGAGCCCGACCTGTATCTTCTCGCAAATAAAATGAATATCAACCTCAATGTTGGTCCGCTCATGAAGAACCGAGTACTTGGCAATATCAATGCCAACCTGGTTGTCACAATAGAGGGGCATAGGGAGAGATGAAGGGAAATTGAGCTCTATGAGAAGAGAACGTAGCCAAAGGAGTTCACAAGTCCCATGAGACATCGCCCAGTACTCGGATTCAGCACTAGACTTGGATACTGAATCTTCCTTCTTACTTTTCCATGGCAAAAGATTGCCACAAGAAAAGTACAATATCCAGAGGTGGATCGATGATCAGTAGGAGCCCCAACATAATCAACATCAATATAGCAACTAGGATGAAGATGCCCAACATCACCATAGTAGAGGCCACGACCAGGAGTGGCCTTAATGTTGCGGAGGATCCGATGAACAACAACCATATGAGGAATCCTGGGAGCATACATGAACTGAGCCCACCAAAGAGACTGCAAATACCAAATTAGGACAGGTGTTGGTAAGGTAGATAATTCTTTTAACCAACCGCTGATACTTTGAAGGATTTGGTAGTTCTCCAAGATATTGTTTAGGATCCATAGGAGACTTGCTGGCTTACATCCAAGCATGTTGCTATCCTCAATAGCTCCATCGAATACCTTCTCTGGAAGAGAGAAATGCTTCGAGCAGATCTAGCAATCTCAATACCCAGGAAGAATCGATGAAGACCGAAATCTTTCATATCAAAGGCTATATGCAGACCAGCCTTTACATGAGCTATGAATGAAGCATCAACAACTGTGATGAGGATATCATCAACTTAAACAATCAGGATAGTCTGATAACCAACAATCCTTGTGTGAATAAAGAATTTGTGACTAGAGTGAGATCTCGTGAATCCCATGGTGTGAACTACTGTACTGAAGCAATGGATCCATGCCCTGGGAGATTGCTTCAATCCATAAATAGATTTGAGAAGCTGACACACTTTCCCAGAATATCCTCCTTAAGCTGATATCCAGGAGGGGGAAGCATATATTTCCTCTTCCAAGGTCCCATGAAGGAATGCATTCTTCACATCTAGCTGATAGAGAGGCCAATGATGGTGAGCAACAAGAGAAATGAGAATGCAAACGAAGGTGAGTTTCGCAATAGGAGCAAATGTAGCAATATAATCCAGGCCATGGATCTGAGTAAATCCCTTAGCCACCAACCAAGCCTTATATCTTTCAGTAGTACAATCATCACGATATTTCAAGGCAAATACCCATCGGTAGACAACATGTGTGTCTGGTGGAGGATCAACAAGTTCTCAGGTCCTATTCTGCTCAAGAGCAACCATTTCCTCAACCGTGGCAGTAATTCACAAAGGGTTCTATAGAGCTTATTTGAAAGAATGCAGAATGGAAACAGTAGAAGCTCTTTCAAGGGCAACACGATAAGAGTGGGAAAGACCCTGATAAGAGACATACTGAGCAATAGTATAAGAAGTCGTACAACTTCTCTTACTCTTACGATGAGCAATAGGAAGATCAAGATCATTAGTAGCAGAGGGACAAAATAATAACAGGAGAGTCCAAAGGAGAGGTAGGTGCAAGTGTACCTGCGGGCACGGACGCCAAGTGAACCTCTAGTAGTGGTGTAGAAGCAGGAGTCACAATTTTATTGCGGCATTGATATGTGCCGAATAGGCAACTGACCATCCGAGGGGGTAGGCTCAGCAAGAGAGGAAGTGGGCTTAGTAGGGATCAGAAAAAATCATAGTAGGCACCTCAGATGGTGATGACTGAGGAGAGAAATGAGGAGCATCCTCAAATAAAGAGACATCTATAGTAGTGAAGAGTTATCTGGTCTTTGGATCATAGCACCTATTCCCTTTTAACACAGAAGAATATCCCACAAAAATACTCCGAATTGCCTTATCATCTAGCTTCTGCCTTTGGATGCGAAGATCATGAACAAAGCAAGTGCACACAAAAATACGAGGCTCAACAGAAAATAATGGTACACTTGGCCTCAAGATATGCATAGGGGTTTCACCATTCAAAATGTGTGTGGGTGCACGATGAATGTGAAAAGTAGTAGTGTGAAAAGCCATGAACCAGTAGGATTTAGGAACTTGCATGCTACAAAGAAGTGAGTGAGTCAGTTCCATGGGATGCCTATTCTTACGCTTTGCAACACTATTCTATTGAGGAGTATATGATGCGGAATCGAAGCTTACACGCTGAGATTGTGGCCAGATAAAGAGGAGACGTCGAAAGAGAAAGTGGACCAATGAATGAGTTTAAAAAAAAAGACCCATTAAAAACCCGCTTGCACATTATTTTAGGCCATATTTTATCTAGGTTTAGTTTCCTTTTTATTAGGATTCTTTTAATAAATGGTTTATTTTATGATTAGTTTCTTTATTTGAATTATTTAGGGGTCAGACACATATATGTGATATGTGACTGTTAATCCCGTTACTTTTTGCTCAACAATCGAAAAAGTGGTAATAAGTCTACCAATATGTGTCGGAATTGTGTGATTCTTGTTTTGGTTGAAAGCTACTTTAATGAACTTCCAAACAAGACCAATTTCACATCAATCGGACATCGTAATAAAAAAAAAAGATTAATGGTGAAATTAATTATAACTGTTAGATTAGCAAGTTTTAATGTTTGATTAGGAGTTTTATTTTAAGTAGTATTCCTAGTGTTTCTTTCCTTTATAAATACACATTGTAATATCTTATGAGAATTATTAGTTGATTATTGAATGAAAATTTGAGAGTTTGCTTTGTGCAAATCCTAGAAGACTTGTGATGTGTGAAGCCGATGTACAGCCTTGGTGAGATGCCTTGGAACCCTTGGATCTATCCTTCTATTCTATCATTTTCTCTATTTATTATCTGGTAATATATTCCCTTTGTTTGATAAAATTCCTAAACCCCAAATCTAAATTTTTTGAATCTTTTGATTTATCCCTATTGATTCATTTAATCCCTTGAGCCATCGTTTTCCCATACCTTTGAGGAGTCAAGAGACGACACTATAATTGTCGCTTGATGCCCTAAACCTAATTGAAACTCAAATCCTTTATCGGATCCGTTTTTCTAGATCGGAAAATTAATGCATGCAAAACGTTACATGTAATTAATTTAATTGTTTTAATTATATTCTTTGAGTTATTTATGTGTTTGTGATAATTTTGAATATTTTATTAATAAATTTAATCTATGGTTAATCCCAACTCACATCATTTAGGGTTTAGCGTTTTTGTCCCGCATCAAATTGGTATCAAAGTCAAGTTTTAGTTTAGGGTAGTCGGTGTCATATAGGTTTTAGGTCCATTTTCTTTTATTTGTTTACATCATATCGTTTTGTGTTGCATAGTCATGAACCTCAGTAGGATAGAAGCCCTTAATGATTTTGCGGCCAAGTTTACCACGGGTCAAGCCGCCTTTCAAGCCCAACTACCAACTCAATAGGAGGCTTTAAAAATCCGTCAGACTCAAAACTTAAGTCAGACTTCGAAGGGTTTGGATGGAAGTAGAGTTAGGGGATACTCCCGTCATTGTGAGCTCAAATATGATCTTGATAGAAAATCCCTAAGGTCTATTCAAACCGAAGTCCCAGATTTCGATGGTATGACCAACCCTAAAACCTTCGTGGGATGGTTAACTAGCATAGAGGGGACTCGTATGACGTGTCGGAAGAGTGTAAGGTTAGGCTCACCAAAACGAGGTTGGTGCACCATGCAAAAAATATTGAGATGGTATGGAGTTTCGGCGCAAGTTAGCTCGAAATAAGCCCATTACACGATGGGAGGACATGAAGGGACGACTCATCGACCAATATATTCCTTTCACGCACCACCACCTTCTACGGTGTTTGGAAGCTAAGTTGGATAAGTGCCATAAACACACCCAACTTGAGTCAAGGAGCACCTACACTAGAGAGTTTTAATTTCTGGGTTCCAACATCGAAACCTGCGCTTGCTCCAAATCCCCAAATTGCAAAAGCGAGAGGGGTGAGTGTTGAGAGCCCTAAACCTTATGGTCGTAACAAGTGCTGTAAGTGCCAAGGACTTGGGCACTTTGCATACCAATGCCCCACAAAATCTCCCAGTTCGAATATATTGACTAAAAGAGAGTCCTAAAGAACCAGAGAAGAGGGATGTGGAAGAAGTGTATGACCCTAGTACCGTGCTGAGTGAAGAGGAAATAGACGAAGCTTATGAAAGTCTAGTTTGTGATAAAGAGGATTCTATTTCCTTTGTAAGTAGTGATGGTAAGTCGCCTACACGTGAGCCAACCGAGTCATCCACGCACGATTCGACCAAGCCATGAATGCATGATTTATTAGTGTCTGTAGAATCAGTTGTGCACGAGTCCTTGTTGGTCAAGTTGAGTGCACTTGAATCTTTGAAGTTGGTCAAACCGAGTACACACGCACCAATCGAACCACTTATTGATGAGTCATTGGTATCCAACTATCCGTAGAGTTAGGTGCACAAGATTTATTGGTGTCCGTTGAGTCGAATACATGTGAGTCCATCGAACTGGGTACACAAGGACTATTAGTGTCAATTGAGTCGAGTACCTTAGATCTTTGTTTTGGTTGATGGTGTGTGTCCATACCGCATGGGTCGTTATAGTCAGTAGGAACGTGCCAGCATTTCAACTTGCATGGGATTAACAATGAGATTTTGTTGAATGATGAAAATATGCAGAATGTCACTAATACATCAAATTTGTTTAATGAATTTTGTTACGACAATTTTGTGTTGATTTATGTTAGTCCTGAGCATGTGGAAGTTTTCTTGACCTCAAAAAATGGTCATGATGGGAGTCTAGAATTTCCTCTAGACAAGGGCATCCTTTCGATGGTTAATGTGGAAGATCTTACGCCTTTTTCAATCAATGCCACGATGTCTTTGACCCATTCCTTGCTACCCGACCAAACGAGCCAAACCCATTTAACCAGTTCATAACCCGTACCCTACTTGAGCCATATGAGAAAAGGTTAAATGAGGAGGTTTTAGAATATCCAAATTTCATTACCAATGGGGGTAAACAGCAGGAGTATCTCACAACATGGAAGGGCAAGCCGAGAGCGGAGCATCCAAAGCATACTGTACATGAGTTCTACAACTCATCGGAGATGAGTTCTCCCACTCAGGGAGAACTGATGGGGAAACATCAAGCATGCTTCATCAAGTGACTGATCGAGGTTCCTTATATATTATCCGTGACCTCTGCGATGAACAGTGTTCTTAAAATCGCTAGGCGGGTTCCGGCGGTCGGGGGATGTTCGGGTGGAAATTGCTGGGCGGCACCCAGGAGGGCTCTCAAGATCTGAGCATCCGCTATATATATATATATATATATCTGTGTCATTTGTCAGAATGGGAGGAAGAAAAAAAAGAAAAGAAGAACAAAAAAAGTGTTGTGCTTACTGCTCAGTTGCCGAAAAAAAAAGTGTTGTGCAAGATCATAAAAAACAGAGGAAGAAGATGAAAAACAGAGGGAAGAAAAAAAAAAACTGAGGAACTAGAAGAAAAACAATGGAGATTAAAAAATAAAATTGAGGACTAGGGGGGTCCAGGGCGGCTTATGGCGGGTTCGGGGCGATTGCCCCAAATCCAGGCCGCCTCGGAGTCCGCCTAGGCCTAAATGGGGGCGCCCGAACTGCCCAAGTGGCCGTCCTGGGCGATTTTCAGAACAGTAGCAATGAAATTCATGTCAGCCAAAGTTCGAGGTTGAACTTCTTCAAAGTAGGAGGGAATGATGCGGAATCGAAGCCTATACACCGAGATCGTGGCCAAATAAAGAGGAGACGTCGAAAGAGAAAGTGGACCCACGAATGAGTTTGCTTAAAAAAAAAGGCCCGTGTGCCCGTTATTTTAGGTAATATTTTATCTAGGATTAGTTTCCTTTTTTATTAGGATTCTTTTAATAAATGGTGTATTTTAGGATTAGTTTCTTTATTTAAATCATTTAGGGGTTGGGCACGTATATCTGATATATGACTGTTAATCCCGTCACTTTTTGCGCGACCATCGGAAAAGTAGTCATAAGTCTACCGATGTGTCGGAAATGTGTGATTCTTATCTTGTTGGAAAGCTATTTCGATAAGCTTTCAAACAAGACCAATTTCATATCAATCGGACATCGTTTGACTCTTCAAAAGTGGTCGCGTAATAAAAAACGAGATTAATGATGAAATTAATTATGACCTTTAGATTAGAAAGTTTTAATAGTTGATTAGGAGTTTTATTTTAAGTAGTATTCCTAGGGTTTCTTTTCTTTATAAATACACATTGTACTCTCTTATGAAAATTATTAGTTGATTATTGAATCAAAATTTGAGAGTTTGCTTTGTGCGAACCTTAGACTACTTGTGAAGAGTTTTCACTTGAAAGAGTGATTCTTTCAGAACCTAAGGAGTGATTCTTCATTTCTTGTGCCACTTGGTGTGAAGCCGACGTACAACCTTGGTGAGATGACTTGGTACCCTTGGTGTGAAGCTTTGGATCTATCCTTCTATTCTATCATTTTCTCTATTTATTATTTGGTAATATCTTCCCTTGTTTGATAAAATTCCTAAACCCCAAATCTAAATTTTTTGAATCTTTTGATTTATCCCTTTTGATTCATTTAATCCCTTGAGCCCTTGTTTTCCCAAACCTTTGAGGAGTCAAGAAACGACACTATAATTGTCGATTGATTCCCTAAACTAGATCGAAACTCAAATCCTTCATTGGATCCATTTTTCTAGATTGGGAAACTTAATGCATGCAAAACGCTACATGGAATTAATTTAATTGTTTTAATTAAATTCATTGGGTTATTTATGTGTTTGTGATAATTTCGAATATTTTATTAATCAATTTAATCTATGGTTAATCCCAACTCGCATCATTTAGGGTTTAGCGTTTTTGTCCCGCATTAGTATAGGGCATGGGTCAAAATCTCGGAAAATCGATACCTATCGTCAAGCTCCAAAATCGATGCGTACTAGACGATACGTATTGGTTCCGGATGATACATTGGTATGTATCGTCCGGTATATTGACCTTTTGTATGGGAGACACCAGTACAAAGCCTTCAATATACTGTATCGTCCAAGCCCAAAACCGATATGTATCGGTATCGGAAGAGGTATTGACCCATGGTATAAGGGCACGTAAACTGATGTAAAGTCCCAACCTTGTTGAGGTGTTCCTGAAATGCAAAAGAGAAGGAAAGATACCCAAAATATACCTTTGTGAGGTTTGGTATGCATTAGGAAGAGAGACCCCCCTATTAATAGGGTTTGGGGAAGCTTAAAAAGCCAAAAAAAAAATTCAATGTTGAAGTATGCCATCGCTTACACATACACTGTATGCGATGGCATACTTTCTGTATCGCATATGCCATCATGGCATATGCGATACACCCCTCCCAGATGGCATATGAGATCGCATAATGGCATATGCGATCACCTATGACAACACTGCGTCCACCACTCCCCCTACCTTGAATATCTGATGCAAGGGCAGTGTGCTCTGTAGGAGTAGGATGGGAGGATAGAGTAAGAGGGGGACGGCGCTCATCACCATCAATAGTAGCATATACAGTCTGAAGAGGTGGCAGTGGATCAGAAGCAAGAATCCGTACACGGAGCTGCTCAAATTCAGGTCGAAAACCCATCAAGAAATAATATATCTGCTGACACTCCAATGGACGAGCAACGATCCGGGTGCCATCACCAGGATACTCAGAGGCCCATACTGGTCTAGCTCATCCCAGCGTGTCTGAAGATAGCAAAATAACTCGAAAACTGTGCGACAGCCCTGCTCAGCACGAGCAATCTCCATAAGAAGCTGATAGATACGAGTATCATTCTTTGAGTGCACATACATCTGAGTCAATGCCTCCCAACGTTGTGCCGCAATATCATGAAACATAAATATAGTGTAGATAGGCTCTTCCATCAAAGCAAATAGCCAGCCCAAAAAAGAGTACAATTGTCAATCTCCCATTGCGCGAACGTAACATTAGTGGCTGAGGTCGAGGAATAGAACCAAGGATATGCCCCAATTTACCACGTCTCCCTAAGTATAGTTTCATGGCCCGTGACCATGGAAGAAAATTTTGCCCATTCAACTTGATGCTAGTGATCCCATGGCTAGGATGGGAATAAGAAGATCCAAAGGGAACCATAGATTTAGGATCCATGGTGGGAAAGAACGCCCACAATCAAATGAGCAATAAAAAAACAAATGTAGAACACTTAGTGGCAAAGCACATCCACCGTAGAATCCAACCCATGGGTGCAAATAAAGGAACAAGTGAAGATGCAACCCTGGCTTCAAGCAGAAAAAGAATGAAGGAACCCCAGTTTCAACTAAAAAATAACTAAAATTTTTCATCAGGTTATTGGCAATTAGATTATGGGTTTTGGGTTTGAGGTGATAGGATTTTCAGGTTATGGGTTTGAGGTGATATGGTTATCGGGTTATGAATTTGAGGTGATAGGGTTATCTGGTTATGGGTTTGAGGTGATAGGGTTACCAGGTTATAGGTTTTGGAGTTGCATACGATGAGTTGTAGAGGTAGGGGATGCAAGCAATGAGAGTGGTGGCTGATGGAGATGCAGAATTGGGGTTGCTGATGAGGGTTCGTGGCTGATGAGATGTTGGGATTGCAGATGACGAGGTTCCAGAGGTTGACGATGAAGATGGCGAAGGTTGCAGAGATAGGGTTCAGATTATTGGAGTAGGGTTTTGATCGGAGGTTGAAGATGAAGAGATGTAAGGGTTATTGGTGGGTATGTGGAGTTGCAGACTTAGGGTTTAGGTCGTGGAAATTAGGGTTCTCGTTGGAGGTTGAAGATGATGCAGCCCCCTTTCGATACACCACTGTCCTCAGATGATGATGATGGCCCAAGAGCAAAAAAAGGAGCAGGTGGAAAAACCGATCAAGATCCCATTGTCGATGACGTATTCTGGCGCCGGTGTGATGACGTCAACAACGAAGGGTAATGTCAGCAATCTACCAAGAAAGGTACAGGACAACTTGCTCTGATACCAACCACAGATCAAAATCTTGGAAATCCGGGACATATCATCCAAGTCCTCTGGACGATATGTACCGGTGTGTCGGCCGATACATTCAATGTATCGGCCGGGTACATTTTTTATTTATTTATTTATTTATTTTTAAATCCCAAAAAATACCCTAAAGTTTTGGAAAAATATATTTAATCATTTTCTATTTTTTTCAATTTTTTTAAAAATTATTTAAGGGTTCTTTGAGTCATCTTTGGGAATGTTATCGCCTTATAAGTATAAAACCTCTCAACTTAACATTGTATATGAATATAATATTAAAGTCACTATAGTAGACTGTTGATCGTAGCGCATTGTACATGAAAAGCTTACATTAAAGCCACATTGAATTCCTTGGTGGTTCTTTGTCATCGTCATCATCATCATCAGTGCACCAACTTTGCCTATAGTGTTGGCCATATTGATACCCATGATCGTATGTCCCCCGTTCAAACTGAGGCATTAATATAGGGTATGAGTTAGTGTAATATGGAAATGTCGGTCCTCCAATTTTTGACCAACGAAGTCTTCATGTTGGGGTTAGTTTGGTAGAGGGATTGGGCATGGGTTATTAGTTGCTGAATCTTCAGTGTTTTGTAAATTAAATCCCCCATAGGTAGAAATAGTATAACCCATATCATCTTGTGGTGGTTGTTAAGATCAAGGTAGTTAAGGCGGTGTGGCGAGGTTATGGCGAAGAGGCTCGCCCGGTCATGGCGAGGCTATTTATTATATTTATTTATTTATTTATATTTATTAATCATTGTTATTTCTTTTTCTAATTGTTTTTACTATTTAAAAAAAAAAATTATATTTTAATAGAAGACGAAAAAAATTCAACTATGAAAAATTAAGCATAAATAAATACCAATAAATAGAAATCAAATATGGAACATCAATAAATTTGCAACATGAGCACATATAAATATCAAATATAAGCAAATATAGAAAATTTGAAAGATATGAATTATGAAATATGAAGTAGACAAATACACATACGGGTATATAGTGAGTGACGCCCATTGCTCAATTCGTGATGGAGCCATACAAGCCGCAAGAAACCTGTAAAAGAAAAAAGTATAATTAAGTAATTACTAATGAACTAACAATAAAATTATAAAAATCAAGTATACCTAGTTACCTACATAAATATTAAATAGGGCCATCATCTATGTGCATCAATTACTCTACCATAATTCCATAATCATTAATTAAAACATTTAAGCACAACCACATAAGAAAAACATAAAGTGTTATTATGTTCAAATTCATTAGATTATAATTCAATTATTGAAATATAACAAAAAGTTTTATAAAATATGTTCATAATTCAATCCCAATCATCGAAATCCATATTGACGTCCACGGCTCCTAATGCTGCATCAGTGAGGTCAACATCTTCATTATCTCCATCATTTTCTAGATAAGTCTCGTCCTCCTCTCCTTCAGACGCATCAGCATCACTTTCGTCATTTTCTTCCACTAGAGGTTGGTTTCCTCTTTGAGTTTGAGTTTGACCACTTTGAAATCGAGACCTTGTTCGTGGTCTTAAACTCCTTGTTTCACATGCACCAGTAAAGTCAAATCTTCTCCCTCAAAGACACGGTCCTCCTCAGGAGTTAATCCACTCACTTTCTTCATCATCTTCGAGTCTAATTGGATCAATAATGTCTTGATTTTGATGCCTTTCCATCAACTTTTGGTTATATTTAACAAACACTAAGTCGTTTAGTCTTTTTTGCTCCAATCGATTCCTCCTTTTAGAGTGAATCTGTAAAATAAATAATACAAGTATATTTATTTATTATAAATCAATAATAATAAGATGACTAAATCAATATCTAATATAAATAAGTTAGTCAGTTACATGCTCAAAAGTGCTCCAGTTGTGCTCGCAACCAGAAGAACTACATGTCAAACTCAACACACGAATTGCTAACCATTGTAAATTTTTATAACTACTTCCATATTGTCTCCACCATGAAACTGTTCACATATTGAAATATTTACATCAGTTACCAACTCTAAATACTAAAATTGAAGTGTTGAATAGGAGAAATCGGCAAGAAGGCGAGAAAGTCAATTGTAGTTGGCTACTTGTTTACATACCAGGAGTAGGCAACTCCCTGTGTCTTATTGCCATTGACCCACCCAAGCTCCCTTTCGCATGTGCATAACTGAAAAGTAGAAAAGATAAATTCATAAACTCAAGCAAATTCAAATAATCAATAAACTAAGTTATCTTGTAAGTATTGTTACCTCTCAAGTTCCATCACTATTGCATCTTGCATCTGAGGATCCGATACAAGGCGTTCAGTGACAGCAATGCGGCCTTCATTAACCTCTCTATCTATCTCAATGTTGGGATTTTTATAATAGAACACAGGATTGAAGTAGTAACCAGCTGCATGCAAGAGACTATGCATTTGATCATCCCATCTCTTATCAATCAATTGCCAAAGTGGCTCATGTAGCTTAGCCTGATCCTTAAGCGCCTTTTTAATCGCAGTCTTCGGCACATCCATTGCCTCATAGAGGTATACCATAGCAGGCTTTTCCCCATCAACCAACCTCAACACTTTCACCAAGGGCCTTAATATTTTCAATACATATTCTATGTCGGTCCAAAACTTCGGATTCAAGACCGTATCACATGCCCTTTTAACTTTTTCTGTGATGACCAACCTATGTGTAGCCCACTCCTCGGATACAAACATTTTTCTCAAAGCTTTCTTATGTAAATAGATGCTTTGAAGAGTGAGGAACGCGGTCGCAAAGCGTATCACAGCTTGCCGCACCAAATCACGTTGTTTTGTAAACTTTCTCATCGTGTTTAAGATATAACTATGATTGTATAAAAATACCGTCAATGCGGAGGCTTTGTCTATGCACTTCTTCATCAATGTTAGCTTCCCAATGTCTTCCAGAAAAAGATCAAGACAATGAGCAGCACACGGAGTCCAAAATAAAGACAATCTTTTTTGCATTAAAATTCTACCAGCTGCCACATAATTAGCAGCATTATCTGTCACAACTTGAACTACATGTTTCTCCCCTATTTTCTCCACTATACCATCTAACATGGTAAATCAAGTATGAGCATCCTTCACGTATGATGATGCATCAATTGATTCCAAAAACACCGTCCCATTTGGAGTATTCACCAAAAAATTAATGAGATTTCTTCCCCTCTTATCTATTCAACCATCGAATATTAAGGTGCACTCATATTTCTCCCAACTCTCTCGCTGCTTCTTTAATATAGAATGAGTAAAGGTCACCTCCTTCTTTAATATGCTCACTCTTAGCTCATGATACGATGGGGGCTTCATCCCAAGACCAAATTGGCCCACTTGTGACGGGGGCATGCGGCGTGGCCATCCGGATCAGCCGTAGGGCCATTTTTCCTCTCCATGTTTTGAGCATCACTGGTGCGACATGTCCATGAGGGCGGCACCGTGTGTACTAGGCATGAGCCACGATGGCGTCGCGACGCGTTGGGATGGAGGGTGAATACTTGGGTGCGACACGGACGCGACATGGTCAGCTGGGCTAGCGTTGCAGGGCGTTGTGGGGCGTTGCGGTGTGAATAATAAAGTATGTCAAACCAAGGGGTTTGAGGTTCTCTCGCCATTTCGCTTGAATTGTTATTTTACCCTTATATAGGGGGACATGAGTTGGGGTCCCCCGACCCTACACGTGCACTAGCCTCGTGGGATTATGTGCGTGCATCCGGGCCACGCTTGGTGCGTGGTCATCCTAGCTACGTCGTGTACTAGGGCCATCGCGTTGGTGGTTTCCAACCACCTTCGAGGTGCGGGTTATAGCCCAAAGGGGGCTCGGTATATGCTTGTCGCTGCCTATCGCTATATCTATCACCGTTGCATGTTGCCTTAACGCTCATCGTTGCCTGTTGCCTTAACAATCGTCATTGCCGGCTCTAACTTGTTACGTTGCTTCGCAGGGCGAAGTCCGAACGCAGAGGTTGAGGTGAAGCTTAAGTAGGACAAGTCTTCCACCCTTCGTAGCATCTGAGAATCCGCATCGCGTGCCTCATTTGGGAGTAGGCTGACTTAGCGCAGTAGACGTTAAATGCCACAGGGGCTGACACTGCTGGAAGAGTGACCCCGTAATACACTGCTTCCAAGGCCTTTGCAAAACTTTTCAAGCGAGCGGTATTGAAAGGAATCCCTACTTGATAAAACCATCTACCCAATAACTGACAAGCCTTTTCTCTCTTCTTTCTTATATCTATCATTCAGTGTCATTTGTTTAGATTTCCGCCTCTCTTCCATTGCCAAATTTGTAGTAACAAACCCATCCATAGGGCCTCTTGTACGAGGATTTGTAGAGCCCTTTTTCCTAGAACCGATCGATCCATGTATTTCTTCAACATCCATATCTACAAATTTTGTATACACATCTTCCTCAACAACTCTCCCAAGTACATCACGCTCATCTATTGAGTCACATACCACCCTTATCTTGGTCGCCTTTTGTATTGACACACCCAAAACTTGTCTCATTTCCTCTCTCACGTCTGGAGGACACTTAAGGCATCTTGTTGCATTATTTCCTACCCCAACAAGATGTTGCTTTTGTCGGGCTATTCTTCCCTTTGTAGTCTTCTTACAAAAATTGCTTGTCACGGTATTTGTGTTTCTCTCATCCACAAGATGAGCATATTTCCACCCTTGGTCTTTGAGTACCCTTGGTCTTCTTACAAAAATTACTTAAGCTCGCGGAAGACGAACTTGAGTCCTCCATAAAATACTGTTTCGAAATTCATATTAATATTAATATGGGAGCTGCAAGCGTACACCATGGCATGTTAAAAGATATAGGAAAAAAAAACAGAAAAAACTAATCCCACTAATTTTTCTGAATGTCAAATATGAGAATAGAAAAAAAAAAAAAAAAAAACTAATCCCAGGAATTTTACTTTACAAAATGAATAATAATTCATTTTAATATCCTAAACAACCTCATTCATTTCCCTTAGAATTGGAAGGCTGAGCACAAGAAAATATATATTTCTAATTTTCTATAGGCCATAGGGTATGCTTTTTAAAGAATAAAAAAAAAAAAAAAAAAAAGAACAGAAAAACAAAACAAAATAAAAATAGTAAATCCACCCACCGAATCTTTGAGTTCACCCACGCTGAAACCCATTGACTGCTTTGATTCGGACGATGCTGATTGTTTTTCATCACAATCTTTCCCATTATGGATCTTGAGATCATGGGTGTACCATCAAACGGGAAGTTTTTTATTTCACATGGTAAACATCCCAAAAAAGTGAACTTATTTGGCTATGATGAGTTCCACATGATGTTAAGGCCACTTTTTGTTTTTGGGACCGGATACCCTGTGATATAAAAAATTTGATTGTGGATGGTAAGAGAATTTGCATTGTCAGATTCAGACCAGTCAATGGGTTTGAGCGTGGGTCAACTCAAAGATTTGGTGGGTGGATTTAAAGGTTTAGAAACAAAAAAACAGACAACAAAAAACTGAAAAAAAAAAAATAGAGAACAAAAAAACAGAAAAAAAAAACAAAAAACCAAAAACAGAGGAAAAAAACCCAGAAAAACTAGAAAAAAAATCATAAACAAAAATACAGAATAAAACAGAAAATAAAAATAAAAATGGCCTACCGTGCCATGAAGGAGTTGCGTGTTGTGTCGTGCCGTGCCATGAAGGAGCTGCTGAACTGCTAAACAAAACACAAAAAAAATGAACACAAAACCAGAACAGAAAATTTTAAAAAATAAAATAAATAAATAAAATGGGCGTACCTTGTGTTGGTGAAGCAGGAGATCGAGAGAGGGAGGCGAGAATGGGAGAGCGAGGTGAGAGTTGGAGAGCTCTAAGCCTCTAATAGCCCTAAGTCCCCTTTTATATGTGTTTTTTATAAGTTAAAGAACTTATAAGTTATGCCTTATAACTTATAATATAAGTTATATCTTATAACTTATATAACTTATCATATAACTACTAGGACTTATCTTATAATTAAATTATAACTTATATAACAATATATGAATAGCGTATATGGCGGCGCTATGGCGCCATACTGCCATGGCGACGCCATAGCGTTGCCATTTGCTGACATCTCGCTATTATAGTATATATGGCGAGCCACGGCGCCATACCGTCATGGTGTCGCCTTGACAACACTGGGTAAGATTCTGAAACTCCTCTTCCTTCAACCCCTCCACCTTTAAATGTAGGAGTACCAAATATTGTTAAAGGTTCATCGTCCCATTCGGCAATTCCTCCATAAGAGGGACCCGCATCATCGCCTTCCCCGCTAGTGCCAACGTGGGCTTCATCGCCTCCACCACCACCCCCATCATCATCATTATTATCATTATCGGGCTATGTTTCTTCGTCAGGTTCAAAGAAGGATTTGTGATGAAGTCTTCTTTTCCGCCTATGTTGTTGAGAAGCCCGGTCTTTCGTTATATTTTCTGCATTGTCCAACCATGCAGTGCTCTCACTATCCAACACTAGAGCTTCTTCAATCCACTGATTCAAAGGATCATCCTCTGTGAATATATAATCCAACTCGATCGGGTTAAAATATTCAATATCTGTAGGGTAGAATATGATAGATTAATTAGTATGTCTTCTCAATTACATCAAATAAAAAAATGTATGAACTAAGAAGGTAAATAGTTGCTTACCACTGTTGGTCCTTTCCATATTCCTGACCCTTAACTGCATATTATAATGGCAGTGGACTAACTTTTTCAATCAGCGCATAGTTAGCTTATTCTTAAGTCTTCGTGTGGATAAGAGAAAATGTACTCCAATTCCGCTCACAGTTGGATGAGGAATATACTTGAGATAAAACTCGCATGACAATCCGCCTTAGTATTGGTCCATCATTTCCGCAGTGCATCCACCAATCCCCCAGTTTATCATATTGAATTTGAGATTGCGCTAACCTCGTTCCAAACGACCCATGTTTCTTCTGGAACATATCAATCTACAAAGACGGAATACTATAATCGACATATCAATCTTCAAATTAGAAAAAAAAAAATATTATAACTACTCACATCTCTCATAGCTTGACCTTGGTCCACCAGCTCAGGCTCCATCCGTTGGATGATATTGAGCAATCCATTCTACACTTCATCGGCCTCATTCAACTCAAAGCGTTGTGTATATTAGAAGGCGAGGTTCAAGTAACGTGTTATACATAAAATATGAGCAACACAATTAGTATATAAAAACAATGAGCACTATGAACATAGTGAGAAACAATGTTCCTAAAGTCGGCGGGCCGGTTTGGGTTGTTGGGTGGATTTTCAGGCAGATCGGGTGGGGCGGAGCCTCAAGAACCGGGCGGTCACTATATATATATATATATATATATATATATATATATATATATCTATATATATATATATATTAGAGTATCAAAAGAGGAAATTGAAGGTTTAGAAATTATATTTAAACACACAATTGAATTCAATTCAAGTAAATACTACATTACTACTAAATATGAAGTTCTACTTTAACCATCACAATTTCACATAATCAGGTATAAAAATATAACATATTTTAAAACACATAATTGTTCATTATGAATGTCCCTCCGCATCTTCATCTTCTTCATTTTGTAAATCAAGTTCATCATTATCGGAAGGAATGAACTCGATATCATCATCCCCTTCATCTCTCACTTCTACATCAAGTTCATTCTCATTAATTTCTCTCATTAGCTATGTGACGGTTCTCGTGCTCTTCCTTGGTTGTGCTTATTCATTTGCATATGAAGCCTTGTCAACAACACCCCAAGTAAAGGACTCGCCGGGAAATACTTCTTCATTAGGGTCTACTGACCATTCAAGTATCCCTTCCTTATCTTCAGAGAGCAAGATATCCCATTTCCCCTTTCTTTTAGACTCGTGATCTAATAGTTTGGTATTAAATTTGACATATACCAAATCATTCAACTTTGGGATCCCAATTCTAATAAAATAAAAAATATTTTAATTGATATATGCATAACTAATTTTATAAATAATTAAATACAATAACATAAATATATGCTTATATTCTATAAATTTATTTAGTATTTACCATCTCAAACGTGCTCCAATTTCTCTCGCATTCAGAAGAACTGCATGTTAAAGTCAATATTTGTAGTGTCATCTTTTGGAAGTTAGGAGCTTTCGCACCATGCAATTCCCACCAAGTAGCTGTTAATTAATTCCGAAAGAAAATTAAGTTAAGAAATTCTTACTTAATTGAAACCTCTAAATTAAAATATAAATTATAATTAAAATAATAATTAACTATAAATTACCTGGGTCAGGCCTCTTATCTGAATGCAATACCTTGACATCCACATTCCTTTGCTTGATCGCTAAGGAATCTCCAAATGATTTTTTCGAATTCATATAACAATTGATCTGTTGAAAAATTTCGACACCTTGGAGTTCAGGATCAATCAATTTCTTAATGCAATTTACGCCATTCGTAAACCACGGTGCTTTACAAATTTTTTCTCTTTCTTTATAGTAGTAGAAATGATTAAAGAGGTGTCCCGCTGCAACCAATGGATGCTTTAAGTGCTTTTCAAATCTCCTTTTGATGATCTCCAATACCTTCTGAATTCGAGCTTCCTTGTCTTGGAAAGCAGCTTTAATTTTTATTTCTGCCTCTTCAATGGATGCGTAGATGTGTCCCATAATAGGGGCATCTGAATAAATCATTTGTAGAACTTTTACCAGCGGTTGGAAAACCTTCAAAGTATAAACCACGCCATTCTAAAAAGCATTGCTCAATATGATACTCTCTACTTTCCTTCTTATCCTCTCTTTATACCATCTGGATTTCTTCCAATCTTCAGAGGAGAACATGTCCCTTTATCTGCGTTAGCTTACCCATATTGTGAAACATCAGGTCAATCAAATGCGCTGCACAAGGAGTCCAATAAATACTTGGATAATTAATTTCTAATATTTTTTCAGCTCCCATATTGTTTGCAGAATTATTGGTAACCATTTGGAGCACTCTCTTTTCCCCTACTTGTATGCACTGCTCAACCAACTCATAGATGAACGGTGCTTCATGAATTTACAACGAAACATCAACCGATCTTAAAAAAGTTGTTCCCACACGACAATGCACTAAAAGATTCATTATACTCCTTGCCTTTCTATCTGTCCACGTGTCTGTCATGATAGAACAACCATAAGTATCCCATGCCTCTTTATGCGGGATTAATCTCTTTTTTATACTGTCAACCTCATCCATCAACAAAGGAACCCCCAACTGATAATCTGAAGGAGGAATATATCCTGGCTCATATTGGCCAATTGTTTCACACATTTTCAAAAAATACTTGCTTTTAATAGTGTGAAAAGTGATGTCGTGGACATAGAACCATCTAGCAACGTGTTGGTCTACACGTCCTTTTATCTCTTTCGATAAGTATTCTGGGATGACGGTTTGCCTCATTTTCCCCTTTCCCTTCACTTCATCAGCTGGTTTGCGGCACACAAAAGAATCCATCGGCCCCTGAGTGCGTGGTATCTTTGATAAGAAGCGACGACTTTCTCTAGTTACCCCCTTATTACCCTCATCACCGGAACCTAAGTTCTCATCTTCATCATCACTACAATCCGCACAGACTCCCGTATTGCCTGAGTTTCTTTTTCCTTGGTGACTTTCTTTTCCTTGATCAAATTGAGAGCGCTCAGCATCTCATCCCTAGCCTCTGTTAACACATCTTTACAAGGGATTATGCCCCCTTGAACACTAGCAAGATGTTTCTTCAACCGATTAATGCTGGAATGTCATCTTTTTTACAAAAACTGCACGTTATTCTCTTTGGATTTGATGGATCATTTAGAAAGCAATACTTCCAACCAGGATCCCCACTATTCTTTCCTGATGCACCGGTCGATGCACAAGAAGATGACATTTGAACGTTTGATGCTCAAACCAATGAACTACACATCCAAAAAAATATAAAAAAATATTAGATTTATAATTATATATATATATAATAAATTTATAATGTTAGTTAATATATATTAGCACGCGCGCACACACACACACACATATAGAACGAAAAAGAAATGAAAATAACAAAATAAATATAACACACCGTTGGTTGTCGGTGGTCGCCGGTGCTGTGGAAGAGCCGTCGGTGAGAAGAGAGGAGGAGACAACAACCCGAAGCAAAACCGGATCGGCTGGGGACTCGATCCGCCCAGGTGGCCGCCCTAGCCGATTTTTGAAATATTGGTGACATTTCGTTTTCGGTAATTTTTCGATGGGCAGGTCCTTTCGGTTCATTTCGGATTAATTTCGATACCTTTTGAAAAAAATTCAGGAAAGTTTCGGGGATTAAAAATATACAAAAAATATATTTAATAATTTTTTTAAAAAAATTATTAGAATATATACTAAATTACTAACGTATTTAAAATAAAAAAATAAAATTTTTAAATATAAAAAAAAACACCGACATGTCGCCGAAAAATACCGAAATTATCAAAAAGTATCGGAATTTTCATTTGACCACCTTTTCGCCGAATTTCACTGAAATTTGTCAGTATGACTATGAAAGATAACAAATAAATTAAAATCATTAAATAAGCAGTTAAGCACGAATTACCTGCGGCATGCAAGTATTGGTGGAATTGTTTATCCCACCTTTGGTCAATAATCGACCAATATGGCTTATATTTTGGAGACATTTCATTTTGATGGCCAACTTCGCCCTGTCCATTGACTCATAAACGTAGCCCATGACGTCCACTAAGTGCTCAACATCTGTCCAAAATGGGTGTTGTAGATCAAGTCAGCCACTTGAATGCAAGCAGGTCTCTTTGACCGGGGTAGTTATGATTCATATTTTGCCCACTCTTGGGATGACATAATTGTTTTAAGCTCACGCCTATATCTTGCTAAGCTCTGGAGGGCTAGAAATTGTGCGGCAAACCGTGTAACCCCTGGTTGAAGGAGCCCATTCTTAGTAAGCCCCCTCATCAAATTCACCAACTTGTCATTATTGTATAAGGAGGTAATCATTCTTCCCTTTTATATAGTTAACTGTGCCTTGCTCCTCTTTCCACGCAATGAGTGGCACACGGAGTCCAATACAAGTGAGGTCTCTTCAACATTAATTGGGTACTAGCTGCTTTATAATTGGCGATATTGTCTTTTACCACATGCACAACCGCTTCTCTCCAACCTCTTCAACTACTTTATCCATTAATTGAAATAGGTAATCAACCGTCTTTGCGTGGTTAGAAGCATCCACTAATTTCAAGAATACCGACCCATCATCGCTATATACCAAAAAATTGATTAAACTCTTTTTTAGGACCGGTCCACCCATCGCACATAATTGTGCAACCCTCTCATCCCACACTTCCTCGAAACTAAGCTCCAATCTCCTTGTACTCATCATCCGGGAGGGGCCCAGACTCCTCGTCTGCAAAAGGCTTTTTAACTCTTAGCCCAGTTTCTGCACTAGTATCGATCATACTTTTGAAGTATGAAGACTTCACAACCTGACTTGGAATGTGGTTGAATACGACGAACTTCGTAATTGCCTTTCCAAGCTTCTTCTCTCATGTTTTCAGTAAGGTTGCGCTCAATTTTCTTTGTTTTAAACTTTTTGTCCTATACATGAATGCATCCATAGGACCTATACTATATCTCGTGGTCTCCCTCATGGTTGTTGACCTACGCAACCCTGCAATCTTCTCATCATCTTCAACATCATGTGACTTTTGACTAGACCCACCACCACCAACACGCATGGATGGGCCCCTCAAGTTGGACCTAAATAGATAATCTGCCTCTTCCTGATCTCGTCGGAATCTTGCTTCTCTAGCACTCTCCTTCATCACTCTCACTGTCACCACATCGACATCCTCATCATCATCATCTCCTAATTCCTCAAGTTCAGGTGCAAGAAACTCTGGATTCCCCCTCCTTATTCTATCATACATGTCCCTATCTTTGTCAGTATCTACTTTCTTTTTTCTCTTAGCTGCCTGCAATGTGGTTCACATAGCTGATATCACCTCTTTCGGAACATTCTCGCATCCCATAATTTCTCTCTTGATGTGAGCCAAATGCTCGTTCAATCTTGTTATGCCTCATCCCTGTATTTTATTCCCACGGAGCTTACATTCAATTCAGAGCTTATGACCATTTATAGCTTTGTCGTATTGCCATGCCGGATCTTGCCCACATACCATATTTATTTCTTTCACCTACAATTAGAGGCCATTGGATGTTAATTAGAAGCAACTAAACAAATTAATGTGTAACATATGACATATCATCAATGATTTGATAATATGTCACATGTCATTGTTTACATGCAAAATGCAAAATGTCATTGATGATATGTCACATGTCATTAATGATATGTCGCATGTAATCAATGAATGATGTCACATGTCATTAATTGCTTGCGACATATCATTGATGATACGTCGCATGTAATTAATGACATGTGACATATCATTGATGACATGCGACATATCATTGATGATATGTCATATCATCAATGATATGTCGCATGTAATTAATGACATGTGACATATCATTGATGACATGCGACATATCAATAATGACACGGGACATATCATCAATGATATGTCACATGTAATCAATGACATGTGACAATGCGACATATCATTGATGATATCTCGTATGTAATTAATGACGTGTGACATATCATCAATGATATGTCGCATTTAGTCAATGATTACATGTGACATATCATCAATAGATAATTAGTACTAATTTATTAGCATCAAACATATGATAAATTGATAATTAATACTAATTAATAGATATATATTTTTTGAAATTGTAATCAATAAATACTTTTAAAAATAATAGTTAATATATGATTATATATAAAATATTTATTCAAATAACAATTAAACAAAATAAATAATTTAGGTTAAGAATAAAGTACCAAAATATATATATAAATAACCTAGGTTTGTATATCTAGGTTAGAAAAAATAAAATAATTTATAGTTCAAATTTGAGAGATTTAGCCCACCAAATTTGGGGGTTTTAGCATAAAACCCACAAATTTGGGGCTAAAAAATATAGATCTACCATATTTATGCATAAAATGTAAGAAAATGGGAAAAAGTACCCAAAGATATAGAACACATACATTTTGTACGGTCTCCGATCGATTCTGGGTGGTGGAAGATGAAGAGGAGGCCTCTTCGGTCCTTAGAAGGGAAGAGGAGAAGAGAAGAGAAAAGAAGAGGAAAGGGAAAGAAAAAAAGGAAAATAAAAAGCCCTTCCCGAGCTACCAAGTATTTGTACCCCATAAAAGAAAGCTTGAAATTATCGCCCGATAATTTGAAATTATTGGGCTATAATTTCAATGTCTCAGCGATACAGGCGATAATTTGCCCGCATCGCCTGATAAATTTGTGATTTTTTGGGGTGCCCGAGAAAAAGCCTTATTATCGTCTCGAGCACCCCTAAAACCGATACGTATCGGTTTTGTTCGATATTTTGATCCATGATATCAACTTGACTTTAGAATTAGGGTTTGTAGGAAGGAGAAGAAGGATAGGCTGTGTTTGGGTTAGCTCTTTTGGGGAAAAGAGCAGCTCTTTCATTTTTTTGGCTCCGGGGGAGAACTACTTTTAAATTTGGTAACACAGCTCCTCGCCTCATTTTCTTTGGCGGGGAGCTGTTTTAAGTGACAAAACTGCTCTATGTCTGCTCTATCCCAGAGCAGATTTTATCCGCTCTGACAAAAGAGCAGGCAAAGAGCTACTTCTGCTCTTATAAGAGCTAACCCAAACATAGCAATAGAGGAGTAGAGAGTTAATGGAATAGTCTAATTAGGGTTTCTTGGGAACCCCAACTAGCATTTATACTATTAATAGCCCTATGATGTACACACCCCACTACATACTACACACACACATACCAAATCGCACCAATAGGATTAATTGGCGTTGTGGATAGAGGCTGCAATATGACCGAAGGGACTCCATGTTGATGTCTGTGAACGTAAAGTGTAACTCCTGCTTTTGTAATGGAGGGCGGTGGACAGTGGCATGAGGGACGGTTCTCACTATTGACCAGCTGGAAAGGGAATCCCTTGCTCATGTAATAATTCACTGCTGGGTGGCTAGGAAAGTCTGCTTTGCTGTTCTATGAGCTTTTTATGTGAAATGGGTGATCCTGTAAAACTGTGTCCAGTTGCTGGAAAGTTAGAATGGAGTTGAATTTCAAGGGATCAAAGGGGACTTCTGAAAGATTGTCACTTTTTCTACAATGTGGGCTATTTGTATAGAAAGAAATGAGCAGATTTTTAAAAGAGAAGTACCCAATTCACTTCATCATAAAATCTGCTCAGGATTTCACTATTCACTGGGTCAGACTTGCTGTGTTGAATGAAGAGTTAGAGGGCAGGAACTTTCTAGATGACTAGGAAAACTTGAGCATGAATTAATTCCTCTGACCGGGGCAGATTCTTGGTGGGTCTGTTTCGGGATGTCTCTTTAGACAAGGGTTTCTCTTCTTCCGGATTAGGCTACAGCTTCTCGTAGGCCTTGAGGTTTTGTATCTCCTTTTCTTGTCTAATATATTTTTTTCATTGCCAATAAAAAAAGAGCATCCGAATGGTTTCTCAATTGTTTACTTTGGACTTCGGCGCATGGCATGGTTTTCTTACAAGTGTTAATAGTAATTGACGTAGGACGGTACCCTAAACTACGTGAATGCGATGATTGATTATGCCGAAATTAAATTGAATTAAATTAAACAATAAGACTCTCAAAATATAACGAATGCCTCAGGCTTTCATAGTATTCCATGGGAGGGTCACGTATAATTCAGGCAGGGTTCAGTTCGGGCGTTAGCAGCGCGGATTGATCCTAGAGATAGAACTCTAGATTTCCAGATTAAGGCGCTCACCGTGCAATGATGGAATCTCTGGTTTTCGGGTTATGTTGATATGGTTAGGCTTAGCAATCTGATGGAGGCTACGGTTGATGAATCGAATCGATTCAATAATTTAGGGGAAAAACTAGGGTTCAGGAATTTCAAAAGGATGATGGCTGATTTAGGGTTGTGGGATTAACACAAGCATATAAAATACGAGACTGATAGATAGAAGATAGATTTTGGCGGGCTTCACACCAAACCCTTCTCGGGAAGAAGAATCACTCTTCGGAGAAACTCATCTCAAGTCTTAAAAGTAAAACGCTCATTCATTCAATAATCAATAACTCCTTACATTGTTCAACTTAAGGACCTTATATAGGAGTCCTTTCAATAAAAGAAAACCCTAAAACAAATACTAAATAAAAGACAAATAAACCCTCAAAACAGAAGTTCAAATTTAGACTTCTAAAATAACTAAACAACTCGACGTGATTTCGATCGATCGAAATTCATATACCTATAAATATCGCCGTCAGCATTCGATCGATCGAATTGAAATTTCGATCGATCGATTATATGATTCGATCGATCGAAATATCACTCCAGAACTTGTGTTTCTCTCGCTGCCGTTCGATCGATCAAAATGGGACTTCGACCAATTGAAATTTCAATTCGATCGATTGAATTTGCTGGTTCCTCTAATTTTTCATCTTTCGCCAATTTTCGCCTCTTTGGCCCATTTCTGATTTCCATTCCGCTTCTTTCGACGTCGGTATACACGAAACAGTCCATATCCAATGTCTATGATGTCGGCGTCCCCGTCAGTGATCTACATCAAATATTTATGGATCAAGTAGGTGTTCAATGGATCTTTGCTTTAGAAGATAATATTAAAAACCGTTAAGTGGTATGCAAAGCTAGTAAAAAATATCTTAATTACTTTATAATTCGCTCCTAATTTCTTCTGAACTATGGATCTTGTGAATGATCCATGGACCTCCAAGAATATAAACATTAAAGAATGAAAAATATGAAGTTTCCAGAATGTTGCTAAAAAAAGTTAAAAACGTTTAGGATTACTCATGCACTAATGAACATAATAAGTCCATGGATATTTGATGTATTATAGGTTCTTAGTTTATAAAATGATTTAAGTGAATTAGAATAAAGAAAATTTTATCTTAGACAATCAAGTTCTAAATTTCCCCAAATTTTTAGGATCTTGGCGTTGAAGTGTAATTCGTATTTATTAATGTTCCTTTCTTCATGATTTTCAAAAGAAGTTGC
Organism: Chloranthus sessilifolius; assembly: GCA_021018995.1. Taxonomy (NCBI): domain Eukaryota; kingdom Viridiplantae; phylum Streptophyta; class Magnoliopsida; order Chloranthales; family Chloranthaceae; genus Chloranthus; species Chloranthus sessilifolius. The sequence continues at coordinate 112,420,011 of CM037594.1, read as the reverse complement.
ATAAATCTACATTAGGAAAGATGAGGGATGAAATTGCGAAAACATATGGATGAGTTTATCAAACTTCTTGGATCTTTAAAACTCCTTACTCGTTCCCATATATATTGACTGAGTTGTTGATAAGTCTGAGACTTGGGCCGAGTCCTGTAGGCTTTAGGCTTGGTCCCATTTACACAGATGACTTCTTTGGGTTACCCGATACCAGTCCGACTTATGAAACCTTACTCTGTTGGCAGAAATTGGAAAATTGTGAGAGATAGAGTTGGCTAGATAATGGATTATAAAAGGATAGTGTTGAGGATGTTTGGAAAGAACATTACTTCAGTGCAGATATGGGCAATCCCATTAAGATTTGAACATTTATAATCAATGATTAATGTTTTGAATATTGGAGTGTTGGCCTTCTGATGGGTTATTGCTTCATGCATTGTCATTTTCTTTGCAAGCAATACTTTCTGAAGATGGTATCTAAATCATAGATTTTATGCTTCTATGAGTCATATTTTTTCACCATTGATCTCAATGTCCCCTTGTTTAGCATTATTAAAAGATGCAAAATTATATGGTATTTTTTTTCATGTGCTGTATAAAACACATTTCTTACTGTTCTGTAATCCTTTTTCCATGTTTTGAAATGTTTGTGAATTCCTTAAGCAAATGAGTGGTGATTCCTATAGGCATAAGCTTTGAGTGTTCATTTCTGTCCAAATGATTTTGTTTCTTCATGATGATGGTGCGTTTTCATATTCCTTTGCTTTTGCAGGATCGAGAAAATATTGAGCGTTTAGAGATCACAGGAGTTGGTGATCCATCTGGTCGGGGCTTAGGGTTCAGCTATGTTCGCGTCACTCCTAAGGCACCAATATCAAGCGCAATGGTGAAGAAAAAGACAGCAGCTGCTCGAGGACCTACAACAGTCACTGGAACTGATGCTGATCTCCGCCGATTGAGCATGGATGCAGCACGTGAGGTATAACTGCTTTATTAAGATGTACATTTTTGTTGACATAGGATTCTTAGTGTTTTTTTCGTAGTTAAGCTGCTGGCCTTTGTAGTGTATATAATTAATCATCTTCACTAGTGATAATGTTTCCCATGCAGTTGGTTATTCATTTCATTTAATAGCTTTTCATGTAAGTAAGAAATCATTGCTCAGTGCAGAAAGGGCTTTAGGATAGCATACAAACCTCATGTTTCTATTATCTATCTTATTTAGTATGAATTTTGCATACTCAAAATAGTATGAGTCTCATTGACGCGGGACGGTAATATATAATGCGTGAATATGATTTTTATGCTATTTTGCCGAAATTAAATAAAATTAAATCAAGCTTAATCTCAAAATTAACTCGATACCTTAAGGTTTGAGAAATCCAATAGACAAATCACATTAGATCCGACTAGGGTCCAATCCAATGCGCAAGTACTGTTATATTTAAGGCGGGATTGGGCCTAGAGATAGAACTCTAACTTTTCCAGGCTTGGGCGTTCGTCGTCGATCCGATGTAGATTCACAGGCTCGAACTAGGGTTTTGAAAATAGGTTTATGGTTTGTAACAGGCTTATGGTTTGGTTTAGGTTTATGGCTCTGATTGGTTTTGAGTTTCAAAAAGGTTTGGGGTTTTGGGATCGAAGAAACTAATAGATTTGGGTTCAGAAAAGGTGGATGGATTAGATGAAGATAATAGGGACGTCAGGGAATATAAAAGATAAGAAGATACCTTTGGGAATCACTCCCTTGGCCTCACACCAAACCCATCTCGGGAAGAAGAATATTCAAGCGCAAAAGCATTCAAATAATCAATTAACTAATTAAAAAGTATTTACAAGCCTCTTTATATAACCAACCAGTTACTAATTCTAAATACAAAGTCCTAATAACAATAATAGACTAAATAAGGCAATTTCAGCAAAAATTAAAATTTCTCCGTCATTGGCAGCACGACGTCCACGGACTTCCGTACTGGAGGTCACGGACGTCCGTGACCTGCGGACTCAGAACCACGGACGTCCGTCCCTCACGAAATAGTGAGGTACCGTTTTCACAGACGTCCGTCCTGAATACTCGGACGTCCGTCGTTTGATGTTGTTTTCTGCCTCTTTTTCCCCTTGACGCTGTAGTACTTGGGCTATTCGGGCTTCCTCTTCGCTTCTTCCGATGCCGGTAAAAGCGATGTGGTTCAAAACCAATGGCTACATACTCGGCGTCCCCGTCACTCATATACCCGAAAATGGTTGCATATAACTCATATTAAATATGGAATTGACTGTCAATGCATATTTTTTGACGGTCCATGCATTATGTTAAGATTACTTATTTTCATTACCTTTGGCAATTTAGTTTTTTACAATCAATCAACTGTTAACTTTAGATTAATTCTTTAAATAAGTTATTGAATCTATATTTCTCTAAGTAAAACCATCAAATTGAGAAGTGCAGTAATCACACCAAGTAACTAATTACCTATCAAAAAAAGAAAGTAGCTAATTCCACATAGAATAACAGCCTATAATTACCCTCAGATCGTTGGGATCTTTCTTTTCTTTGTTTGGTGTCCTTTACTTTTTTTGGGCTTTCTTGCCAAGTGTTTTAGCTCCTCACTGTGGCACAGGTATGCATTTTTCTTTTTTCTCTTAATATATATGCCTTTACCAATCAATATATATATATATATATATATATATATATATATATATATATATATATATATATATATCCATTCAACAAAAAATGAGAAATTATTTATAAATTTTTTAGCAAAGAAACTAGCTCATATTTGATTCATACAAAGATATATTTATTTTTGTACCCATATGAAAGATTTATACTATCACTATAAGTAAAACCTATACATAAAGGATGCAAAACTAATGATTGATGAAACATTTCACTATTAAACATACATTTGTGAGTAATTATGTAATGAATTCAATTAAACAAACAAACCACCGTTAAACATTTACCACTGACCAATCGCCACAAAATTACATGCTCACTTTAATTTTAATTTAAAAAGGTTGTAAAAATGTTAATAAGTTTCTCAATCCTCATCTAAGACCGCTCAGAAACCACCATATCCAACTAAACCCTTGTCACATGTATCTTCTTTGACAGTGCCATGATGTGCATTTTTCTTTTTTCTCTTAATATATATGCATTCAACAAAAAAATGAGAAATGATTTACAAAATTTTTAGCAAAGAAATTAGCTCATATTTAATCCATACAAGGATATATTGTTTTGTACCCATATGAAAGACTTAGATTATCACTATAAGTAAAACCTATACATAAAAGATGCAAAACTAGTGCATTGATGAAACATTTCGATATTAAACATTCATTTGTGAGTAATTATGTAATGAATTCAATTAAACAAACAAACCACCATTGAACATTTACCACTGCCCAATCGCCACAAAATTACATGCACGCTTTAATTTAAATTTTAAAGGGTTGTAAAAATGTTAATAAGTTCCTCAATCCTCATCTAAGGCCACTCAGAAACCACTATTTCCTACTAAACCCTTGTCATATGTATCTTCTTTGACAGTGCCATGATGCACATCACCAAGTTGGCTACTCGAATCTTGTCTCTAAATCACCTGAAAATTCAGAAAAGTTTTATTTATTAGTCAAATTATTGTATTAGTAAGATATGTACTTATGTAGTTGGCAACCATAACTTGTGAGGTTCATTTACTAGGTTGACTGCCTTCGTAATATGCATAATCGGAAAATTAATGGAACCCCAACATAGTAGGTTAATTTCGTTGTCATAAAAATAGTCATAAATTTAATTTCCCCAAGTTTGACTGACGCAGGACGGCACCCTAAACTACGTGAATGCGATGATTAATTGCTTGCCAAAATTAAATTGAATTAAGTTAAGCAATAAATTTGAAAACATAGCGAATACCTTAGGCTTCCGTAGTATTCCATGGGAGGATCGCGTATGATTTGAGCAGAGTCCAGTCCGGGTGTTAGATCCGTTAGGTTGCAGCGCGGATCGATCCTAGAGATAGAAGTCCAGATTTCCATATTAGGGCGCTCACGATTCAATTGTGGGATCTCAAGTTCTTCTATGGTTTATGAGATTTTCAAAAGGATGATGGCTGATTTAGGGTTGTGGGATCGACACAAGCAGAGAAAATAAGAAATAGATAGAGATATAGGTAGAAGATAGATGTTGTGGGCTTCACACCCTTGGCTTCACATCAACCCCTCTCGGGAAGAAGATTCACTCTTCGTAGAGGCTCATCTCAAGCACACAAGCAAAAGCTTTTCATTCATATTCATCAACTAACTACAATGTTTTTCTTAAAGACCTTATTTTGGTCTTACAATAAAAGAAAACCCTAAAACAAACATTAATAAAAGACATGTATGCCCCTAAAAGTTAAATTCGAAATTAGAAAAGAAAACCCGAAAATGAACTGCGCGATTTCGATCAATCAAAAGTGAAACTCGATTGATCGAAGAAGGAAAAACATATTTCAAAATTCACCGCTGGAATGCGATCGATCGACCTGGAATGTGATCGATCGAATATAAAATTCGATCGATCGAATTATGTCACTCCAGAAATAGCCAGGTTCCTCCAATTAGCCAAAATTTCGTCTTTCACTTCGATCTGACTTCCATTCCGCTTCTTCCGGCGTCGGTACACGCGAAAAGGTCCATATCCGATGTCTACGATGTCGGCGTCCCTGTCATTGACTTAAAATATATAATAAATAATATTACCTTTAGATGTTACATCTTTGTGAATTTGCACATTTGGTGGTTGATCCATCTCGAATTAGTTGTCAATATCATCTTGGTCAAGCAAAGGAGGTTCAACCTCTGCAACTCGATGTTTTGCTACACTAATGCCTTTCACGAAGATGGGGTCGTGGCACTTGAGGATCTTTACATATGTACAAAAATATGTAAATAAATTTATAGTATTTTAGTATTTTTCTGCTTTGATCATGTTACGATAGAGCCTTGTACCCTAATCCAATTGCCACAATTGGATTAATCATGGCTTTATACATGAAGGAGATCCCATATTGAAATAAACACAAGATTTGTTTGTTTATCTTATGCTGCTCCTATTTGAAAAAGTCACTATGCTGCTTCTCATCATGATGACAAAAGTCTCCAATTTTTTGAAATAGTCGTCGAAAATCTTCCCAGCCAACTAAATTACCGAATTAATCAGTCGAGTAAATAAGCTCCCGATTAATCTATATATATATATATATATATATATATATATAAGCTGGGCGCGAGCCTGCGACCTTGAGGCTGCAATGTTGTCAACTTCCATTGTGCTGCAGGCCCAATCCCTTATCACTGTATTTAAATTGAATAAAGGAAGATCTTGCATGGTAAATTGAGGGGTTGTATTTGACCTTGGAACGCTTAATACCTTGTAATCAACCTCAAAAATTGTTGAATTTGGCCCGGAATCGCTTTAGGAAGACAAATTTTAAGCCCCTAATAACATAAGCGCTTAATCTCTTAAGTAGCGAGTTTGTAGGATTTTTTTTTTTTTAAATGTCTAAGTAAAGAACGAAAAGCCAAAAAATAAGTAAATAAATAAAATAGAATAAAAAATCATCATTTTTCAGCCAACATTTGGGCGGAAAAATGGTTGGTGAGAGTTTTATGCAAATTAAACTTTTGCTTGAAACAATGATGCACTAAATTTTACGATTCTGTGGAAACTGGTTGATCCACTATTCAATGGTTTATATATATATATATATATATATATATATATATATATATATATATATATATATATATATATATATATATATATATATATTTATCAGACCAAATTGTAGTAGGAGCAGTCTTTTTCAAGCTAAGCTTTAAACGCCATTCAGTCCAGTTAAATTAAAACCAATGGGAAGTTGCCTCTTCGTTATTTTCGACTATTTACTAAATAGTAATAATAATAATAGTAGAACCTGCTCAGTTATTTTTGTCTTTTTAGTAAATTGCCTACATAAACTTACTCCTTATATCACCAATGAAAATCATTCATTATTTAGTAGGACCTCGTATTATTTGATCTTTTCAACTTAATATTTTCATTTTTGTTAACTTAAAAAAAAAGAATCCAATTAGTTTCTACTTCCCTTAGCTCTATAATTATTAACTAATACTTTAATTAAAAACCCTAACTAGGCTTATTACGCCTTGCCTCTCTAGGCCTGACCGCCTCATCTCAGTCTTTTCCTTTAAAACCTTGATTACGTGTATTTTTTCTCAACCAGGATCAAATGAGCGAGGCGCTTATGAAGGAATAAAAAAAAGAAAACAAAGAAAGAAAAATCTCAAAAAAAACTGAAGCCCATCATGGCTGTGAAACTGGGTGTGAATCACGTGCCAGGTGGCATGTGATTATGGGTTCGAACTCATGGATCTATCCATGTGTTCAAACCCAAACTCCCTTTTTCCTATAAATAAAATATCCAATTAGTTTCTATTTTCTATATAAATGCATGCTCAGACGAGAATTTCCGACGACCATACTTAACTTGAAAAGTACTCTAAATCAATCCATGCAGATTTAAATGAGAACTGATAGTGCTGGAACTAATGCTTGGCCAATGCTGGTATTGACGGTGGAAAAATAAAATCCTTTGATGATAGATGAAGGTATACAGTGGGAATGCAACGCCTGAAATTTTCATGCGCTGGAAATTTTGAAAGGCACTACTGTTATACTAGTGATGACTAACAGTCTTCTCACATGTGATAGCCTAGAAAATAGCAAAACTAGATTTTGTTTCCTAGACTGTATAACAGAGATAGTTGATGAAGGGGCTAAGTGCTGATCATGCCAGCATTGTGTTTGATTAGGAGGATAAAATCTCAGGTCTCTGCCAAAACCAAGATGTATCGTCTTGGCCTGGGTATCGGATATCGTCTCAGGTATCGGCAGTACATGTTTATGTAATGCTGATACCCTAGAGAATACATTTGTTGTCTGAGGTGGCTCCGATATCGAGACATATCCTCCAATACATCTGGGTATTGTCTGTGATTTTCATCTATGGCTGACTAACTCTATAGGAGAAATGTGGTTCATTCTGATCAACTTGACAAGAACTCAAGCTATTATACATGACCCAAGAGAAGTATATGCTTCTTCTTTCTCTCGTAGTAAACATTTACATATTTTGCCGTAAACTATATTCAAAGTTATTATTATGTGTAATCTCTTGCTGTCTTTCATGGAACCTGTGCCAAATTCTGTATTCTCATAATGCATCTGTTACTTACCTTTGGCTTCTATCTTTAGGTCCTTGTTAAGTTCAATGTTCCAGAAGAACAGATCGAAAAGATGACTAGGTGGCATCGGATTGCTATGGTGCGCAAGCTTTCGAGTGAGCAAGCTTCATCGGGGGTTAAGGTTGATGCAACAACCTTAAGCAAATTTGCACGCGGCCAACGGATGTCATTTCTTCAGCTGCAGCAGCAAACAAGAGAAAAATGCCAGGAAATTTGGGATCGTCAACTTCAGAGTCTTTCTGCTGCTGATGGTGATGAAAACGAGAGTGACTCTGAAGCAAATAGTGATCTGGATTCTTTTGCTGGGGACCTTGAAAATTTGCTAGATGCAGAAGAATGTGAGGAAGGAGAAGAAGGTAATTTTGAATCTAAACGTGATAAACTAGATGGTGTTAAGGGACTTAAAATGAGAAGACGCCCATCTGAAGCCCAAGCAGAGGAGGAAATCGAAGATGAAGCTGCAGAAGCGGCAGAGTTATGGAGGATGCTCATGGATGGTACGCATCATTTGGTTTTTTATGTGCCAAGTGGTATGTATGTAATTTAGAATTGAATGCTTACTTGCTAATTTTTTAGCAATGGGAACTATTTAATCTCGATTTTAAATTACATATCTGAATTCATATCTTAATCAGAAGCATGAAGCAGCAAATAAAAGTGCATCACAATGGCTAGAGACGTCAGATTTTTTATTTTATTTTTTGCCTTGAGTTGATATAAATATCTGTGTTCTTCAAGAGCATGCTATAATAGGTGTAGTTAATTGGAAAAGAAATTCCATTGTACACCATGCCAGCATCCCTGGTGCTGGGTCGCTGCAGTCAACTAGCACTATCCTAGATATTATGAGTCACCAAAAATGCTAACCTTGTTCCCCTGAATACAAAATCTGAACCCAACCATTATTACCGGAGTAGCTCACTCATGGTCAAATAAAGTCAATGCCTATATTTACCATTGAGTGATTCGATCAAAGCCTTGCAACTGGGACTGAGAAAGACTTTCTTACCTAGCTACTATAAATAGGAGCGCATTTTTCCCCGGCAGTTGTCAAAGTGTATTTATAATGGGTGTGTATAGGGCATGATAGCCATATAATCTGCTAATCATCTTTCCCGCTAAACGCAACTAGATTGAACCTTACACTAGTTTTATTTCGTGATATCTCTGCCTTGAATTAGTTCTAACTGAGTGTAAAGTTTTTTTTTTCTGCTTTGGTGTCAGTAGGGGTGTAAATTTGGTTAACTGAAACTTCCATTTCGGGTTGGTTCCTGCTATACCGAACACGAACCGAAACATTTCGGTTTCGTTTAACCGAAAATTTCCACCCTCCTAAACCGAATCGATCTGATTTCGGTTTCGATCGGTTTGGTTTCTGGTTTCTCTTCATATATATATATATATATATATATATATATATATATATATATATATATCCGTCTAATTTGACGAAAAAATTTCGGTTTTTTAATTATTTTTTTTGGTTTTTGGTTGGTTTTCTCATCACCCTAACCGGCCGGTTTTCGGTTTCAGCTACCGAACTGGTTCGGTGTCGGTTTTCAGTCAATTTCGGTCCGGTTCAGAATACTCGGGCGGTTTTAACTTGCCTATATATATATATATATATATATATATATATATATATATATATATATATATATTAATGATTTGACTTTCCTTTTGATAGAAGTGAAGTAGTAAACATTTTTTTTCCAAGTATATTACTTTTTGATCGATAATGTTAAACTGACATGGAAATTATGAAACAGATAAATTGGAGACATACATAGCTTATGCCTTGAATGGAGTGGAACCTATATAGAGACCATCCCTTGTAGCACCAATATTTACGTTGTTGATGACTTTGGTTTCCATTCCCTCCCCCCGCCCCAAATGAATTATATAAGATGAAGAGGTTTTGCTTGCTTGTGGTTATATCTATCAATTACCTTTGGGCAAAATTTCTAGCCAGTTGCATGTTTACTACTGATAATGTAGCTTGTACTTTGGGCAAAATTCGGTATATGCTTGTATGGCTATCAGTGAAACATGCTTATGCTTCACTGCATACTGATAATCCATGAAGAGCTGGTATTAGGTATCCGATCAAAGTGCCAGCGGTCGCATTTGGGTTGATTTCCTTTTGTTCAAATAGTCAAGCCTCGGGAGCCACACTGCTATTTACGAGCATCGAAATCAGTGAAAGATCACTTTTACTTTTCACTGATTTGGCTATCAAAATTATCAGCACAACCATCAAGCTTGGCAGTTTGAGATTGACCCTAGTGCCGCCACTGGTGCTCGGTTCTGTTACCTTATACTATGTTAATCTATGAATGGGCTGGAATTATTTTCTTGACGAGTAGCTCTACATGTTTTATGCTAAGAAAATTGTGGAACTAAATGGATTAGGATTATTTGTTGAGCTTTTTTTTATCCTCTCCATGTTTATAAATTCCTCGACTTAAGTTCTAGAAGTCTAGAGATCAATTGTGTGTAGAATTCTGATTTTTGCAATTATAAAATCAACTATTTCCCTTATAAATTTCTTACCTGTTTCAATTTCGCTACTCCTTTTTGAACCTTTGGATGTAGACAAAGTTGTGCCTTTGCAATTGCCCTAGCAACAGTTTGAACTCAACCTTTAGTACTAAAGTAATTCAGGTAGAATGTCAAAATAGAAGAGATCGTTTGGATTATTTTATATATATATGTAGTTGATTGTATAAACTATTCTGCAGATGATGAAGGCGACGGCAAGAAGAAGAAAAAGACGAGACCTCTTGGGAAGGGAGTCGGATTGGGATTACAAGTAGGTTTTGGTTCTGGAAACGTTGGAAACACCAAGAAGCGTGTACGCATGCCTCTGCCTGATGGCTCATATACATACAAGGAAATCTTTATTGGTGGCCAGAAAGAGGTAATTGTGACTTCTAGTTCATCCTTCTCATAGGTCTTTGTCTCAATTGGTTCAAAATTTCAAATCATGCTTTAGGCCTATGCAATGAATGACTCAGATTTACTAAGAATTGAGGAGACCGACTCTGCTGACAGTATTTACACAGATAGGGCCATGACAGTCTGCTCTCACCGTTTTACGCCATGTGGTGTACTTCTTTGGTCAACCACCCCATCAATGGCATGTCTCAGTAAAAAATCAAGCGTAGAGAGCTTTAGAGCCATCCGATCAGTGTACTTTAATATCAACTGTTGAAAAAAATTCACAACCGTCCATATTAGAGTGCATAGATTGGATGGTTCAAATCATGGTTTAAAATATAGGTTTTTCCAGTATGTATCGTCTAGCTCGAAAACCGGTACGCACTAGTTCCGGACGATACATTGGTATGTATCGTCCAACACATTGGTATCATCCAACACATTGGACGATGCAAAAGTGTGAACTTTGGGTCTGTGATCGGTTCAATATGAGCAAGCAGTTTGATGAATTGGATCGCGAAATTTATATCCCACTTGTCTTAAAATTGGGGTGGTCAAGTTCCAATCTGTAAAAAGGCAGTCATTTATCCAAAATTGAATCTGTTTGGATGCATGAAAATTTTGTTTAACAGCCAACCACATTTTTTTTGCTGAATGCAGGGGGGAAATTTTCTTGCAAGGAAGGATTTATCTGGAAAAGTAAAAGCAAAAAAAGGATATGGAAAGAATGATGATGTACAAACGGGAGTGCTAAAAAAGAAATTCAAAGCAATAGGGGATGGATTTAAGGTAGCTCCTATACGTATATTGTTAAGTTATGTTTAGCAATGTCTATGTTTGCAGAAAAGTTATGATTGAAGTGTGAGCATGGTATCAAAACTTGGCTGATACCGATTCGTATTGGCGATATGTATCAGTTTCGTGGAGAACCAATATTGAGACCACCCCGATACAGGTATCGAGGTGGTATCGGTATAGGACCGATATGGGTCGGGGTAACGGCCAATATTGTCTCAGTATCGGCCGATACTGACCGATACACATTTTTTTCTATCTTTTTTAATACGGTATCAGCGATACCGTATCCGTATCAGCCGATAGGTATCGGTCCCAAATGGACCGATATCCGATACCTGTACCGGGTTTAATACCGTGAGTGTGACATCATATATGTCCATCAATGATTACTGTTTGTGAAGAATTTATAAGAGAAATGTGTACATCCTATAATGTTTTTTAGGTGTCTCATGAGTTTGGGAGATCTTCAAAAGGATAAATAACCGTAGGAAATGGATTTAAGGGAGCTCACGGTTTGTATACGCTTGAATTATGTCTATCAAAGACTACTGTTCGCAGAAAATTATTGGTGAAGGGCACATCGTATATGTCCATCAATGACTACTCTTGTGGAAAGAAGTTAGTGCATGTCACATAGTTTTAGAGATCTGCTACTTCCACACCAATAATTGCTTATCGCGTCTCAATTAATGAAAATTTTCTTCACACACAGCTATGTCTATATGCACACTAACTAATGAAAAAATACCCCTCACACCCGTAGTCACAAAAGTCTCCGCGACTTTTTAAAAAGTCGGAAAAAGTCAGCGACTTGCACTCATTCCAGCTTTATTACCGATTAATCGGCCAAGTCGCGACTTGGCCAATTAATTGGCATTGTTTGTGATGTGGTCTGATTTTTTTTATTTTTTATTTTATTTCACTTGACGGGAAAAAACCTTTAGGTTTTTTACTATTTTTTTCAGTTTTTTCATAAAAAACCTTTAGGTTTTGTCTATTTTGTTCATTAAAATCATTATTTTTAACTTGAAATATATTATGATATATTGTAAACGTTTTTTCGAATTTTTTACTTTCCCCGATTTTTTTCGACTATGACCAAATTTTGCTGATTTTTCCTGACTTTGTGACTATGCTCACACCAAAATGAAATTACTGGTGAAATACCAATCAATACTATGCCGACACCAATGAATACTAGTCTCCTTTTTAATTGGTGTTTGATGAGTATAGAAGTAGCAGCACTCTAATTTTATTGTTTTAGATATCTTATGAATTTGCGACTATAGATGGGAGTGATCACCATCACTGAGGACACAATGTGGCTTCGTCTTTTTTTTTTGTTCTTCCCTGCGGATGTAAAACTTTCTGTAGGGGATGAACAAAAACTGTTGGATGTGCATATAAATTATTCTAGCTAAGTCCAAAAGTGTGTCGATTTCTGTACCTTTTTTTGTATGGATTCTTTCCTACTATGCAAATATCTGAAAGGTAGTGATTTCCACAACCAAAGATTCTTGCGTCGCCACTTATGGTTCCACCGTTCAAACCGTTGACTGCATTGAATCAGATGATAGATTTCAGTTTTCGTCCCAATTTTTCAAAATACATTAGATCTTGAGATCATGGTCCACATATCAGATGGCCATATGTTTATTACATGTGGCACACATCCCCAAAGTAACCATGATCAGGGAGTACCACGGTACACGGTGATCACAGATGTGTGCCACGTGGAATCAACATCAGACTAAAACTGGTTGCTTTCCCTGTATCTTCACTTAACTTCTTTCCCATATCAGACAGGCATTCTCTTGAACAGCCAAGCTTCAATTATAGAAAAATATATAGTTACTGAGAAAAGGCTATTAAGCTTGTTTTCATCTAGTTCTGACCGTGCCCCCTCCCTTCAGCTAATAATACGCTCCTTGCTCTTTTATCTAATATGGGCAATGTTTTGCGTCACTAATCTGTTGAATTTATCACTTGACAGAATCTGTATTTTATAGCTTGTATTTCTTGCACTTAGCATAATCTAATCAAAGTTTTTTTTAATTTTCTTCTTCTCCAGAGACAGTTTATTAAGGAAAAGAGACAGACAGAGAAGCCAGTGAGAGAAGGTTTTGTATGTGGAGCATGTGGTCAGGTGCGTCTCTTGTAGGATTACTTATAAATTCAGAGCGAATGCGATTGCCACGCTAACTTTTGCTATGCACTCACCAAATTAAAGTCAAATGGAGAGATGTTTTCTTAAGTTTTGGTGTGCGCACAGCAAAAGTTGGTCTGGAATAGCAGTACTCTTTACAGAAAGGAAAAATGATTTTCTTTATAGTGACTTAATGTTGTGGTGGAACAGCTGGGACACATGAGGACCAATAAAAACTGCCCCAAGTATGGAGAAGATACGGAAATACAAGTCGATAATACAGATTTAGAAAACACATCAGGGAAAACTCATCTTGATGTTTCCACCCACCTCCAACCAAAAGTTCCTATTAAGAAGTTAGTGCCCAAGGCCCCAACAAAAAATGCCCTGATCGAAACACCAGAAAATATAGAAAAATCAATTTCGAAATCAAGTATGAAGGCCCTCCCATTGAAGCTCAAATGTGGCCCTTCAGACAAATCTCACGAGAATATTACACGAGGAGCTCAGACTTCAGACAAGCAGATAACTACTGATGCAGAAATTGGGTCTAAACCTGTGGTTAAGATAAGTAAAATAAAAATTTCTAGCAAGATGAAAGCAGAGGACACCCAGATCGAATTGCCAAAGCCATCTGTCATTATACGTCCACCTTCTGAGACAGAAAGAAACCAATCTCATAAAAAGATCATCATCAAACAGCCAAAGGGGATTATTAATGTGGAGCAAGGATTAGAGAAGTATGCAAAAACTACAAAGATGATTCACCTGTCAAGCTTTGATAAGCGGAAACAGAAAGAGAATAAGCGTTTAACCAAAGAGAAAGCTAAAATGAGGGCCATAGAGGAGAGGAGATATTGGGAAGAAGAAGAGAAGAAGAGAAGCAAGCAGAGGATCATAGAAGAGAGGAATATGAGGTTATATGCGGAAGAACGGAGAATACAAGAAGAGCAGGAGAGACTACATGGCATGAGAATGTTCGAAGAAGCAAAGCGTAGAGAGAGGGAGGAATGGGAGAAAGAAAAGAAGAAAAAGAAGAAGAAAAAGAAGAAAGTTGAGGTGAAAGAGGAGTATTTAGAGGACTCGAGGATAAGCAGAAATGACAGAAGGATACCGGAAAGAGACCGCGCCGCAAAGAAGCGGCCTGTGGTAGATTTGGGATGGTATGCTGCTGCATATGCGCCTCAAACAAAACGTCGGAGAGGTGGAGAGGTAATCGAGCTTTTTTAGTTGCTTATAATTCCAACTACGCAAAAATGATTTTTAGCCTTATGTTTGGGGCTGTCAAAGGATCAGGTCCGTTTGCTAGCTGACTCGCCTGACCCACTTTTCGAACCAGGAACACCGTTGGGTTGGGTCGAACTTGAACCATCTGACTCGACCAAAATCTGCCCAGCCTGACCCGATCCAATATTTTATATGTGATGTAAAGCGTTTAGGGAGGTTCAGCGGATTTTGAACTGGGTCGATCTGACCCGACCTGACCTGGTTTTTTTAGTTGGGCCGGGCATTTACTATTGACCCATCAGATTGGGTCGGGTGTCGGGCAGTCAAAATTTAGGCCCAGCCTGTTGAGAGCTCTGCTTTTGTTTCTTGCAACAAAATTACAATAATTTAATCTAAATAAATTTGGGAAGCTCTGCATGTGTTTGCATGAAAAGAATCCCATTTAAATCAATAGCCTGAGAAAAATATTTCTCATTGTGAGACAATATTTTTCTATAGGCTAGTCATTTTTTGACATTTAAAAATGAAGTGTTCTCCTTTTGTCATTTTGACCTGCTGACATTGATCAAACATTTCTGTCATTCTTCATAACCTTTTTTTAACTACCATAAAATAATGCAAGTCTTTTGCTCCATCTATAGTGACAGTTCTCCAATTTTTTTGAAAAAGTAACCGAAAATCTCCGATTTTTTCCCAGCGGATTAAATCAACCATTAGTCGGCCAAGTCCTCAAGTTCTCGATTAATCAACATTTTTTTTCCAATTATTTTAATTTTTCCCAAATAATTGAAAAAGTTGGTGTTGATGAAGAGAGTGAAAATGATAACATAGTTTATGATGATTTTGATAGGAACACTTTCTAAATTATGGTTGTTGACTCGTTGTACAAATTTTACTCTTTTGATGGTTATGGCTGATGTTCTTCATCTTTTCGAGTGTTGAGTTGATGTTGAAATTTTGTACCTATAATGTTTATCAAACAATGCCTGTTAGAAATAGAAACTTAAATTTAAGAAACATGATTTATGATTTACGTATTTGTGGTGAATAGTGATGACATGATTGTGATTTATGATTTACGTATTTGTGGTGAATAGTGATTTATGATTTATGATTTACGTATTTGTGGTGAATAGTGATGACATGATTGTTTGATGCTTGATATACTTCATTTTTGTTGCCTAAATGCTTAAATACTAGCTTAAATTTTTTTCTCATATATTGTTAACAAATTGCATAATTTTTAATAATTTTTTGTTCTTCCATGTGTCCCTTGTTGATATATTCTTGACTTGCAGACTTGTCACTATGGCTCCAACTGTTGGTGTACCTGTAGTGTTTATTCGGGTGTGCTTCTAGTCAAGTATAATATCTATATGTGTGTTAGTTGTCTACATGGAATCTTTTGTAAGAGGGCATCAATCTTACAACCCTAATTTCTTATATCTTTCTTCCTCTTTCTTCTTCCCGTAATCCTAAATTTCTCTAGCCCTAATCTCTTCTCATCAGCAATCCAAGGTACCAAAACTAATTTGGTATCAGAGTGGATCATTCCTTGGCCTTCCCTGTTGCTAACATCATTCAACGTTTTCAGACATCACCGTGATGTCATACTGACGTCGGCATCTAATGCTGAAGATCCGTACACAGTTTTGATCTAATTATTGAGGTGGAGATATTTAATACTGCAACTTTTTTATTTTTGACGCCTCTTTCTATGATTTTCGAACGTATCTGTCCTGTAGTGGTTTCACAGTTTTCTGGACCTTGCATCTCCATGGGATCAAAATGGGGCCACAATACTGGTACAGTTTGGATCAAAATCTAGTCAGGAAGTGATTTGGCATGTTAGTTTTATGAATTGATGAAGTTGGATTGCTAACTAATCGACTTCTATGAAGCCACTATTACATCGTATGTTTTCACAAGTTTTGGAGTTATTGACCTCTGCGATATCGATTCAACTGTCTGATCTTTCGGGATTGGATTGATTTTGCAATATCTTTCTTATAATGTATTTTTGTGTGGATTGGACAAGAATTGAAACTTACAAGTTGATTTTTCTAGCATAAAGTGTTTCGACTGGTAGGATAGATAACACTTTACAATGTTAATATTGCAGTATTTCTTGTGTTGCGGATTGGTAGTTCGTTTAAAGGTTGTGTAGCCAGCAAGGTATCAAACATGGTACCAGTATCGGGTATTGGGTCATCTTGGACCGATACGCATCGATCGATACTGATATGGTATCGCCGATACCATATTGGCCAATATATATATTTTTTGAAAATAAGCAAATAAATAGAAAACAAAAATATTTGAATCGGTCAGTGTCGGTCGATACCGAGACAGTATTGGCCGATACTGACCCGTATCGGTCCAAAACTGTTAGTGATACCGATACTTGTATCAGGGTGGTATTGGTATTGGTTCTCGACGAAACCGATACATATGGGTATCGGCCGAGTTTTGACACCATAGTAGCCAACATGGATCAAAATTTCGGCCGATAATTCAAATTATCGGCCGAATCAGTCCGAAACAGTAACGAAATGCAAAATTTCGGGGATTACAGTGTATGAAATGCAAATTTTTGGGCAATATTCGGCCAACCTGCAAATTTCGGTTTCGGCCAGCATGGATCAAATTCTCGGTTTCAGTTTTGTTCACCACCCGAACCGTAAATTGGTCAAATTTCGGTAAATTTTTTGGTAAATTTTGGAATTTTTTGAAAACATGCTCCGAACTTTACCGAACTTTATTTTTTTAACTCTTTCACATTATTATTATTTTTTTATTGGTAAAAACGTATATATATTGAAAAGCCAGCAAGATGCTGGAAACAACAATACAATGGAACGACCAAAACAGTTGGGCCACGAAGCCAATCAAGAAAAGTGAACACAGCAAAAATGGTAAAACAAACTACCACCCCTCGCCACGATGACAGGATCACACAATGAGGTTACCCGGCTCCCAAGGTTCCGAACACAAGTCAACTCCTGCTGATAGCAAGAGAGTGACTAGGTCCTTGGCCGCCTTCACAATACACCCCACAGGTTTCTTCTTCTGTTCAAAAATCCACAAGTTTCTCTTTCCAAATACTCCAGATTACAGCGAAGAAAGATACAATCCAATTGTTCCTAATCCTGTTGTCCATGTCAATCGCGAACCAGGTAAGGTACAGGTCATAAGGCATAGCAGTCATGGCCCATTTCATCTGGAATAGATTTAAAACTATACCCTAGATTTCGAAAGCGACCTCACAATGGATGAATAAATGCGCCACCGATTCCTCTTCCCTAGAACACATGACGCAACAATTGGTGATGTTCTTTCCCCTACAAATGAGCACATCCCTCATGAGCACTCTCTTTGAATAGGGACCAGGCGAAGAGCTTAATTTTAGACGTGATTTTCGTCTTCCATAGCCTAGCACCTTGGAATTTGATGTGCGGCCGGCAGGTTAGCATCCGGCAGTACGTCTTGACACTGAACATGCCATTTTTATTCGGGCCCCATCTCCGTCGGTCGACTTGTACAACAACTGTAGTAGTCTAGCAAACTCTTCTTCTTCGTTAGCCCGCAAATTACGTCGGGTGACCACTTCCCACACTCTAGCTCCATTGGAATCCAAGAAAAAATCAATTATTCGTCTCGAGGGATTCCGAGCTATGGAGCAGATACATTCGAAATTCTGACTAAGCTTCCCCTCCTTTGCCCAATTGTCCTCCCAAAATAGTATTCGGGTGCCACAACCCCAGCTGAAACGAATCCCCCTAGAGAAGTGCGTCCACGTGCTGCAGATATTTTTCCACCAGTTAGAAGTACCTCTATTGACTGCGGTATTGACTCCCCAATTGTAATCAAACGGGCCATATTTCTCCAGCAGTACCTTTCGCCACAAATTGTCCGCTTCATCCGCGCTCCCAGCACGCCAGAACCATTTGCCAAGCAGCGCCACGTTGGTCCACTTCGCACTACAGACTCCCAGTCCTCTGCAGTTCAACGGTAGTTTACACGTGTCCCAATTGACAAGATGGTATTTTCTCTCCAATCTCGAACCTTCCCATAGGAAATTGCGTTGGATTTGCTCGATCCAAAGTAAGATGCCAGCTGGGCACCTAAACATCGACATGTAGAAGATCGGAAGGCTTGACAGCACCGCCTTGAGCAGAATGAGGCGGCCACCACTGCTAAGAAATTTGCCACTCCACATAGATAACCTCTGCTGAAATCGTTGAATCACCGGCTCCCAAGAGCTGGCAGCTGGCTTCCGCAATCCCAAAGGCAGCCCCAGATACTAGATCGGCAGGTCTTGGCTACCGCAATGAACTGTGTGCGCCAATTCCTGTACGATAGTATTATCAATCCCGATTCCCATTATTTTGGATTTGTGGAAGTTAATGCATTGCCCCAAAACTGCCTCAAACACGGTTAGCACATCTGCCAGGTTCTTGAACTCCTCCACTCTGGCTTTATTAAAAAGGATCGTGTCATCAATGTACTGCAGAATCGCGATGGATCGGTCGTGAGCTCCCACCCTAATCCCTGAGATGAGATTCAGAAATTCCGCACGAGCAATAAGCCCCACAAGGGCTTCCCCCATCAAGTTGTAGAGGAAGGGGGAGAGTGGGTCTCCCTGACGGATGCCTCGCGAGCTTTTGAAATATCCCGCTGGAGAACCATTAACTAGCACCGAAAACGAAGGGGTAGAGTAGCACCCCTGCATCCAGTTCCTCCATTTAACTCCGAAACCGAACCTGCTTAGCATGTAATCAAGGCTGGACCAGCTAATGCGGTCATACGCCTTTTCCATATCGACCTTCCAAAGGGTCGTCGGAATGCGCAGAATGGATAATCTCGTGAGCCACCGTGACCTAATCCATGAGCTGTCTCCTTTTGACGAATGCCCCTTGCGAGTTGGAAATCAACTTCTCCATTAGGGGGCTTAACCTGTTAGCTAGCACCTTAGCTAGGATCTTATACAGGCAGTTAATGAGACAAATCGGGCGGAAATCAGTGAGCTCCTGAGCCCTGTCTTTCTTAGGATTGACTGTTATGAACGTCGAGTTAAGACTGCGCCTAATAAAAGCAGTGTTGTGAAACTCATGGAAAACTTCCATCAGTTTAGCATTGAGTGTCGACCAGAATACTCGAAAGAGTTCGAAAGTAAAGCCATCTGGTCCCGGCGATTTGTTCCTTCCCCCTTTAATGGCATTCCACACCTCTGCTTGGAACGGCCTTTCGATGTCATCACTATCTTCAGCAGCGAGCAAGTTAAACGGTACCTTCCAACTCAGGCCTCACTAGTCCTTCATCCTCATAGACTTTGAATAGAATCGAACCACCTTGTCGCGAATCTGGTCATAACCGACCATCGTCACCCCCTCCACAGTCACGGACCCCAAGTAGTTCCTTTTATTCCTCGCATTGGCAATGGCATGAAAATATTTGGTATTTAGGTCACCCTGTTTCAGCCACCGAACCTTCGCCTTTTGATTCCAAGCGACCTCTTCTGCTCTAGCGATAGAATTGAATTGTTGTTTGTTCTAATCGTGTTCTTCGCGCTCATTGACAGACAGAGCCCTGGATTCCTCCAAATCGTCAAGCTCCCTCAGCCGCAACAGAATTGCATCTTTATTGGTTTGCAGATTTCCGAACACCTCTCTATTCCATTCAATTGTTATTTTTTTTATCCCGTTCAGCTTTGAAATGAATCTATAAATTGTTGTTCCCCTAGGATTAAGTTCCCTCCACCACTCCGGTACCGCCGCATGGAACCGGTCATCCAATAGCCACATGTTTTTGAACCGAAACGGACTC
Source organism: Chloranthus sessilifolius (assembly GCA_021018995.1). Taxonomy (NCBI): domain Eukaryota; kingdom Viridiplantae; phylum Streptophyta; class Magnoliopsida; order Chloranthales; family Chloranthaceae; genus Chloranthus; species Chloranthus sessilifolius. The sequence goes on along the minus strand of CM037594.1, from coordinate 112,399,781 downwards.
GGCCCTTTCCCCTTCACATCACAAGTCAGCAGTACCAGCCGGTGGTCGGAAGTAGCCTTTGCTAAGCATTCTAGTCTGGCCGCCGGGAACATTTCCATCCAATCTGTGTTGCATATAAATCGGTCCAACCGGCTGAGAGAGGGAAGGTCTTGGAGATTAGACCAGGTGAAGCGAGACCCGATTAACGTGACATCCTCCATTGCCCAATCAAAAATCCAAGACTTGAAATTCGTCATTACCGCCACATCTAGAGGTCCCCCTTTCTTTTCATACCCTCATCTTATCGCGTTAAAGTCGCCTCTCAGGCAGATCGGGTACTCCCACATAGCAGTCACCGCATCCAATTCCTCGGAGCGAGTTGTCCGACGGTCCATAAATGCCCACGAAGGTCCATTGTTTCCCGTTATCCCTATTCCGGAAAACCACCGAAGCCAAAAAAATCCCCACCTCTTCCTCACTCTTCTCGAACAAGGACAGCCTCCACGCCACCAGAACGCCTCCCGAAGCTCCTGCCGAATCAACTCCAGTCACTCCCAGTCCTTACCTGAAAGTACCGAAGCGACTTTGCGATGGTCACAGGAGCCCCATTTAGTCTCTTGAAGTGTGATTACCGCCGGCTGAATCGATTGGATAAATCTCTTGACTCCAACACGCTTAGCCCCGTTGCAAATGCCTCGCACATTCCATGACAGCATCTTCATAATAGCAACAAATGGTCACCCACCTCGGAAAACAGCAGATGGGGATCAGTCGACCCCCATCCCCCTACCATCTATCATACCCCACTCCAATCGCGCAAGTTTTCGAGCACCCGACCTTCGTTTTTTCCTACCGTCACTGCGAGCCACCCATGGATCAAAATGCCTACGTATCGTCCGAGCAAAAAACCGGTACATATCGGACGATACGTACCGGAACAATAATGTACCGGACGATACATTGAATGTATCGTCTAGGCAAGTGCATATATATAAACGATACAGTACATTTAATGTACTGTATCGTTAGGGTTCGATACCGATACGTATCATCCGATACGTATCGGTATCAGATGATATTTTGATCCATGGAGCCACCACAATTGAACGGAACATCTCTCATAATGCCTCTTCGGGGCCTTTGAACATCATCCTTAACTGGCGTCCAATCCTGATTAGGCGATCAATTTCCACCGAGTTGTCCATCTCATCAGGTCGTTGAGACAAATCCAGTGATACTTCCAAATCCAGATCTCGTGTCGGGGGGACGAGGAGAACGTCAGTATTCGGCATGGGAGGCTGCTCCTCCAATTGAGAAAAAATTGGCGGTCGCCGTCCGGCTCCATACCCAGCTCTCCTAGAAGGGGTGAGGCGACTAAGTCTAAGGAGAGGTCCAGAACCATCGTCTGGTTCTCGATAACTGAAGAATAAAGGCCCTGCTATCCTTATGTTTTCCTTGGGTAGCCCACTGCTTGTAGCCTGGGTCCCCTTCGGCCCACATTATTCGTCCCGTTAAAGTCGAGCCAGCCCGCAACCGAATCAAAGTGGGTCCATCAACCTGGCCCGGGTAAACTAAACTCCATGTCCCCCAGGGCCCAAGACTACCGCAATCCTCATACGCCACGTGGTGTCCCTTGACCGACCACCCTCCACGTGTCTACCATATGGTACACTCCTCCCCCCACCCGATATGCAGCTTGAAATCCACCCTGCGTCTGGTAGAAGGTAAAGAGCCAGTCGGGTACCTTGCCCCGAAAGCTTCTAGGGGACGACTTGTCGCCACCCTGTCTAGGCGCGACCCACGAGGCCACATACATGTTGGCCATCCACTCTGCCACGGCTTTTGGGCAGCATATAAACCTTTCCTCTTGCGCGTATGGACTTTGAATCTCCGAAAAAAACCTCTAGTTCCTCCCATAGACGGCAAGTTCTCTGCCTCCATCTCGATTGGATCCCAGCAATCGCAGCCGTCAGTGGACTCTATCATCTGCGACGGTACCCGTTGTCCCCCTCCCTAAGACCAGTGTCGCATGTCGTCAGATTGAAGGTACGGAAGTAAATCGACCGTAGGATCCCCCGGAAGCAAACAAACCACCGAAGCTGGAAGACTTAAGCTTCTGTTATCGTTTCCGACCGAGGTCCAGTCGTCAGCCGAGAGCCTCTCCCCGTCCTCATCGTCCTCCGAAGCAAGAACGGTCGGACATTTACCTCCATTTGTGTCCACGTCAGCTGATATCCGATCATGAACCCCCAGCGCCCGAGGGGAGGTAACGTCCCTCACCGGCGTAGTCGTGTGTGTGGATGGGACCAGCTCGTATGGCGTGTGTGTGGCCGAGCGCCTCTCCGCGTCTCGCGCCCGCATCCAGGCAGTCTAAGCCTCTCCCCTTCCAATTGGATTAAAGAGCGTATGAACTACTTCTGGAGGAGTACCACCGATGTCGACGTTGGTGCTCCGGGGCCCCTCGGCCACTTCACTAGCGTAATGTAGGACAAGGACCCTCTCCAGCCACACCACCTCTACGAGGAGTTGGTAACTCTGGCCACCGATCTTGATATCACAAACTCTGGGAATGCTGGCCAGCGAATCGACGCTGACGGGGATCCTGGCGTGGTCCGTGTCCCAAAGGTTTGCCGTGCGCCGATCAACTAGAATGAACCGACCGCATCGATTGTCGATCCGTTGGAACACCTCCGGTGACCACGCATGAATTGGTAGACCGAAGATGCTGAACCAAACGTCATCCCTTTCTCTGTGGATATGTATATCTCCCATTGTAGGATCCCATGGTCGACAAATCACCGGGCAGTCATGACTGCAAAAATGTTTTTTGTTGCAAACATCTGTAGCACCCTTTTCATCCCTAAACCGAAGTAGAAATTTTGTATTGGAGATAGAAGAGGCCGCAGGTCTCTCAGAATCATCCCACATTGTATAAATCCACCGGTGTAGTAAAAATAGAGATAGCGTGTCTTTGTTAGTGTCAATCACCACCCAATAATGGCGGAGATTAGAGGCGAGGGAATGGAACTGTGTAAAATCAAAACAAAGTGTCTCAAGCCCTAAGGGACCATTTGCGCCGGCATCATTATGCTTATCCGGCTCCCCCTTCTCGGGAAGGGGCCGTACAGACCAGTGGTCGGTCGCCACCTTCTTAGGAACCATCACAGCGTTCACCACGCTAAAATTCTTCCCGGCAATCGACCAGCCAAGTTGGACATTGCAAGACTGCAATGCACATAGGATAGTTTGGCGCAGGTTCCTCGTCATAGGAACCCTGTCGTCGGCCGATTTTACCATCGTGCCTGAAGAACGGGAGGAGTCGCAACCGAAACGGTAGCATATCGTCCGACGCCGAAAGTTAACGTTGCGACACTGGACACAAATCCAGTCACCCTCCCTAAGCACCAAACACGCCATCACCGTCCTCAATCTATAAGAGGTGGGAAAACAGCAAAAAGGGGCCACAAAATGGACCTCGCCAACTCTTTCACATTATTAGAAGACGTATTTGAACTATTGAGACTAAATTCGGCAAGATATCGGCAATATTTGACGAAATCCGGCTAAATTTGGGAAGATTCGGCGAGATACGACTAGATACGGCGAAATTCGACAATATTCGGCAAGTTACAGTAACTTTGGGAGATAATCCATCAAAGTCCGGTGAGAATCCGTCCAAATCCGGCAACTTTTGACGAAATCCGACGAGATTCGATAAGTTACAGTACGATACGATGAGATTTCGTCAAGATCTGACAATATCCAGTGAAATTTTGTCAGGCTATGGAAGAAGGAGAGAGGAGAGGGGATAAATAAAAAATAAACTAAGTATAAAGGAATGAAACTCGGGTAAATTTATGGGAACAAAAAAAAAATCAAAGCAAAAGACCTAAAAATAAATAAAATTAAATTGATAGTTCAAATTATCGGCCGATAATTTGAAATTTTCGGTCCCCTACCCAATAATTTCAAATTTTCGTTTCGGTGGGGGACGAAACCTAGTCATCTCGGCCAAGAAATTGAATTCTCGGCCGAGATTTTGATCGGCCAGTCCCGAAACTGAAACCAACATTTTGAACCTTGGTAGCCAGTACTTGTTTGCTGTTTTTGTTTTTGGTTGAACTGTGTTTGGGATGGAAGAAGTTAAAGTGAATGTTGGTACGTTAAAGTTTGATGGGACGAATTATCTTGTGTCGTGTTGTCAGTCCATGCCAAAATAGTGTCAGACTCCCATTGTGTCTCTTGCCAGGGGTAGCATGGATTGAGTGCATGTTTTCATAGCCTTGGTTGGGTGGAAGATCACCCATGGTGATTCATTTGACCTAATGAGCAAAACGAGAAGGTTTTATGACTGTAATTTTCAAATTTGTTTTTGCAAAATCAGATTTGTAACTTCATGTTATGGTCGACCTAAGTTCCAACTGCTAAAATTGTCTTCCCCGATTTTTGTCCAAATCTTTTATAAAACTATTTTTTCTCTCATTTGGGTTATCTCTTTCGAATAGAACTTTCAGTCTTTCAAAAAGTTTTGAAGAGAAAAAGCCCCGACTTTCTAGTTTCCTTTTTGAATTTTTTCGTTGTATGCCTTGTGTTGTAAAACAAAAAGGGAGTTTTCCATCTTCCTGGAATGCTTGTTGCTCATGGAGCAGAGTGGATCATCATGGGCTAATTGACGATTGTGAAGCAAATCAAGGGTGTTGTAAAGGACGGATCTGGACTGATCAGTTGGAGTTAAAGGTGTGTCAATAGGACTGCTGCAGAGGATTCTACAATGTATTGGTCTGCATAATGCATGGTAACCTTGCAACTCATTTTTTTCATAGTGTGTTTGCTTTTCTGGATGAGGTCCCATGGAGATTTCCCTGCAAAGGGATTTACCATGTTAAAAAATCATGTGGATATTTATTTTTGTGACATGTGATTGATTATAGTCATTAGACAATAATTTAATTTGATTGTCTATTCAACCCCCTTGAGGCTAATCTAGGTTCTCAAGGAATGTCATCTTGACTGGTCAAGATTTGCAGCTATGTTTTGGTGCTCCAAAAATAAATTAGGTTATGTAAATGGCACCACTCCTGAACCAGAAGCCACAGACCTGAAACATGATGATCAGGATTGCGACTATCTCACTGTTATGAATTGGCTACTCCATTCTATGCAGCCTACTATAAGTTGTTTGTTCATGTATGTGAATCTACTAGGGAACTATCGAATGTTGTGTGCAATGTTTATTCTCATAAGAAAATTTTGGCAATGATGTTCCAATTATAATATAAACTCAATACTGCCCCGCCAAGGAGAGAAATATATAGGAGAGTACTATGCCCAGCTGAGAAGAATGTGCCCAATTAAGAAGTATGCGGAATGAATTGGGCCATTATCAAGAAGTTGATGTATGTGAGACCTGTGCTGGATAACCCTGGTGCGTTGGGTGTGTGAACAAACACAGTAGTACTCTTGAAAAGGAAGAAGATATTAATTTATTAAGATAGGTGATTACAGAATATGAAAGTGGACGGGCTAGTATCCTCAGTAGAGAAGAGTGCTCCCCTCTTTGGACTATATTCTCTCTATTGGAACATGAAGATAGTCGTAGACAGTTGATGAATGTTTCCCTTGAAGCTCATGATCGCTCCGCACGCGCCGCGAGTTTCCAGAGTTTAACTGTGGTAGCAGTTGCTCTAGTAGTAGTGGAGGACGTGGTCGTGGTAGCATATCTCTTGAAGAAAAGGAGAAGTTAAAGTGCTAACATTGTAAGAGAAAGGGGCATTTAAAGGAGACTTGTTGGGACTTAGTTGGGCGTCCCAAGTATCAAAATAGTCATGCTTTTTCTTCAATTACTGATGATGCCTCTTCTGCTCCACGGTGTCTGTGCTTTCTGCTCTTTTTCGTTCCTGCTTCTGCTCCCGTTACTCTTGCCCAGAAGGAGTATCAAGATCTACCACAGCGTGCCTCTTGTAGCCAGACTTCCTTTTCTCACATGGGCGAGTCAGCTATCATTGGGTTTTTCCATGCTCCTAAATCCTCCCGGTCGCCTTAGATCATCAATTCAAGGGCAACTGACCGATTCGGTTATGTTCACGTACTTTCATTCTATGTTCCCTGTTTCTGATATATACCATATTTGTGTTGCTGATGGGTCTCTCGTCCCTGTAAAGGGTAATGGGACTGTTCAAATTGGTAGTCTGTAAGTAGAATCAACCATGTTACTAAAATGTCAATGAGTTTATTGTCTGTTAATCAAATTACCAAATCTATACCTCTCATCATGCGTTTCAGAACTTGACGATATTTTGATCGTTGTCTCGAGGAGGGGGGGTGGGGTATCTACTTGTTCGAGGATCAATGGACTTTGAAGGCCGTTATTGTTGTTTCTTTGTCATTGGATGAGACTCACCTGTGGCATATTCGTTTTGGGCATTTCCAATTACTACGTTTGCACAATTTGTTTCACAGACTTTTTAATTCCTTTGATAGTTATTTATTTAGATGTGAAGTTTGTTAGCTTTCAAAGCTTTGTAGAAACTCTTATCCAATGAGTAAGAGTAAAAGTGGTATTCCAGTTCAGCTTGTTCATTATGATGAGTAGGGACCATCTCCAGTTGTTTCTTTGCATGGCTATTATCACTTTGTAACGTTCATTGATGATTAAACTTGCTAGATCATGTTGTTCAAAATGAAATCAAAGGATGAGGTTGCTACAATTTTTCCTTTCATACATTGGTTCAACTCAGTTCCATGCAAATGTTAAGGCTTTATAGTCTAATACTGGTGGGGAATATTCTTCCCATCATCTTCAGTCGTACCTTTGCACCCATGGGATTGAGTGGTAAACCATTTGTCTCTATACTTAGCAACAGAATGGGATTGCAGAAAGGAAAAATCATCACCTGCTTGAAGTTGCTCCGACCTTTCTTGTTGGAGTGAAGGTTTTCCCAAACGTATGTGGGGGGTGTTGTGGTTACTGTTGGGTTCTTATATATCGCATACCAACTCCAGTTCTTGATGGTAAATCTCCTTATCGATTGTTATGTACAACCTCTCATCTATTTCTTGTGCCTCCTTGCGTCTTTGGTTCACTTTGTTTTGCTCATGTCCCAACTTTTCATCGAGATAAGCTGGATTCTAGAGCCAGCAAATGCATCTTCATTAGTTATCCACCAACCCAAAAGGGATATCAGTATTATGATCCATTATCTAGCGGTTCAAGACAATGGATTCACATTTTTTGAAAGAAGGGGAAGGGGGTTCTAAGGAAGAGACAACTGTTGTGTTGTCGTCTTTTGAGAATTATGATAATGATATTTGAGGCATGCAAAGTGCTGCAAAGAGAAGCGACCATTGAAAGACGACTGGATAAATTCGACAAGTTTGGAGAAGGGGAATTTTTATAAGAAAGAAGACACAAGAGCCTATACAAGAGTCTCTCCCTTAGACAACATATCAAGGTCCATCTCTTGAGGTAGGTTCACAAAGTACTGATCTTCCCATTACCTTGCGGCTTGCGCAAAGCTCCCAGGTCTTATACTCATCTTCCTCTTGGCAAATTTGTATTGTATTAGGCTCTTTCAGCATCTAATTTATCGTTTGTCTTCGTTAGACTCTATTTTTGTCACTACTTGTGTATCTAATGTCGTGTCTCAGCCATAGGAGGCAATGTTCCTAAAGTCGGCGGGCAGTTGGGTGGATTTTCGGGCAGATCAGGAAAAAAAATGTCTGTGACGCTGTGGGGCTGCCGGCCGTGCTTCAAAGAAGAAGAAGAAGAATAAGCTGCAAAAAAAAAGATGAAAAGAAACTAAAAATGGTGGAAAAAAATGGAAAAAAAGAGACGCTGTGGGGTGTGGCTGCTGGCTGTGCTTCAAAGAAGAAGAAGAAACTGCAAAAAAAAAAAAAAAAAAAAAAAAAAAAAAAAGATGAAAAGAAACTAAAAATGGTGAAAAAAATGAAAAAAAAAAACCCTACCTGTGGTCACTGGTGGGGTGTGGGCTGCCGGCTGTGGAAGAGAGGAGAGGAGAGGAGAGAAAGAGAGTAGAGAGGAAGAGAATAGAGAGTAAAGAGGGTTGCTGTTAGGTTAAAAAAAAAAACTTGAAAGTTATTTATAGGCCCCCGCCCCGATTTTGGGCCCACCTGGACGGGCCCACACCTAAGTCGGGGCGCCGGTGGTCCCGATCCGCTCGGGCGACTGCCCCGGCCACTTTTAGGATCATTGGAAGGAGGCCATGATGCAGGAGAAGAAAGTTATAGAACAAAACAACACGTGGGATATTGTAGAACTCCGAGAAGGAAAGAAATTTGTTTGCTACAATTGGAATCTACATTGTACAGTATAGGCTGGATGGCTCTATAGAAAGATATAAGGCCAGGTTGGTAGTAAAGGGATTTACGCACTCATGGCATCTACTATCAGGATACCTTTGCATTTGCAGCAAAGTCAAATACTATTCAGGGTCTCCTTTCTCTTGATGCTTGCAGAAATTGGCCTCTATACTAGGTTGATGTCAAGAATGTGTTCTTACATGATGACTTGAAAGAAGAAGTTTACGTTGTTCTTCCTCCTAATTTCTCCATTCAAGGGGAGAAAGGCAAAACCTGTAGATTGAACAAGGTAATCTATGAATTGAAGCAATCCCCTAAAACCTGGTCTAAAAAATTCAGTAATTTTGGTATTGAAGGAGCCACTATGTCCATACTTGTTTGTGAAGAAAGGATCTCATCTCACTGCACTAGTTGTGTATGTCAATGACATAATTGTAATTGGGGGCTGGCAGTGAGGAAACAATGAAGCTGGAGCATTGGTATCGAAGGAGCCACTATGACCATACTTGTTTGTGAAGAAAGGATCTCATCTCCCTGCACTAGTTGTGTATGTCGATGACATAATTGTAATCAGGGCTGGCAGTGAGGAAATAATGAAGCTGAAGCATTACTTGAGTTTGATATCAAAGATTTAGGTCCACTCAAGTATTTTTTGGGTTGAAGTGGCAAGATCAAAGAAAGGATAGCTCTATCCCAACAGACGTATACTCTTTGATATTATAAAGTAAACTGGTAATGTTGTGGTGTAAATGATGCAGGACGAACGGCGCACATAGCGTAAATCTCCCACGATAAGGGTTAGGGTTCTCAATCTTCAAATAAAACAAAAATAAAAGAAGAAATGAGGTAGAAGATCTTCAAAATCTCTCCAAAGAGGTTTGTTGGCTTCGCACCAACGATAACTTTGATGAATCACTCCTCAAAGGAGAAAACAAATCTCAAGTTTTCTACGAAAGATTCACTCTTTCACAAGATGTACAAAAGCAATCTTAATTTTCATTCATCATAAACAATTTCTCATAAGAGATTACAATGCTTTATAAACCCCTAATTAGGTCTAATCTTACTAAAATAAAACTCCTAAGTAACCATTAAAACTTCTAATCTAATGATCACAATTTATTTCACCACTAATCTCGTATTTCTTTTACGCGACCACTTTTGAAGGGTCAAACGGCGTCTAATTAACACTTATATTAGTTTTATTTGAAAGCTTATTGAAGTAGCTTTCCAACAATACAAGAATCGTGCAATTCTGACGTGTATTGACGGTGTTTTGACCACTTTTCCAATGGCTGCACTAAAAATTAAGAAATTAATTGTCAAATGTCACATCTGTGCTTGACCCCTAAATAGTTTAAATAAGGAAACTAATCACAAGGTAAACCACAAATAGAAAGTCCTAAAACAACTAAAACTCTACATGTCGGAATTTTCACGTTAAAATTTCGTGTAGCCGCTAAATCAGGGGCCGTTGAAAGCCCATTTATGGGTCCACTTCTTCCTTCTTGAGTCATTGACTTTCTTCATTTGACTCGGCCACGATCCGAACATGCAGATCTGAATTTTGCATCAGTAAACCTATTGTTATTCCTATGGAGCAATGATCTCAAGGACGTTAGAATGTACAAATGGGGGAAATTGATATATCTTAACATGATATGTCCCGATATTGCTTATGCATTACACGTGGCAAGCTAACATATGCCTTCACCAAGAACCACACAGAGATGTCATGTACAGGATTTTGAGATATCTGAAAAGAAGTCCAAGGAGAGGATTATTATATAGTAATTATGGCCATTTTGATGTTGGGGTCTTTACTGATGTCAATTGGGCTAGATCTTTAAGCAATAAATATACTTCAGCCTACTGCACCTTGGTGAAACTTACTCACATGGAAGAGTAAGAAACATGTTGTTTCGAACTTGAGTGCAGGAGAGTTATATGTCCCGGAGTGTATGTAAAGGGACGCATGATCAATCTTGGAATCAATGTGAAACTTCAACGATACTCTATGATGATAATGAATTCGTACTTCATATTTTCGAGAATCCGATATGCCACCAAATTACCAAGCATATTGAAGTAGACTACCATTTTATAAGAAAATTTAGTCGAAGGAGTTTTGTACACCTCAAATAAGCGGGTAGGATCAGTTGGTTGATATACTTACGAAAGTTGTGGGGAGAAATCAATTATACATCCCCTCCAAGTTGGGCATGATAGGTATCTATGCTCTAACTTGAAGGGCGAGTGTTGGTGTGCCTACAGTAATATTTGGGTGTGCTCCTAGTCAAGTATAGTAAGTGTATGTGAGCTAGTGGAGAGTGTAGCAAAAAGGTTATAAGCACGCGCAGAACAAGGTATATTCTATGACCAACTGAACTGTACATCTTCATGAGAATTTTTCGTAAGAGATACAAGTAAGGGAAATTTACAAGGTGGGCTTGTCAGATTCACCTTTTCCAGCAGTGACCATCTAGTTCTTTTACATAATTGACCAGCTTGAAGTCGGCGACGTAAAATGACCAAAGTGCTCTTAGGGCTAATAAAAGGCGGTAAAACCTACGTTCATTCACTTTTTACTATTTTACTTTACTTTTTGCTTCCGTACGAGCGTAAAGAGTGAGGGTGACGTGTTTTAAGAGTGGTGAAGATATTTTTTGCTAGCAATAATCATTAAGTTAGCGATGATGATTCATTGATTTAGCAATGGAGATTCATTAAGTTTGAAATGTAGCAATGCCGATTAAGTTAGCGATGGAGATTCATTAAGTTAGCGGTGACAATTCATTAAGTTAGTGATGGAGATTCATTAAGTTGGCGATGGATATTCATTAAGTTAGCAATGACGATCAATAATTGAGCATTATCGATCTTTTACTGATTCTTTCCTTCTTTTTTCTTCCCTCATTGAAAATGTTGGTTTCACACACTGCTACTAAGTGTACCCTTACAGGTATTTACAGCCTGTTTCTCTCACATGGCGTCACTTGTACCATACCCCATAAATCACAGATATGAACTATGGTCCATATCAAAGCACTCTGATTGGATGGTTTCAATGCTTTGATATCCATGATTTTTGGGCTGAATATAGTATACAAGTAATGGTCATCATGAAATGCTTAAAATGATTTTTAAAAAATGCATGCCATATGGACAAAAATGGCTGCTACTCATGGTCTCTGTCTATAAATGCTTCTCATATCCCATTATTCCAAACTTTAGACCTTGGTACAAAACATTTGACGGAGGTTTGGTTCAAGAACCATGCCCAATATTTGCATTATTTATGTTTTAAAATGGGGCTTTCAGCAATGCTAGGGTTTTCAACAGGTCGGTTCAGCACATTACCTCACCTGGTTTTTGAACTCGCTCGGACCATAAACTTGACCTGTCGGATCAGCTCGGGCATTGAGGCATTCGACCAGACTGGTCGAGTAGGAAAGATTTTGACCCAAGCCTACCCAATTACATAATAGTATTTGACTCGGAACAGGGACATACTTTTGGTCTGTCAAGTTGGGTCGGATCGGGTGCCCAAAGGGTCAAGCCGACATAGATTTTGCCCCAGCCTGTTGGCTTGCCTAATCAATGCGTACATACATGCATACATACATATATAAATGCATATAAATCTGCAGATAGATAGAGAAGATGATACAGAGTTTGATGGATCAAATTTTTGTGCACAGGTGGTGTTGTCAAATATTCTAGAGAGCATTGTAGACAACTTAAAAAAGCATGATGTGTCCTTTCTCTTCCTGAAGCCAGTTTCGAAGAAAGAGGCCCCAGACTACCTTGACATCATAGAAAAACCAATGGACCTCTCCACCATTAGAGAGAAGATTAGAAAGATGGAGTACAAGAGCAAGGAAGAGTTCCGGCACGACATGTGGCAGATCACTTTTAATGCACACAAGTACAACGACCGCCGTAACCCTACCATCCCTCCACTCGCTGATCAGTTGCTAGAAATTTGTGATTACATGTTGGATGATAACAAAAAGGCATTGATCGAAGCGGAATCAGGAATTGAATTTATTGAAAATCAACAACACTAGTAAAGCTCATTTGTAGTAGAGGTAATTAATTTTTATTGGCTATATACATGGTTTTTTCATAACGGGCCATTATAATGGGTATGTTTTGATAGGTTATAAAGGTCGGATTTATAACAACCATTATGTTTAATTATATACCGTTAAAAAAATTATAATGAGCTGACCTCAAACAGCAGACCAACAATGGACTGCTTATGTGGCGTGATGCAAGTGGATGACCTGAGCTGCATTGTTGGGACCCACTGCGCTTCCATCACGCCACATAAGCAGTCCGTTGAATGGTCTGCTGTTTGTGGTCCGCCATATATCAGTGTGCATACCATTATTTTCGCTATAACGTAACTGATGAGCCGCTATAGCAGTTGATTGCTAGATTTTTTACATGTGTTCTTTATAGATAAAAAAAACTGAAAATATTACTAAATGATAAAAAATAATATAACATCCTTCTTGGGCCATTATAACAGCCTTTATGACTGTTATAACGGTTTGTAATGGTAAACAAAGCTCACCTTTATCACTTCAAACAGCTCCCCGCCCAAACAAATAGGGCGAAAAGTTGTTACCAAATGTGAAAGCAGTTCTCCGCTGGAGCCAAAGAGTGAAAGAGCTGCTCTTTGCCCCGAAAGAGCTTACCCAAACGTAGCCTTTGTCTTGGCAGGGAGCTCATTTTTTGTTTAGAACAGCTCCCGTCAACGAAACTGGGAAGCTGCTTAGGCTCTAGGAAGCTAACCCAAACGCGCCTTGAAAAACTTCTGTGATGTAAAATTAGTTAAAAGTAGGCGGCTGCTTCACACACTATTTTTGTCTACCGGGACCCAAAAAGAAAATAGTACTGTGTAGATAGGAAAAGTTGGTGTGTGCTTTAAAGAAATTATTTTAGTTAACCAAAAGAAACATAAAATAAGGAAAAGTTTGTGTGCGCCCAAAAGCTGTTGTAAAGACAGTATCTGATTAGTGTACCTCTATTTGCGCCTACAGGATTACTGGGGCATCTACGTCTGAAACCCATTGATTGCTTGTAATCAGATGAGGGAGATCTTTTTTCTCCCAATCTTCTGAATAATGCATCTTGAGATCATGAGCGTAACATCATATGGTCAATTTTCCTTTATTACATTGGACAAATCTTAAAAAATGGCCCTAAAATCACATGGCGAACATTACACTCGAATATGAGTTTAGGGGTACTTTTTTAAGATTTGTGCCACAGGGAATAAAAAACTAGTAGGTTGATGGTCTCAGGATCCATTGTGTGGGAGAATGGGGTGAAAAAGATCTCCCTAGTCTGATTCCAATGAGTCAATAGATTTCAGAGGCAGACACCCCTCACTAATCATGCAGGCACGAAGAGAGATTACCAATATATTTTTAACTATTTTCACTCATTGGTGTGCAAATAGAAAAAGGTGGCGTGTGACTAGAAATGGTGTGTAAGGAGAAAAATTGGTGTGGGTATAGAAGCCCTCTAAATATGATTTACACTTAAGGCTGTCAACAGGTCGGGCCAGGCATTTGATAGGTCCCATTCATCCGAACCCAAAACCGAGGCTCGACCTTATTTGTAATCGAGCCAAGCTTGATGAATGTGATTTTGGGCTCAAGTACATTTTTTGACCTGTAACACGACTAGAATAGGGTCAGGCTTGGGCTTGGGCTATGCATGGGTTTTCTCCTCAATTAGATCAGCTCGGCCAGTTCAAGCCAGGTTCGGGCCAACTTTGATAGGCCTGATTTTTTTTAATCTAGGCTCAAACCACGCCTCAACAAGCGGAGGTTTTGAGCTTTCGAATCTCACCTCTTATTGGCCACTCGTACGGATTTATCCCTGCTAATTGGTACATGTGATGTGCAGGTGTTGACGTATCTAGGATTTAGTCGAGTTCTCTGAGAGACCGAATACTCTATTATAAAAAATAAACTAGGCCCGAACCGATTTATAATCGGGCCGGCTGTACCTGTGTGATTTTGGGCTCCAGTATATACATGTTCTCACCCGAAGCAGGCCGGGCCTGGTCCAGACTTGGACTAAGCCAGACCGTTTAACAGCCCTATTTAAATTAGACCTTTTGGCGGGGTGAGCTTGACCCGCTCAGTGCTTGGGTACTTAATTCCATCTCTCATTTTTTTGGCAGGCAATATTGACTCGCACCACTAGTGTACGACTCGTGCACCACTACGAACTCTTAAAAAATGCCAGCGCCCGCGCCACAATTGAATTCCAAATTGAGAAACCAGAAATGGAGAAAGAAGAGAATCGAAGAAACGAGGAAGCCAACAATAACGACGCTCTCAGATCCCAACTCGCAATTCGATGCGCCAAGGCGATGATGCTTCTCTCCTCAATCAAACCCTCTCTAAATCTCACCAACAGCACGAAATCTGGAGAAGATGAGGTGAATTTCGAACCATAAACCCTCCGATCGGTCGATCTCTTTGGATCAATTTATATCTGTTTTATTTCAGGAGCGGGAGATGCTGTTGAGAGCTGTGGAAGATCTGAAGATCGAATTGATTAAGGAGCGGTTGGAGAAAAAGCGGATGAGGATTTGGAGCTTGGGGGAGGTAACTCTTCAGATCCTGGTGGTTTTATCGTTTCTCAATTTCTGTTTCATTCTTGCATTTGGATAGGGGCGGAATTGAAGTGGTGAACTTGAGTTTGTTGGATCTAGGATTTGGGATTAGGGGTTGTTGGTTGCTGCTATTAGGTTGTCAAAAACTGCTGGTTTTGGTGTGAAATTGAAAGATCAAATATGCAAATCCGATATTGAAAGATTCCTAGATCGTGTCGGTTTGACGATGCTGACGAATGGGTGGTGGTGGTGATGCTGATGATTTAAGAGTTCTTGAAAAAGTTGAAATTTAATTAGGGTGCAGAATGAAAATTTAAGTTTTTGGTTGTTCGTTTAAATTTCGAAAAACTGAAAACAAAACCGAGAAAAATCTGTTTCGTTTGGTTATGTTTCGGTTTCTCTTTTTTTAATTTTTTATTCGTTTTCCCTTCTTTTTAGCTACACAAGTTGGATGACTTGTTAATAGAATCCGCTATTCGTTATAACTATTGTGCAACAACTAAAATAAAATATTTGAATAAAATCATGTACCTGAACCTTTATAATAGTAATATAATTATTTAATTACATTTTTAATCAGCTTCAAAATTTTATTAGAAAAAAGACAACCCAACCCAATTTTATTAGAAAAAATAGCCCTATCAAAGTTTATTTTAAAAAAAAACAGATGAAAAAAAGTCCAGAAAAACACCCAAATCCGGCTCGGCCCGATAAGGGCTGGGCTTGGGCTAAGTATTTTATAGCTTGGGTTAGGGCCAAGCTAAAAAAATGGGAACTCGGTCTTGGTAAGTTTGGGCCGGATTGAATCCCAACTTGGCCCTAATCCGGCCCATTGAGAGCCCTACCCACTACTATGTCGGACATCATTAAGTGGGCACTTTCAGTAAGCGATTGTGAAGAAGTATCCTTTTTGAAAAAATTATAATTTTTAGTAATAATTTTTGGGAATTTTCTAAATATTTATTATTTCTCTCGAATTTTGTCAATTATTTTTTAGCTGTGTCCTTTTGAATTTTTCCAAGCCATTTACTCCCGAACCCCAATTTGGTCGTCATATTTTATTGATGGTTTGAGAGTTGTAGGACATTTAAACACCAAATGATTTTACACCATTTAACTTAGACTTTTGATTTTATACCATTAAAGTGTGTGATTTATTATTATGCTACTTTACAAATATGTAATGAGTTTAAATTACCCATGTGGCAATTATTATAGAAACATATTCCAGCCAAAAGATCATGCTCATGATTGGATGTAAATTATCCCGTTGGTGAATTTTAATGTTAACCATTAAAATTAAGAACAAGAGTTGCTATGAGAGAACACATGTCAAATCATTTGAATCTCTCAAAATGTGTGATTTTTGAGCCGATAGCCCTTGCATGAAAGATATTTCACTTTGATATTACGAATTTCTCATATCATAAGCCATTAAATGGTGAAAGATCGTTTAAACACCATTTGATTTTCAATGACTATTTAAGGGCCCAACTATATCCTTGTTGTTGTTGATGACTTCTCTAGATGTATTTGGGTTGCTTTTCTGAGAGATATAGATGTAGGTGATCCATCATTTAAAGACCATGATATTTAAATAATCCTTTGAATGATCTTACACCCTTACGATAGGAGTTTCATCTTATAACATTAAAGAATATTTCATTTTTATATCACGTGCAAATATCTGTTGGGTGTCCATAATTAGAACATATCTTAACTAAAAAATCAGACCTAAAAATTATGCATATAGTCCGATTAATGTTTCAATATTAGGAGTTAAAAACATAAAAATAATAGTGGATATTAGGGTACAAAGGTTTGGACACACTGTGATAACCGTTCACCATGCTAATCGATCACGAAATCATCATCTACGGCAAGATAACATAGTGTCTCACCATGTTAATCGATCACGAAATCATCATATACGGCAAGATGATATAGTGTCATGCGTGCAAAAATAAGTGTATTAGCCAAAATCCTATATAAATTAAAATATAAACATTGTATATCGCGGCAAAACACAGTTAAATCTCTCGTCTTGCTGAGTGCCAAGATGTCTTGTCTTGGGCGAGATTTCAAACTATTGACTGCAATTTAGTCAGTCAATCTATACTAGGGATGCAAACTTTGACCTGCAACCTGAAGCTGAACTGAAAAATCAAGGGAACCAAATCGATCTAAACCAGAGTGAAAACCAATTCGAACCGTTCTGTCTGGTGTGGTTTGGTTTTGGTTTTGAGCAATGTCACTTGATTTTTTGGTTCACTCTGGTTCGTAATTCACAATTTGCTACGTCCAAGCCAATGATTCCCTATGGGTAGGATGAGTTTTAGATTTTAAAAAATATATTTATTTTCAATTTTGTTAGAATTTTATATATGTATATAATCTGCATTTTATATATGAAATTCAGATTTTGTCCCACTAGTTAAGTGGATGCTTCTTAACAGTAGTGGTCAGGATTCCAATTTCTACTACTGTAAAGCGAAGCGTTCGCGATTCACATGGGTAGTTGGCGAATTAGATAACCGAATAGTAAAAAATCTGAAATATTAGGGTTTCGGTATTGGTTTCAAATAAATAAACACCAAACTGAAATCAAATTAATTTATTTCAGTTTGGTTTCAGTTCAAGACCGGGTATGTTCAACTGCTAGAACTTGAACACCGCTGCATGCACTGGTATAACCAAACTTTAGGATGCGTGCAAATAGGGCTGCACCTGAGCCGAGCTCAAGCTTGGGTCAGCATTAGCTCGGCTCTACCTTACACGAGCAGAGCCCAAACTCGGCTCGAGGCCTTTTGAACCTGAAAATTCTGAGCATTAATTCATTTCTATCAAGCTCAAGCTCAGCCCAGCTTCAAGCTAAATAAGTTTTATTATAATTAATTTTTTTACACTCTGTTTTTTAAACCTCATCTTCCCTTGATGAAAGCCCTAATCTCTGTCATTTAGTTCTTTTTCGTGTTTAATGAACGATGGAAACTAAGATGGGTTGATTGAAGAAAAAAAAGTTTTAAATGTAATGCACTAAATATTGATTAAAAGCTTTAATCTCATGGACGTTTTGCAAGATTCCCCATGTGAGATTCTAGAATCACAATTTCTCTCATCAAGTTCTGTATTCACATTGATGCTCTAAAACAAGTTCTGTATTCACAACTTCCCTCACCTACCAGAGAAAACAGCAATTAATTATTAAGTCAGAGTTATAATGGTCATTTTACCCTTAGCTTATCAGTTAAGGATAAACGCTATAAACGCTACTTTCCAATAGTGCACGGGCATAAAGGCCAAAATACCCTTTGGACAAATATCAAATGACATCATAGAAGTTCTTTTTTTAAATTATCTACTCCCAAAAAAATCCCCAAAGTTTACAGCAAAAGATAGAGTCAATCATAAGACGCTCACTCTTTTTGACGCTGAATCGAGTTTTTTAAGCCGATTTAATGAATTGTGCAACATTTCGTGATCGATTTGGTACTTATTGGACCTCCTGTAGCTTGTTCATTCGTCAGATTTCACAAGTCCGCTTGGAGCAATCGACCATGATTCGAACTATTAACGCCCAATGCAGTTTAATGAAACCCCGATCCCGTACACCATTTAAAGTTCACGATAAAAAATAAAATAAAAATAAAAATAAAAAAATATTTGAAGTCTGAGTCGAACTTTTGAAGACCAACGAGCTTTTCAAGACTAAATCGAACATTTAAAGAGCAAGTCGGGCTTTTGAAGTCAAAATCAAAACTTTTGAAGGCCGATTTTATATATTTTCCGTACTTTTTATACTTATATATATCAATTGGATGCCTGATCGAGCGAACTTTTGGTTATCAATCAGACGACCAATTAGACTCTTCAAGCCCGATGGTGACCAATCATTTTTCTTCGATTTTTTGAACGAGAGCAGTCGATCAATCTGATGGAGGTCGATTGATATCATTCAATCCTCGATCTGTAAACGGACAACTCAGTCTTTCAAATAATATATGATTGAATGGTAAACAAACAAAAAGGGTCTTTTGTCATTTTATACTAAAAGTGGTAGTTAAAATAGGTTTTAACAGTTGGGTGAGAGGTGAATTTAAAAACCTTTTGTAGGAATCATGATTTTAGAAACGTGGATAAGGGATGCTGCAAATTGCCCATGAGTTCGCTTAAATAGGGATGCAAGTTTGAAACCGAAAACCTATTGAAAAATTGATCCGTAAAACCAAAGCAAAACCGACAAAATGAAACCAGTCCCCAATCGATTCAGTTTCGGTTTTGGGTGGCCATAACAGAAAACCAGTTGGGTAAGTTCAGAAAACTGACCAAAAATCATTTAAAAACCGGAAAAAGAAAAAATAAAAAACTCGAAAAGAAATGAATGACAAAAATAAAAATAAAATATGAAAAAGTGAAACTGTAATCTAGCAAACTGATTTTTTTTTGTTTCGAGTTTTCAAAATTTAACCAAACCGATTTTTTCTGGTTCAGTTTTGATTCAGGCTTAGCCCAACCGAAAACCGGAATCTTCAGTTTCTGAACAATGAGTCGTCTGAATCGTAAGGGTACTGTACCATAGGAGAGCTCTTCGTGAGAGCAGGTATTTATTTGGAAAGTTGAGAAGTTAAGAGCTTATGGTTGTGCATGTGAGTATGCGCACCTAAACCGTTGGATGAGGTGACATGCCTATTATCTACTGTACCACATAATATATCTGTCTAATGTATTCTACTTACAGTTCACATACTATATACAAAACCACTTACGGTTCATATACTATATACAAAAC
Source organism: Chloranthus sessilifolius (assembly GCA_021018995.1). Taxonomy (NCBI): domain Eukaryota; kingdom Viridiplantae; phylum Streptophyta; class Magnoliopsida; order Chloranthales; family Chloranthaceae; genus Chloranthus; species Chloranthus sessilifolius. Next base: position 112,380,051 of record CM037594.1, on the reverse strand, counting down.
CAACAATTTTTTCCATTTCCTTGGCCAGCCTACACAAGCTCCACAAATCTCAACCTCTGTTTCGAGATGGTTCTCAACTAAACCTGCAAAGATGGTAATCCTATCAGTAGTTCAGTACTAATAAGATGTTAATTACTAGCAGCTAAAAGCATCGATACTTTTATGCTTTTATATAATGAGTTAGGCTGTGTTTGGCATTGCTCTTCGGGAGAGTAGAAAAGAGCAACAGCTGCTCTTTATTGTTGGAAAGAAATGTAGGGAGAGAGGACTAGAAGAAGATAAAAGAGAGGCTGCTCTTTGAAGCTCTTTTAAAGATGGATGTTTTTCATGTTTCAAAGAGCAGCCTCCCCTTTTTTCTTCCTCCAATCCCTCTCTGCCCAGATTCATTTGCAAAAACAAAGAGCATCAGCTGCTCTTTTCTACTCTTCCAAAGAGCAATCCCAAACACAGCCATAGTCTACAATGAATGTCCATCCATGATATGCATTAAAGCAGTCCACACATCTGTGTGACTGTACGATGTGCACGAACTTCCATGCGTTGGAAGTTGCACATCCTACAGTCACACAAACGGGTGGACTGCCATGCCCCAACAGCTGTAAATGTCAGTTTTTTTATAGATGGAGGACCTTTCTCCATCTCCACGTCAGTAGGGCAAGGGAACCAACAAGTTCACAGGTGGTCTTCTGGAGCTAAAATGGTCAAACCTTAGAAAGTGCACAGCTATTTATGAACATGAAAATCAGTGAAAGTATAGTATAGGTTCCACCATTCTAAGTGGCATATTCATTCTTGAGAGTGAACAGGTCGGTTTATCATATACAAACAAACAACATACAAACACTGATATGTGTGCATAGCTACCAAGTCGGAATTCTGGAAAAAAATCTGCAAGGCAAAAAAAAAATGAAAAAAACGAAATGCGGGAAAAAATTGGGAAGCATTAGGAGAAAAGTAACGGAAATATTTAAAAATTAATATATGTGTGTGTGTGTGTGTGTGTGTGTGTGTGTGTGTGTGTGTGTGTGTGTACTTTTTTGACAAAAATAAGGAAAATTTCGGAAAAAATTCATAGAAAACGCGCTTAAAACGTAAAAACACATTTTCAAAAATACAAGTAGCTTTAAAAAGAATGTTTTAAACGTGTTTCTGACGCTTTATGAAAAACAACGCATTTTAAACAAGTGTCTTTTCAAAAATCGCCGATTTTGGTAACTGTGTGTGCGCGCGCACGTTTGTGTATGCGTGTGTGCGGGCAGGTGTACGGGCAGGTGTACTTGGGTTAAATTTTTGAAGTACACTCAAATGGAAGTTGGTTCTAACCTGGAAGACCAAAATTGGTGATGCCAGTTTTATTTTCTTCACTTTGGAAAAGTCGTGGGTTTAACAGCTTCAGCTCGCAAGCATTTTTTAGCATAAAGAAGACTGTCAAACAAGTAGATAAGTTCATTGGTTCCAATATGCTTTATTTTTTAATCCTTTGATCAATGTAGTTTCTTTACTGTTAGAAGTATAACATATAAGCAATAACATGTCACCTGAAAAAGATTACCTTTTTTCAATCGATGACATGACGCTCAATTCGCATCAGGAAATGTTTCAAACGTGAGCTGCAAAAACACAAGTTTCTGTGTTTAAACCTTAAACGATGAACCTGGCTATTTTAATGTGTTGTACCAGGAAGGTATAGTACATAAAGTAACAGAATACTAAAATTTTCAAAAATAAATTGTCTGAACTAGTTTATGAAACATCGAAAGTTTGCAACCTGTCTAGCATGAACCGAGCATGTATGTATTTGCATGGTTTAAAACACGAAAGCTTGACTCAACTCGACTCGAAAGTCAGTTGAGCCGACTTAACTAGAAGACTCGGATAAAGTCGACTCTCTCCAACTAAATAATTTAGTGTGTGTGTGTGTGTGTGTGTGTGTGTGTATATATATATGTTACAAGGAAAAAGATGCAAAAATATGTTGATAACGTTTGATACCTTTTTAAAAAGATAGGGCCCTTAAAATCATGGGTCAAAATACCAAATGATACCGGTACGTACCGGTATCGGTGGCCAACGGTACACTATACATACCATTTGTACTGCTGGCCGGTGCCTTTTTTTTCTTCATTGTATCGCCGATACATGCAGCGGTGCCTTTTTTTCTTCATTGTATCGTCGATACATTCCATGTATCGGTGATACTGGTACGATACGTAACGGTTTTGAGGGTGGACGATACAATACAGAAAACCAAAATCCTGGCGAGTCGAGTAACTCGGCCGACTCACAGAGTTTTAGAAATGTGTGTATTTGTAATAAAAAATGAGAAACAGTCATGATCCATAATGTGCGCGACAGAATGAAGAGTCAATTTCCTTGGTAATAAATGTGTGTAACTCTTTCAGAAGATGTGCATGGCTTGAGAAATCAAAACTCTTAGTGTATTAAAGTTGCAGATACTCGAGAATCTAAGAAAAGAAAAACTTTCAAATACCTCTAATCAAATGCATAAGGATCATCAGCGTAAGGGTTTAAAGAGCCCTCTGTGAACAAATCACCCATATTCGAAGCGGGTGTGTTGGCTCCCTTGATTACCTGCATATGAATAGATATGTTGTGATATGTGAATTAATCTGAACATAAAAGAGGTAACTCTAAGTGTCGCAGTGTATAAAGCACAGAGATATGCCAAATATGAAAGAGTTGGGAGTATACAGTTTGTTACCCTATGCGTCACCTTTTTAGTAGTGATGCTGATTGGAGATAAAATAAATACTAATAAATGGTATATGTGAGGCATATATGCATATTTTCCATAGAAGCACCCATTCTAGGCCACCTGGCATTCTTTGAGCAATCCAAGTCTTCAAAGTCGTAGCTCATATTAGGAGGCTACTGGGGGGCCTAGAAACCAATCATTGGGGGATTTGGAGTCTGATTTATGCTGTCTAATATGGACAATTGTACAGATTTTTTTAATAATTGATATTAAAGGACTTTGATAGTCTGATTGAATGATTCTAATGATGCGTGTGGTTTTTAGGCTGTGTCAATGGAAAGAGAGGACAATCCAGATGAAACCATTAAAATGATCAAAGATGTATGCCACGTTGCCTAGCAGGGTGCTTTGCAAATGGAAAGAGAGGACAATACAGATGAAACCATTAAAATGATCAAAGATGTATGCCACGTTGCCTAGCAGGGTGCTTTGCATATATATATATATATATATATATGAAGTCGTCATATGAGTAGGTCTCAATCAATAATATCGTCTTCACAAAAAATAGATAGAACTTATGGGAGATACTGTATTCATAATTTTTCTGTGTGACAGCATGAGGTGTGGACGAAGCGGAAGGCAAAATGTTTTTTCTTATACAAAATGTAATAGGCATTTTTCTCTATTTACTGCTCTTCTTAAACAATTAATCAAAACTACAAAGTCGGCTTGGCATACCTTTCTTACTTCGACAGCATCGTTTCTGACCTTGGAGTTCCTTTTGTTGATCCTCTTATGCGTCCTTGGATCCTGACAAAATACAATTAAAATAAGGTCATTAGAAAAAGGCTCAATATGAGTAAGTTGCTCTAGATAAAAACATATGTTAAAACAAAAAATAAATAAAATAAAATATAAAAAAAGACACAAAAAACAAAGTGGTGCTTCCAGGTAGCAAAGCCGCACCCCAAACATGACAGTGCTCTTTGTTTTTCTACGTTTCGTAACAGTCCTGCCATTGGATGTTTCAACTTCATATTCATGGCGTGTTACCTGCTACAAAAGAAACCTCAAAAGGCAGGAATAAATGCATACATCTTGGTAAAGTTTTCAATTGATATGAATTTGTGCTATTCAAAGATCACAAATAATCGACATATACGCCAGTGATCGCAAATTGGATAGAAGCCTGACCCACAAATCGTTTCGGTCTGGTCCGGTGTAAACCCGTTCAAAGCTGTTAGTAAAAGTCAGAAGTATAAATGCTATTACTTCTCCGTTCCTCCTCTCTGTGGGTTATCAATGACCAGTTTTCTAACATTGGAAGCCGAAATTATATAGGAGTAAGAATCCAGGATCATCGCCAAGGATGAAAGTGTAACCTAAACAGTTAAAACCACGGAATCATCACTCCAGACCCGAGTTTTACCAGACCGGACTGGGAGAGGGAGCGGCCCCAACTAGACCATAGACCTGATAGGCAGTCGAATAAGGACAGCTCCCTTTGGTGGTTCAGTACCAGAGCATATAACTGCTCTGGAGTATTTTTTATTTTTTTATAGAAACCACACCAGATTGCTAAATCATACGATCCAGCCATTGAACTGCTCTGACCATACAGTTTTAATTGAACTAATCGGTTTCATACGCGGAAGTTTTCTGGTAAAAAATGGCTGGGAAACACCCATTTTGGGCTGAAAATTTTAAAAAAGATTGAGCGTGGTGAGAGAGAGAGAGAGGTGAAGAGTTTTTCGAATCTGGCATTTATGAAAGAGTTAGAGAGAGTGGTGTAGAGCTTCTTTCTCCGGCACCTGCGAGAGAGAGAGAGAGAGAGAGAGAGAGAGCTCTAATTTCGTAACCAGCAAGGACACCTGAGAGAGAGAGAGAGAGAGAGAGAGAGAAACGGAAGCAGCATTTGATCTTTCTTCTTCATCCTTTTCATTTTTCATTTTTTTAAGGGCTCTCTAAGAGAGATGTCAACATCTCATCAACTGATGTGAGAGCTGTCGATTCTCTGTTCAGAAAAAGTTTACCTTCTAGGAGAAGGTCACTTATAAAACTTGTACACATATCTATATATTTCTATAATGAGGCCTGGGACTATGAGTTCAAACGCATGCCGTTGCAGGGTCCATCCCTACGTGTGAACCAGCTAGGCTCCACGTGGCACCCATCCACTGGATCGGATGCCACAGCAAGTTGCCCAAGGTCGATCAGGTCCATACCAAAAAAAATAAAATTAAAAGGCTATTTATCCACTGTTCAAATAGTGGTCAAAGGTGCAAAATTTCAATGCATCATGTTCAGGCAGCAGATGGAAAACTATGACTTGGTTTTTGAACGGATGGTCAAAAAAATATTTCTTTCCTAAAATCCAATGGATATGGTTACAGGATGGGTGTAACTTGAGACCATGTACCACGTGGCACGTGATCTAGCATTCAAATGCATGGGTCACACCGTGTCAACAGTTGGACAGGTCTGACTGCAGTCAGACCAGTTTAAACTGGACCGGTCACTTTTCCATTTTCCCTCCAGTCTGGTTTTCAAAACATTCACACTGATATAACACACACACACACACACACACACACACACACACAAAAACACACACAAATACATACATACATCATGTGTGAGCTAAAGAGCAGCAGTATAAGTTACCTTCTTGTGCTGAGGAATACTCATTTGGCTTCCTGTGTTTCCTTTATCTACTTTCTTCAATAAATTTGCCACAGGAGTGAGCCTTGTACCTAGAAAATTTACATCCTGGAACGCATGGAAGATCACAATCAATGTGCTATTATATTCTACGTTAATCAATTACTTGTAATTTATTACTGCAAGAGGCTAGACCGGTTTATGTTTATTTCTCACTTTGCCTCTGTTATCCGGTCTCTTAGTAGCAAGCTGGCCTCCCTTTCCAGCATCAGCATCCATTTTCTTGATTGATGAAACAGAGTATTCCTGTAACAGAAACGGAGCAGTGAATTGATGTAAAGCTTGAGACTACAGGTTGGAAATCTCGAACGAGAACCACAAGAAAATTGTACATGAAGCTAAGATAACAGGAAGAATATTATATATGGTGGCTATCAGTGAAGCATAAGATGACAAGGTGCATGTGTTGGTGGATTCTAAAGGTATTTAATTGTCTTACTCATGGTTTCTTATTCTTTAGAGACCCAGAAGGCATTAAAGGTCATATATTCTTGTTTTTTAGCATGGTATGAAGGCATGATAGAAGCCAAGAGTTTTTTAGCTTCCAATTCAATATTTTGTGTCTCTAATAAGAAAATTATTGTTGTTCTTTTTTAAAAATTGGTTCTTTCTTTTATTAATGTGCACATAACCATCTTAGCATCAAGTCATCCAATTGTTGGCTCACATTATTATTATCACAATGCTAGTGTCTCAACTTTCAATGTGACATTATCATTATTGTTCACAAAAAAATTGGATAAAAAGGTCCCTATAACATTGTAAAAAGACAAATAACTTGAAATGGAACAGTGTTTTGGTAAAAACACCCCTTACTATGTTTTTAATTCTAAGGGACAACATGGGCATTCTAATAGCCATCAGTTCATAAAATGCTGAGTCATAAAATGTACCTACTGTCCCTTGGTAATTAAACGAATGTCAAAGGGGTTTTCCCAAAATTTAGCCACATTCCACTACCCATTGAGTAATCTTTACAACTTGGTATGGGCATTTTTTTTTCTCAAAAATGTGGACAATGCTAATGTCAAAATGAACTCATTGGCATTAGAATTCCTTAATATATATATATATAGAATTCCTATATATATATATAGGAAAAGGTGTCCGTCCTCCATAGGAGGACGGTCACCGTCCCACGTGGAGCTCCACGTGGCACCCAAAATATTGTTTCAATGCCATGTGGAGTTCGGGTGCATTGCTTAGATCATCTATGAAAAAAAAATAATTAAAAACTCATCTCCACAATGTGTTTTTTGAACCGTGAAATGTGGACCAATGAAACTCGTCAAACTTTGACTTGTGGGTTTAAAAAGTTTTGTTCTAAATTTATGTTCTTAATATTGATCTAAACCGTCTACCTTTGCTCCACATGACACCCAAACTGTGTTTTGGGTACCACATGGAACTCCATGTGTATCTTGGAAGACGGTCACCGTCCTCCATTGGAGGACCTAACCGACTCCCATATATATATATATATATATATATATATATATATATATATATATATATATATATATATATATATATATATATATATATATATATTGTGTGTGTGATTCCAGTAAGGTACTTTGAAGGACTACCTTCATTGTACACCAATCTCCATGTGGAGCAAGGTCCCATTGTTTAAAAACAATATTTTATTTTTATACTTTCAAAAACACATCTCCACCATGTATTTTTTAGGCTTGAAAAAGAACCATTGAATTTGAGTCAAAATTTAACTTTATATTAATATTCAGTCTCCAAATTATATTTTTTTTAATTAATTTATACTTTTGTGGGAACTCCGTGTGGTATCAATCAATGGGTTGGTATTCACATAAATTTTGTACTTAAAACATTTAAAGGCATTACAAGCATGGGTCAAAATCTCGGATTACCGGTACGTATCGTTCAGGGCCCTGAACGATATATACCGGTAGTACCATCCGATACATTGAATGTATCACCAATACATTGACTCAATGTATCGGCCGATTTTTCTTTTTTTTTCAAAAAAATTTGAAAAAAAAAAATTTAATGTAAATTATTTATTTAAAATATTTTCAATTTTTTTAAGGTATGTACCTTTTTTTTTTTTGAGCTTTGTACCTAATTTTTTATATTTTTTACGAGGGCATTCTTAGCTACTGGAGGGGAAAGAAGAGGAGAAATGATACAATGGGGAGAGAGAAACACTGAAGAAGAGAAGACAAGAAAAGGCTCACAGGACCCTTTCTAGTACAAAAAGGGGCTTAAAAAAAATTGAATATATCAGACGATACATTCACATCATCCGATACATTGAAAATTTCAATGTATCACCCAGTACGACCGATACATTGGCTGGGCGAATCACAACCAATGTATCATACCGGAGCTAGCCGATACCGGTATGTACCGATCGATACTGTATCGGCCGAGATTTGGACCCATGATTACAAGCCTTAACCATACTTTAATTTTTCGCTTTTTGTATGTGCGGCAACTTGGACACAAGGAGTCACAATTCGGTCAATATCGATTGCACCAATCTCAAGCATAGTTTTTTTTTTTTTTTGATCGGTAACGGCACGAATTTGAATTAAAAAAACAGTAAGGCGTGAGAGAAAACAAAAACAAACCACCCCGACCAAAGGCACCTCGCGCCACCAAAGTGGCCGCAAAGCAAGAAATACAACAGAGAGGAAAAAAAGAAAAAACAAAACAGGAAAAGAGGGTGGGGATGGGTAGAGGAGGAACCCTATAGGAACTAAACCGGGTCCCACATAAGAGGGACTCCACCAGCCCCCTCCTTGTCCAAAACCACCCAGCAGCACATAAGGTCCCGGTTCAAAACCGTCCCGATAGGGCATCGTCTCCTATTAAAAATGCAGGCATTCCTCTCAAGCCAAATGCTCCATAACACAACAAAAAAATTGATTCTCCAGAAGGCCCCCATCTCTTCCTCCACGCTGATTTCGAACCAAGCCAAAAACTGTTGTGAGACAATACCCAAGGTACCCACACCATGTCGAAGGATTTGAGGATAAACCCCCGAATTTTGGCAGCCACCCAGCAGTGTAAGAAAAGATGCGACGACGATTCTTCCGCTTGAAGACACATGGTGCATACATTAGGGAGATCTTTCCCCCTCCTAATCAGTTGATCAATCGTGAGAATCCTCTCTCTCATCAAGGTCCAAGAGAAAAATCGGACTTTGGGAGGCATCAGTGCCTTCCATATCCCAGCCCAATTCCATCTTATTAAGAGTCGGCTCAACAAAACCCGAAAATACAACTTCATAGTAAAAACTCCCTTTTGGCTAGGGATCCAAACCCGATCATTGACCTGTCACGGACTTCTCGTCGCGCCATAAAGCAAATTCAGCACCCAAATATACAGGGAAATCTCCTCCTTCCTAAGAAGCCTACGGATTGCCATGTTCCATACCAAACCCCCCTTCTCCCTCTGAGAAGAAACAGGCCACTAAACCGTGGCGAAGAGTTTCAATTCGGAAGATCCTCGAGAAAATCTAATTGAGAGGCCTGACCTCCGCCCAAGGGTCATCCCAAAAACGAATTCAAGACCCATCTCCCCAAGAAAACCTGATCCACCGGGAGAAAAGGAGTCAGGTCCCACAAATGCCCCTCCACCACGACGAGAACGCACTTGTAATATTCACATTAATACCCTAGCAACCATCCATCCACCCATATTTATCCACCAAAACAGTCACCCACAAGCTAGCTCTTTCGCTCTCCAAACCAGCGCGCCAAAGCCATTTTCCTAACAAAGCGATGTTCATCGTATTCAGTCTATGGATTCCCAAACTGCCACAGCTCAAAGGGAGCTGACACACTTCCCAATTAACAAGGTGAAACTTTTTGTCCAAACCCAACCCCTCCCACAGGAAATTTCATTGAATTTGCTCGAGTCTCCGGACGACCCCCAGCGGGCATTTGAACAGCGAAATAAAAAAAAAAATAGGGAGGGAAGATAGGACGATTTTGACGAGTAGAAGGCAACCCTCGCTTCTAAGAAACTTCCCTTTCCACGAGACCAATCTTCGTTCAAACCTCATAATAACAGGGTCCCATGCCCTTGCAGCTGACTGACTGATGATGCCTAACGGTAGCCCCAAATAGGAGATGGGAAGCTCCACCGTCTCCCCCTCCAGCACCTCTACTATCAAATTCAGAAGCCCCCAATCCAAGACACCGCCGATTTATGCAAATTGATACGCTGCCCCGAGACTACTTCGTAGATGGAGAGGACCCCCGCCAAATGACGGAACTCTAGCACATCCGCCTTACAAAAAAGAATAGTGTCGTCTGCATACTGGAGATGCGTGATGTGCCGACCCGTCGACCCCACTTGGATACCGAAGATAAAATTTAGTTGTTAAGCACAAGTTAAAAGGCCATGGAGGGCTTCACCAACCATGTTGAACAAAAAGGGGGACAAGGGGTCTCCCTGACAAACTCCTCTGGAGCTTTTATCCCACCGACAAGCCATTAACCATCACCAAAAACCACGCAGACGAGTAGCACGCTCTCATCCAACTCCTCCATCTCTCCCCAAACCCAAATCTGCTCATCATGCAGTCTAGGCAGCCCCAATTAACGCGATCATAAGCCTTTCCCATGTCAATCTTCCACAGAGCAGCGGGGATGCTGGAGCGGTGAGCAGAATGGACCACCTCTTGAGCCATGGCCACCATATCGACCAACTGTCTCTCGACATAAAAGTTCCCTAATTAGCCAAGATAATAAGGGTCATTAAAGGCTTGATACGATTGGCCAAAACCTTGGACAAGATTTTGTAAACGCAATTGAGCAGACTAATGGGCCGAAAATCCTTAAGATCCACTGCGCCTTCTATCGTCGGGAAAAGCGAAATAAAGGTAGAGTTCAAGTTGCGACCTATAAAGCTGCTGCCATAAAACTCATGGAAAATGGCCATAATCTCAACCTTAAGCAAGCCCCATACACTATGATAGAACTCCACCGTAAAATCCATCAGGGCCCAGGGCTTTGTTCTCTCAAGCATAGTTGATCCCAATATGTCCGTAGTGTATCTGGTACCGCCTAGATATAGGTTGCTATCTACCAGCAGGTATCAATCAATACTATCATTTATCTACGCATACCGCACAGGATTGCTGATATATATCAATATAACTCGTGTTCCTATTTCATATTTATTTTGTAACGATATCAATGTTAAGATATAATTTGCGCCTCCCATTAAAATTTGTAATGGGATAATAACTTTTACATTAAAATCTATAAGCTATTTAACTTGATTTTTTTTCTAGATAAAAATAAAGACATATCAATATAAACCTGTTTCCTTTTTTATATTTATTTCATATAAAATAGTATAGATGTTACTTAAGACCATCGTTTGGACCTCCCTATTAAATATATAGTGATATAAGAATTTTTTTTAAAATAATTTCGTTATGATAAAACAATTTTTTTTTATATAAATCAATGCACCAAAGATATTTGGCAAGGCTTCAATAATGATTTGTCTTAAAATGAAGATTTTAGAAATCTTGGGATCTTAGGCAGAACTTTCAAGTTTATTAATAGATGTTCATTGCCTTGCCATTATCTCTCATTTGTATTCGTAAATTTAGTGATTTTTGGGTTGTTTCAATAAGGAACTATGCAGAATAAAGCCATTTTGAAAAGGAAAAGTTACAGTAGTAGGGTTGTAGATATATATAATTGTATATTGTATATTTCCAAATTTAGTATATTATTCACGAATCGAGATTAGTAACACATCAATTCATCATTGTGCTCAATCATACCTTTACTTAACACTGGTGTGCAATTTATATGCATTAGGAAATAAAAATATTCAGTATGCTAAGTTATTTCCTTATTTATTGTTAAATTATTAATTGTGCAATACATATTATTATGTAATAAAAATACTTAGTATGCTAAGTTATTTAGTTATCTATTATTAAAATATTAATTAATCATCACTGGAGTGATTATTTATGTATAAAAGTGCCTAATTATAATGTACGCATAAAATATTATATTTGTTTTGAAATAGTTATTATCTTTTCAGATTTTTTCAAAAAGAAATAAGGAAAATCATCTCATAACACCAATATATGTACCCATATATTGGTCTTGCCACCTCGAGAGGTAGCCAATGTGGCACCAATACCAGATTTTTAAACCTTGCTTGGACACTTTGAGTTTCAAGGTGTGGGAGATTGGGGCATGCTTAACCATCTTATTCTATTAACATCTTTTCTAAAACTCCTACATTCTTTAACAGATGATCATTACTCAGGGAAATTATTAGTCTATTTTTACTGCCCTTCTAGGTAAATCATAGTATAACAGTGAGTTCTGGTATCATAATACAAGTTCATAGTACCATCAGATAGGATGCACTAAGTGAGTTTCCATGGGAAAAAGTACCACTGTGCCAACCAAAAGTTCTATACATTAATCATTACCAGAGGTTGCCGGGTCTAGACGAGTACCATGATGAAGATATATATGCTAAAAAAATCAATGGAATATGGTTTCAGTGGCACTAAATGCTTGAGAAGTTTGATGATAATTCCAATCATATTAGGAGGTCCTTAATAATATCATTTTGAAATCATAGACATAGACCACCCCTTTGCACAGAAGGAATAAGGGGCTTCAAATATTTGCTAGAAAGAAGATAGATAAGAATAAGTAAAATGAAGATTATGATATCAATTTCCAAGCCATTTTTTCAGATAATGTGAACTGATAAAGAATGAATTGCCTTTTCATGACTATAAGTTTTGGCACTACACCTGCGAGTTAACTTCTTGATCCTCATTTTGATTGCTATCCATTACTTTCCATTGCAATTGTAACAATGCTCTCTGCTTCTCTTCCTGAATACTTGGCAACAAAGTTAAAAGAAGGCCCAATGAGCTAAACTGATATGTTCATCCTCCTGCAAATATATACCTTTGACTTCTGGGCATCCAGTTCCTCCTGGAGTTTTTTACACTCATCTTCATGTTGACGCCTCAAACCTTTTATTTGAACTTCGTGTTCTTTCCTCAGCAACATGCTTTTCTATATTTGTCAAATAATTTACAGTTAGAACTTGAATTAATGTAGTGTATGGCTCTCAGACAATATAAACCATGTAATTTAATTTACCTCCCGCAACTCGTTTTCAGCTTTAAGTTGGATACGTTGTAGCTCCTCGGTGTGATGAGCTCGAAGGTTCTGCTCCTTTTTATCATGCTCTTGCTGAATTCGATTAATCTGCAAAATGAAAAGAGGTCCAAATTTATGATAATTAAACAGGGAATATCTTAACACAAAACAAAATAAGTATTAGTTAATCCAAAACAAAATAAGCACCAAATAGAAAAAATCATTAATATATTTCCCTCGATAACAAGCTTTGAAGAACATGCTTGAAGAAAACATTTAGTAGTGCAATACAAAATATACTCAATATGCTCGTGCAAATGTATTATGGTGTTGTGGGGAAGAGACTACTTGGCGGGGAACGCCAAGATCGAGAGCCTTGGATTTGGGGCCACAACAGATTTTCGATTTCAGAAAGGCCTAAAGAGGACACAAGCCCGAGTGCTACAGCTTCAGGAGAGAAACGGAGGCTGAAAACGTCATTAGATGATAGGCATCCATAGGTTAAGGACGGACGTCCGTACATTGGAGTGCTCACTGTTTAGTGAGCATGGACGTCCATGACCACCACAGACGTCCGTGACCACAGGCGACAGACGTCCGTGGACGACATTCCGCCCCACGACGGAACCTCTAAATTTTGTGAAAACTTACCTTTTTCAGTCTTTTAATTGTTTTAGGACTCTTTATTTCGTGTTATTATTTAGTTGCCTATATAAAGAGGCTTGTAAACACACTTTAATTAGTTTTATGAATATTATTGAATGAACTTTTGCTTAGTGGAGAGAGATTCTTCTTCCCCGTGATGGGTTTGGTGTGAGGCCAAGGGAGTGAATCTCATCTATTTTCTTTGATCTATTATTATCTTTGCTATCTTTCAATCTCTGTTTTGTTTTAAACCTTGATCAACTTGTTTCGTATTCTAATCCCTAATCTATTAGTTTCTTGATCCCAAAACCCTAAGCCTATTACAAATCCATAAACCTGTTCCAAACCCTAAATCCCTTCCAACCCTAGCTTCGCCTGAAGCCCTAAATCTACCCAAATCCTTCAACCCTAGTGAGAATCTTTGAATCTACATCGGATCGAAGACGAACGCCCAAGCATGGAAAAGCTAGAGTTCTATCTCTAGGCCCGATCCCGCCTTAAATCTAACAGGACTTGCGCATCGGACTGGACCCTATCCGGATCTCGCGTGATCTACCTATCAGAATTTCTAAAATCCTAAGGTATCATGGTAATTTTGATATTAAGATTGAATTTCTTTATTTAATTTCGGCAAATCTTTATAAAATCATGATGCACGGATTTTAGGGTACCATCCCACGTCACTACTTATTCATAATTTACTCACCACAACTGGAAAACGACTAGAATCATCCATAAAAATTCTCGTCTAAAGGAATTTTAGTTTCTAACTTGTGAATTTGGTGCATTCATAAATGAAATGGACCTAAGCTATATAGGAATGCTATTTGCTTGGAACGGTGTTGCATGGACACCCATGCAGGCATGATGTTTGACAAGTAGTAAAGTCGATTTTGACGCACTAAAAAAATCTGAAATTATTCATTTGCCTATAATATAATATCTATATATATATATATATATATATATATATATATGGAAATGATAATGTCACAGCTGTCATTGTGACATTAACATCATTCGCAAAAAAAAAAAAATTGAACATAAATTCTATTATTAAGGTATGAAAACTACTAGAAAGGATGGTGGAATTAGGGGGGTCGTAAAAATGACACCTGTATATTGTTGCAATTACTGAGAGAAAATGTGGATGTTCTATGAGCATGTTGCTTAACATTCTATGATCTTGGTGTTTAAAATGTAATATACAGTCAAACTCAACGCGTTAAAAAACTCCAGTCGTCAACCCAGTTAGGTAATCACAACCTATGATACTTAATTCGCTGGTTTGCCCAGAGAATTGCGAACTGGATCAAGCGAAGCAGTTCGCCTGATAATAGAGAATTGCGAACCCGAATTCGAATTGAATGAATGTGCAAACTAAATAACATGTCACAACTCATAAGGACTACCTTCACAATAGTCCCAACCTTTAAAAAAGATGCCACATGGACCAAAGGAACACTATATAGATCACTTTAAAAAACTCATTAAAATGTAAATAATTAACAATATTCAACTGTCCAATTTGCAAACAGTATAAATCACATGGTGAAGATCAGATTTTTTTATATTTTTTTATATTGATCTATGCAATATCCCCTTGGTCCATGTGGCGCCAAAAAAGAGTCTTGGGTGCCACATGACACCTTTTTTGAAAGATAGGACTACAAAACCTTTTTCACACACATATATATAGAGAGAGAATTTTAAAAATAAACTAATTCAATTTGATGTTAATATTCTAAAATATAGTATTGATTTTATAATTTTTCATTTCATTTATTCAAATAATATAGAAATCACTAAACCTGCCATACATTTTTCTGGATATCACACACCAACAAAACAAATGATCTGCCTTATATTTAGATCACTAAATTTTGATACTTACCAATGCACAGTGTTCCTCCTGAACACGCATTAAATTTTGGTGTGCTTCTTCTTTGTTCGCTGTAATTTTTTCATCGCATTCTTTTTGTGTTTCTTTAATAAATTTCTCGGCCTGAAGGTTCAAGCAATTCAGGGACATGAAAATATCAAATACAAGTTGCATTGTACTAATATAAAGAAGACAATACCTTTTCTTTCTCAGCATTAACAATCTCCGACTTCTCAAGCTCATATTTCCTTCGAATATCATTAATTGCCTAATCAAACTCCAGTTAGTTTTCAAACTAAAGCAAATTCGCCAAAATATATTGGCAGTTCATGTAATGGATATAGAAAAAAACCTGATCATTCCTTTGAGATATTTCCTTTATATGTTTTGTTAACTCTAGCTGTTTACCTTCCAGCATCAAATCATACTGCTTTTGAGCATCTGCGAGTGTGCATTCAGATGCAGCAAGTGATGCCTGGATCTGAAAGAAATAATCCAAATACAAAAGTTACAGAACCAATAATTTTTTAAATATTCAGTTCAGCCTTGGTATTTCCATTGAATTGGACAATCCAACCGCTTGTTTATTATACCTCTAATCTTTCTTCTTCCAACTGCTTCTCTCTGTCCTTTAACTGCAGATGAAGTTCTTCCTTCTTGTCTAGACTGTCACGAAGCTGGCTGATTTGATTCTCCATCGAAATAGCATGATGGTTACTCTTCTCAATCTCTTTCTGAAGGGTTTCTATTTCGTCCGCTTTCTCTTTTAGGATCAACTGCACTTTAATTTCATTATCTTGATTTGCAGATTCTAAACTTGAAATTGTCCGTGATAAATCCCTCTGCAAAGTTTGACAAAACATATTCAGTACACCAATATTTCATTCTACTACTTAATTTTATGAGTGAAGAGTGCTCAACAAACCGCTTGGTTTTCATATCCAGCCAAAGATTCCAATAGATGTTCAATTTTCTCCTCTGATTTGGTAACAGTTGCCTCCAATTCAACCTTCTTTGAAACAAGAGCCTCAGTTTCAGAACTCAATCTCTGAATTTTCTCCTCCGCTAAGCGGCATTCCTCAGCATGCTGCACCATCACAAATTCATGCATTTTCTGCAGGTCGATAACCTTATTCTTTAGCTCTTCAATTTCATATCGGAATATATCATTTTCCGATGTAACATCTACAAACTGTTTATGGAGTCGATCAAATTGGTCTTGAGCATGCTTCAGAGCTAAAAGCTTCTCTTGCTGGGCCAACTTGTAGCATGACTCAAAGGCAGAGGTCAACTGAACCACATTGTTCGAAACAGCTGCGCTCTGTTTGTCCAACTCAACTAACTTTGATACTAGGCAATGAACTAATTCTTCGAGACTCTTTATTTCTAGACCAGATGTTTGTAATTTTTCTGCAAAGTCTTCATTACTCGACTCAAGAGCAATCTTTTCTTTCTCCAAAGTTTCCTGAGTAGCTCTCAAGCATTTGCAGACTTCTTCTTTTAAGCCCAACTCATGCTGCACCTCTTGCAACTTGAAGTTAAGATTCTGAATGCCCACTTTATCTTCTTCAATAGTAGCTTCTAACTGTTTGATTGCAGCATCTAAAAGCCAAGAACATGTGTACATAGATTTCATTATCCATAGCAATCTTGTAGAAGTGCTCTATGAACAGCGAATACATTGATTATAAATGTTTTGAAAATGTTTGGAACAAAGATTATAGATATTGTCTATCAACCTTATTAAGACTCGAAAGTCAAAATCCCTCAAAAGCCAGGTAGTACACATCCAACCGTAGAATTTTGGAAAATGCATACCTTTTTCTTTTACGAGGGTGTTAGTCCTGATACATTCGTTGCTTAAAGATTTTTCTGTTTCCTCTTTCTCATGTCTGAGCTTCTTCAGCTCTTGTTGTCCTACAGAAAATCAAGAACCAAGCAAATCAGATTGTGTATGAAAAGAGGGTTGTACCAACTATGTAATTTTTTTCTTTTCTTCTGGAACCACTCAAATATCGATCTCATGTTATCTCACTCAATCAAATAATTTACAAAAAAAAACGGATACAACTTGGTTATTGTATGACACAACATGAGAAAAAATGGCCTAATGCGATAGATATAACATAATAAAAATTCACATGCAATTTGTATATTTGCACTGTCAGGTGACTAAGATCAAACGAATCTGATTGGACAAGATTTAAACAACGTCAGGAAGTTTTGAGATAAATTTCTTTTTTTTGTCCTTAACCTTTAAATTAGTAAATTTGTATATCACACATGTTTTCTCTCGGATATAAGTAGATACTATAGAAATAGTGAACATAGAGTATTGATTCAAAAACCAAAAATTCTCACAAAGGGACCATATATCCCAAGGTGTACCATTTCTGATAGTTTCCTCCGCAGAATCAATTTTTGCAGACAGGGCATTAATTTGGTTGTCAAAGTCATCAAAAGCTTTTGAACTTGATGACAACTTTTCCCCGAAGAGCTTCTTAGCGTCCTCAGCTGTGCACAAAAGTTTATACTGTTAGATAGTAATCCTTTGGAACAAATTGGACAAGGGATAAAATCCAATCATTTAGGGGGTCATACTGTCATTAACAATGCAACTAAGACCATCAGGATTAGCACAGATGCTTACTGATCCAGATTCTCTTGGATGGGTCACAGCCATTGTTCAAATTATCGCCAAATACATGTATAGTACAGGCCTGTATCAGTATAGGAGATGCTAAAAAGCAGGTTGTACAAAACAGTAGCAGTTTAAGAGGCTGGTACAAGACCGTACCAAAACCAAAATTTTGTACCATGATCATAGCTTAAAAACCACATCAACGAGAAATTCCCAACCATCGGAGCAATCACCTATTCACCTACATTTGGACTGCCTATAATAGGTAATTGAACACAAATCGATTTTTTCCTTTTTTATATTTGTCACTAATTTATTGCAAAAAGACCAGAAGAAATTTGTATAACAAAAAAAAAATTGATTTATGGTCCATCCAAGAGGCGGCCGAAGATAGAATGGTCTGTATTGATCGTATGTATGCCAAGAGGTGGCGAAAAGAGATGTTGTCATTTCCTCAATGGAACAGCCTTGGGAGTCCCTCTCTTACAGGAATCAAGCAATATAGACCAAGAAACCCTACCTTCTAGAACCTGAGCAGATAAATGCTGTACAGTTTCTGTCAGTTGATCACACAGCGTCTTTGTTGAAGATAGTTTTGAATCCAATCCTTTCCAGAGCTTTGCATCTTCATTCTGCTTCACTTTCAGCTTTGCATTTTCATTGCTTGCCCCCTGTAATTTTCCCTCCAATGTACGGATCTGCTCTTCAGATTTCTTCAGTTTTGTGCGCTGCATCATTTCTCACAATGGTAGATAGACAATAGCTCAGAAAAATATTTACAAGTCAACTCTCTGATTTACTCGTAGCTAAAATCTAAAGAAATAAGCCCCCAGAATTTTGGATAATATGAAATTTTAAAAAAAGGAGAGGACTGCACTTGAAGCCCAGTAAATTAGATGACAGGTTAATGAAGATTAAGAGAATTAGGTGTTAAAAGTTAAAGCGACAACCACCACCTAAAGCCTAGGAAGGAAAATGAGAAAACTGTCAAAAACTTGAACAGACTTCAAGAGAAAATCTTGAACAAAAAGTAGCGAAAATGAGAATAATCTGTGAAGAATTAGAGCGAGGAAAGTGTAAGAACTAGTAAATCAAACTGCTGAACGCCAAGAAAAAACAGAAAATCTAGAAAAAAAAAAACTCCAAATGCGAAAGCAGTTATTAGTGAACTTCAGACATGCAATACTAAAACCCTAGTAGATTCCAACAATCCAAATAGAAACAGAAATCATTGAAAAAAAAAGAAATGAGTAAGTAGAACGTTGAAGTGGAAGTGGAGAAGTATGTTTAAAAAGACTAAATCCTAGTAAACTGGAGCTGATATACAATGAGATAAGAGATTTGACGATAAAAATAAAACCCAATATCTAGTAAATAACAATCTAATCTGGCAATTCAGTGGCTACATAAACAGTTACCAGTAACTAAACCTAAAATCTGCATATGCCTACGAAGAATACAAGGGAGAAAGTTTAAGAAAAACTATATTGGAAGCTTCAGAAAAAGTCCTGAAAAAGAAATTCAAAGTAAACATGCAAAACTTAAATCCTAGTAGATCTGACGCAGATATTTCCAATAGTCCAAATACAAACAGAAATCATTGAAATATATATATATAGTGATCAGAAAGTGGAAGTCTAGAGAATTATGTATAAAAACACTAAATCCTAGTGATCCAGAGCTGATATACATAGATATAAGAGAATGGACAACAAAATTAAAATAAAAACTTAAATTTAGTAAATAACAACTTAATCCAGCAATTCACTAGCTAAATAAACAGTTATCAGTAACTAAACCTAAGATCTGGAGATCACTACAAAGAATACAGGAGAGAAAGCTTAAGATAACTAAATCGAAAGATTCAAAAAAATCAGGAGAAAAGAATCCAAATACGGAAGATATCACAATAATTAAGCTCCCAAATTTAACGCAGAAACAGATTAAGACATTCAGAAGACCAAAAAAAAAAGGCATCCGTTTTACCGCCATTTCAAGATCCGTTTTCACAGAAGCTTGTTCTTTAACCAGCTTCTCTGAAACAGATCAAATCAACAACAAAAATCGTCATACAGCATCAATTTTCGAAAAAACAAAGGAATTAAACTAAAAAACGAATTGATTCCGAAAACAACCTGCCGTGAGCTTTAGATTCGTGAAACTTCCATACGAAATGGAATCAGAAGACGAACGTGAGGAGATGGGGAAGGCTTTGGCGGCTGTGGATCCAGATCCGGTTGAGGATCTGAATTGATCCAAGTTTTTCAGACTCGAAAACCGTAACTGATTCATGGAGATTTGGGAAAGAGAAAAGTTTTGAAGACGAACGAAACCCTGGAGAGTGAGCTCTCGGTTTCTTCAGAGCTCTCGAAAATAAAATGGTTGAATGAAATCGAGCGCGCAAATGGGTATTTATAGAGTTTGTATTAGGTACACCGATGAACCGTGTACTGCCTACCGTACAGGGACAAATCTCAGTCCGGCTGAATAAACATTGGACGTTCACAGGTTTTTAGTACCTGGAAAATTCGTGCTGGTACTCGATCAGAGTACCTACACGGATTGGTGGAGTTTCGTATTAGAGTGCAGCCTTGGTTGTTGGCTGTTGGCACTCGGGCAATCTCTCTGTAAGCATTTATCTTCCACGGGTCTATGTGTACATTAATAAATGGGACATCTCACCAATGTTATATGCAATATCTCCTTGCGTGTGCACTTTGTGACGGCATACAAAGGATGCATGATTAGATAGCCACATATGATGACTGGTGTCTATGATTGTGCAGCCAAGAATAGGGTGTAAGTAAATGTGGTGGATAAGGTGAGGGAGGCATTCAAAACCGATGAGGTGGTGAGAATAGACTTCAATATTGCAATTATTGTCAAGATTCCAGTTGAGCTACAGATCCAATCACTTCAAATTAGGAACATTTTTTAGAGTTGGTAGAGAAAAACCTATTGAAAATGGTGTAGTAAGTTTTCTTTTGTCGTGTAAAATGAGAGAGGTTTTCAACTCCACCTTAACACTGTTTTCCCAAATTAGGTATTCAAAATTTGGTTGATGCCAACACATATCGGGAATTTATATTGGTTTTCATCTGATTTGACACCAATACCTATAACCGTATTGGCTGATAGTGGTTGATACGTATCGGCGAGAGGACACTTGGTATTGACCTACAGGGATCAACATCGGCTTGGAAGTTGGAAATACCACCACTAGTACCAAGTTCTTAAATCTTCACTTCAAAAGTGAGAAATAAAGAGGACATTGAGTTTCAATCAATAAGCCTAGTTGAAAGAGGACATTGAGTTTCAATCAATAAGCCTAGTTGAAAGGATATATAAAATAATTGCAAAGTTTCTGACTTATAGATCTAGGCGCTGACTTGTGATCTAATTTCTTCTCACTAAGAGGGCTTCGCTGAAGGCAAACAGATTTGGACAGGATAGTGGTTGCCAATGAGACAATTCACGTGTTCATAAATCATGTTATGAAGTGATTTTAACAAACCTTTCTAAGGATTATGGCAAAATTAAGTGGTCACTCTTGATGCATATTCTCGAAAGAATAAATTTTAACATTGAAGGGAGGAAATGAATTTATTGTTGTATGTGAACTCCATTTTTTTTTTGTCATGATTAATGGTGGTCAAATGTGGTATTTTCATTCCACCATAGGTTTGAGTCAAGGAGTCCCTTATCCTTGTTGTTTAATTATTTTGTACTTTTTTTATTTTTAATGTCAATTGTTATTACTAGTAGGTCATGAAATGTTCTTTTGTTAAATATTGTATTATTTTCATGTTCGTTTATATTTGTCCTTCATAATGATTAATGTAAATACTACATGACAGTGACTATTATGCAATACTAGTCGAAATATATTGGAAAATGTGTTTCCACATCTGTCATAATATTGAAGTTGAATGTGGAAAGGCATATGATAGAGTTAATTGGAGGTTCCTCAACTATATGTTGAGAAGGATGGTAGGTAAAAATGGAGGACATGGATTGGAAATTGTGTGCCCATGACTCGATTCTTGGTTCTAACAGAAATATGCATGCTCTCGCTATACCACTCATTCCATCTTTCTCCGAGTTACAGCCAATATGGCTTTCTAATGATGCTAGATTCATCTCTCGATCTCCGGGCAATTAATGGGGCCACAAAGGGATTTTTCAAAAGTACCTGGGGGTGAGATGGGGAATACCTTATCCCTATTTTTTATTTGACATAGATGGGAAAGCCCTCTGTAAAATAAGATACTGGCCTTGGTGAGGGGATTGTTTAGAGGCTGTATGATGAGTAAAGGTGGTCAGATCTATTCTTAATAGTATTATTCAACTTAAGATGATGAAGCATGTTTAGGTGGAAGCTTAGGCAATAAAACTCAGATAGTTGCAATCTCATTAAGTTCATGTGTCATGTTACAAGTTTCAACTACTCATGCTTGGTATTTTATATTCAATGGCCTATAAGGCTTTTATTGTAAAATTTCAAGAAGCATAAATTTATCATTGTCATCCTTTTTTATTTTATTTTATTTTTATTTTAATAGGTAAGAGCAAGGGCATCAAATTTGGAGCTTTCAGCTGCTGGAGAAATCAGTTTAATGAAAGGCCGAGATATTCATATACATTTTCCTCCAGGGGCGGTACCAAAGGACAGACCAATCAGCATTAGCCAATGCACTTCCAATTCCCCAACTGACTGGTGGAACTCTCCGCTTTACAGCAAGTTGAGTTACACTCAGATGGGTCAGATGAAGTGGGTCGGAGACAACCACATGATCTATGACTCAAAGATCCTAAAAGAAAAGCTGCAAACAATCCGGAGTGCTATAAACAGCCATTTTGAGACAATTTAACAAACACAGTTCAGATTTCATGATACAAATGTTGTTGTTTTCAAAGAGACGAATAAGCCTGCATGGACACATTATTTAATTTTTTCAGATGTTAAGTGAGATATATATTATGCTTTTTTTTTTTTAGTAAGTATTGGATTTCAATTCTCTTAGCCATGTATGTCGTGTTTCAGTGAGTCTCTGGACCATGAATGGTAGATGGGGAAAAAATAATTAATTTATAAAATTTAAAAAAAAAACAAATAAAAAAAACCCTACACCATCGGCGTAGGGTCGTTATTTTGTAGTGTGATCTGCAAGTTTAAGAGCCTTAAATTCCTTGCATTAATTCTAGTGTCTTGTCAAGTATGGTTGTTGATCAAGCATGGTTGTGGATCATGTCAATCGAAAAAACAGCAGTTTGTGAAGTATATGGTGTTGTTCGAGATAGACACCTTTGGTTTCAACCTGGAGGATTGAACTCTAGCATGATGGGGATGAACTTGTAGCTGAAGCTTTATTTTAGAAAACTGACATAATTTGTTATAAAAGTTTTGTAGACACCTTCTGCATCAGAGAACTTGTAGGTTGGGGATTAATTTTAAATTCTCTTTTGGATTTTTTTCTAGATTTTTTAGATATCTATCCGGCATAGCAGCTTTTTTTTTTATTTGTACCACGTGTAACCTCGTCTAAGCCGTATGATTTGAAGGCCATGATGTAAAGATCGTTGCTTCCAAAGATACACAAGAAACAAGATCTCTGTCACCGGTTTAACACAATCAACCAATGAATCTGCTGATTATCTTTGACTGTGTTAAATCAAATGATCAAGATCACATTTCGTGTCAAACTTAGGCAAGAAAGATCTTTATATCATGGCCTTCAAATAAACGACTTAGATGGTGTCTTATGTGGCACAGATCTCGAAAATGCCAAAAGTGTTTCTTCTAAACGCGTGCTACTGTACTAATCTCGGGTACAAGTTGTAGCTCCACAAAAAAAATGCAGATTATTGTCGGCAACCCTAACCTACCTATAGAAAAATATTAAGGACTATTACATGTAGCCATATCTACAAGCAATAATGTTATTCCTAACGGCCTACTCCACCGAAAATATAGTCAATACCAGCGGTCTCAAATGGAATAGCCGCCGACAAAAAAATTTCGTAAATTTAAAGAGCATCCGCGGCGGTAAGAGACCGTCGGCAAAGAAAATATGGCCGCCAATGATTAGAACAGTTAGTGACTGTTAAGAGAATATTGTCGGCGGATCATAGCCTGATCTACAAGGAAATATATGTTCGCCGTCGGCAATTGTGACGGTTAGTGACCGTTAAAAATACCATTGTCGGCGGATCATTACAAGCCGGGAAAAAATACGCGCTTAAAAGTTCGGCGTCATCGGTCTACCGCATAAACCAAATTTACTGGGATAGTGATGCTTCATAAGACAAAATATCTTAATTTTAGTGATTCTCCCAAAAAAATTTACGCAAATAGTTCTTTTCAATGTAATATATAACAGCTATAAAAATGTGTTTTTACGAGACAAAATTACTGCGAAAAGAACACTCATATTATAACAGAAAATTACATGCGATATGAATTTTGCAGGTAATATAGTCAACATTATATTACTTGTAATATCTATATTACAAGTAATTTATTACGACGAAACAAACGTGCCCTTAGTATAAGATCCGTGGTACATGTGTTCATAATACAACCCTTTTTCTTACTGTTATATAGCCACACTGCCATAGTAACAAAGTTCGGATATGGGAATCATTAGGTAGGGTGTGAAACCGTTTTAATTCAGAAAATTTCAGAAAAAAAATTTGTGAATTATAAAAATAATAAAAATTATGAAACCTCTGTTTTGGAAAGGGGTGCAGATTCGGTTAACCAAACCAAATTGAAACTGAAATTTCAGCTTTGGGTTCGGTTTTTGCCAAATCGAACCCGACCGAAACATTTCGGTTTCAGTTAATCGAAATTCTCAACTCCTCAAACTGAAATCGAACCAAACCAATCTGATTTCGGTTTTGGTCGGTCCGATTCGATTTTCCATTTTTCTTCATATTTTTTGTATTTTTAATTTTTGGAATTTTGGATTTTTTCAATTTTTTTCCGATTTTCTCAACCTACCCAATCGATTTTCAATTTTTAGGTAGCAAAAGCAGCCTCGAAAACCGAGGAGCAGTCACGCAAACACGTGACAGATGCGGAGGAGAGTGAGAATCGAACGCACGACCTACTCCCTCACATTGGAGGGAGTGTACCAATTAGGCTAATGCCTCTTTGGATATTGTGGCACATGATTAAAAAGAAAGACTTTTTGGATATGTGGCACATGAAATACCATCTAAGCTGTCTGTTTTGAAGACCACAATGAGAAGATCTCTAGGGCTAAAGATTGACACGGAATACGATCTCGATCATCTAATTGAATATAGTCAATGCATTAACTAATCCAATGGTTGATTCTAATAAATCAGATGATGGAGATCGTGTTTCGTGCCAAGTTTTGGCCACAAAGATCTTTATATCATGATTTTCAAATCAGGCGGCTTAGATGATGTCCCACGTGACACACATCCCAAAAATAATTACGTATTTCTTTTTAACCATGTGACACGATACAAATCTGGTGTGCCAATTTTAGCTCTCAATTATTAAATATATCAAAATTTATGTTAACTTATTTAAATTTAAAAAATAATGTCTTTAAATAATAAAATAAGTGTATAGTCATAGTTTATATAAATTATGAATTTATAATTATTATTTTTTTGTTTAAAAAAAGCAATAAGAAATATGATTAAAGCATGCACCACAATGATAAAAACACATAGACTCGATTAATCAAGCAGATATTTGGCAAAAAGTTCAATAGGCTACCTCTTTTCTTTTTGAAGATTAAACAACTGGTTTTCAAAAGATGGAAATGTTATGACCTGAGTTTTTCTTAACCCATCTAACGGTAGTATATGGGGTGGAGTACCGAGCTCAATATAGGTGCTCCACAACCTTAACTTTTTCAAAAAAAAAAAAAGTCAATTTAGAATTCGGTGGGCTAGCACCCGAATCTAGACTTCATGCCATTTTGACAACTAAAATTCTAGAGAGAGAATCCTTGTGGACTCTTTCTCCTAATAGATCTCTTTCTCTCAATAGATCTTTGTTTTTCTTAGCAAGAAGAGTCTTTTTAGGACTCTAAATTTAGGTAGGTTACCTTGCCAAATCGAGACTCATATAGCCATGTCTCTCTCTATCTCTTTCCCTCTTCACGTTAAAATAGTGGCCCCAAGCACCCCCAGCCCCTACTCTCTCTCTATAAATAAAAGCAAAAGGGCTTTTTTTATTCTAAAACCCCCTCTCTCCTTCTTTCTCTATGTTGAAATCCCACACTGCTGCAAGCCTCTATAAGATCTATATAGAGGCTTCAGGTGCGTGCCACAGCTCATTGGATGGAAAGCAAGCGGTGGAGATCCATGTGGTGCCGAAGCACCATGGAAGGGCATATCATGCTTTGGAACACATGTGTCATCCATTATAATTCATGGGTTAGGCTTGCACGGAACTCTAGGGCCCCAAATTTGTGACCTCTTCTCTTTGAAAGTGTTGGATGTTAGTGTTAATGAGCTTGGTGGTGAAATCCATCTAATTTTACCTTCAAATGTCAGATCTATTAATTTGGCATTTAACACATTCATGAAGGACATTCCATTCTCATTGGGGTTCATGATCACACTCAGGCACCTGCTGCTTTCTCATCTTCGCTGATGCAGCCACCAAACACCACTACTCCTTCAATGAGATTGACGTCCTGACAACATCACGAGTTGGGTCACCATCATAATAGCATATTCGAACCACTCTAAACCCGAGCTGAAGCGATGTGTCAGATCCGATTTGCGTCAACGTGAACCCATCGATTCCAATTAATCGAAACTTTACAAAATCTTCGCGATCACGCTACTACAGGTGGGTGCCTTTCTATCCATCCAAATCTACGCTTTTACGTTATGTGATGAATATATGATGAATTTAGGAAAACTAAAATTTCTTAATTTCTTAGGTTTTGTGTAGATTCACAAAATGGTTATGGTCAAAGGGTTAACCCTATGGTTGTACCCATCGGCCGAGAACTATAGTGCATATTTCCCTTCCACATGACACCCAAGTGAGCCGGCAAAATAGATCCCACGTCAAGAATGGACTGCTGCCCTGTTTTATTTTGTTGTGCACTCGATGTGGAGGTCTAAGTTTGACCGTTTCAAATTCGATAATCCGATCAGTTTTTGACCTTGGTCAAACCTTAAACTCCCCATAAAAGTTAATGCTTTTTACATCTAATGGCTCACATTGATATAATTGTATTTATTTTCATGGACTTTAGTATTCAAAAAACTTGTGGATATATTGATTTTATACTGAAAATATTTCTTGCACTTGTTTTGAAAATCTACACTTACTTTGGCCAAAGGGTCCAGTTTGACCCATTAAATCAAACAAACCACAGACGTATGATTCGAGGCCCGTAGATCTAAATAAAGATTATTTGGCCATCTGTTAAATCGATGGTAAGATATGATTATAATAAACAAACCTCGATCTTTACACCACAGCATAATCATTAAAATTTCTGCACTTTATGCTTATGACGCCTTAGTCTAGGGTCTGATTTGACCCTTTTAGATCTCAGGTTTTTGGTCGAATCAGGCCAGTGGTCAAAACCCACTTTTTTTATGACACCATATGATTACCAAACTCGATGTCCCCAGGGCCGGCCCTGGACCAAGGCATGCCAGGCGGCTGCCTTGGGCCCCCGATTTTCAGGGGCCCCCAAATCCAAAAGCTACTTTAAAACATAGGTTTGAAAAAAAAAAAAAAAAAATCCAAATACATACAAAGGGCCCCCGTCTCCTCTCTCCAGCGCCTATCCAAATTGGCAAAACCCAAACCCTCTCCAGCCATTCTCTGATTTCTCTCTCTAAACCTAAACCCTCTCAAGGCATTCTCTCTCTATCTAAACCCAAACCCTCTCCAGAATCCAACCATTCTCCCTCTACCCTCATACCAACGAAATCCTTCGGGGCAAGGTTTGTCTACCTTCTTTATTAAGATTGATGATCCGGGTTCGAGTTTTTTTGCGACTTAGAGTGATATTTTGTATTAAATTTTTAGGCTTTGAAAGGGATCAAATTCAGAGGGGAGGTAGAGTTGGCTACTAAATTTGGGATCAAGTATGGAGAAGGTGGGATAAGGAACGTTTTAGCCTTTTAGCCTCTCAGATTAGATTGTAAAAAATGTCAGGGTTTGATCGATCTCAGCAACTTGTGGCATCAACCTCATCTCTGTTATCTGAGGGTTTGCTCAAGGTAATCAAATATTTTTTTGATTGAATTTTTTCGGTTTTGAATCCTCTTTTGCAATCGTTATGTTGTTTTTAAAATATATTTCAGACCTATAAATCAATTTTGGCTACTAAAACAATCACACTTATGTATATACTTTAATTGATAAATGGATAAAACT
Organism: Chloranthus sessilifolius; assembly: GCA_021018995.1. NCBI lineage: Eukaryota > Viridiplantae > Streptophyta > Magnoliopsida > Chloranthales > Chloranthaceae > Chloranthus > Chloranthus sessilifolius. Next base: position 112,351,896 of record CM037594.1, on the reverse strand, counting down.
GTTATAACCTAAGTGTTCGCTAAAATGTTTGAGAGAAGTTATATACTGCTATGCATATCTAGTGTTTTGCTGTGAACAGAGTATTCGATAAAATGCTTGAGACAAGATAAGTCCGAGGCATATCCAAATACCCATATATATATGCTCATCAATCATCAGACTTTGTTTGTGCAAAGAAGTGTTGTTTTGATTATGTGATTTCTGACTTGTGAGATAAATAATATATTATGCTTTTTGTTTGAGTACTAAGCTAATTGATGCCAGACATAACAAAATGTATGTTAGATTTGCTTGCGAGGCCAGTTTGAAGAGACTCGACATCGATTGCATTGATCTTTATTACTAGCACCGAATTGATCTTTTAGTTTTGGGTTTGGTAGATTTGCTTGCGAGGCCAGTTTGAAGAGACTCGACATCGATTGCATTGATCTTTATTACTAGCACCGAATTGATTCATTTTGAGGTATTTTATGCAAGTGCCACAGGTGATAATGTAACCCGCCAACTGTTCGATGAAATAACAAGGCGAAGGCTGACCTATTAAACAAAAAAAGAGAGAAGAAAATCAATCCATCAAACCCTCTCCAGCCATTCTCTCTCTAAACCCAAACCAAAACCAAAACCGTAACATGTCTATGATCAATCAAAATTCCTTTTTTGGTGTCAATCCATCGTTTGAACATGTCTCATCCAAAGAATCATACTTCTAAGTGTGAACAAAAACAATCCGATCAATTAATTTTAATATCAGCCATCAAAATTAACATCGACCATTGGTATTAGAGTGCACAAATCGGATGGTTCTTGGTGCCAATCCATCGTTTGAACATGTCTCATCCAAAGGATTATACTTCTAAGTGTGAACAAAAACAATCTGATAGATTAATTTTAATATCAGCCATCAAAGTTAACATCAAAATTAATTTTAATATTGAGCTATCAAAATTAACATAGCTAAATGGATTAGCTATGTTACCCATTGAAAATGATATGATGGATACGATTGACTATACAACTTTAATCAGAGACTTTGCCGCTAAAAATGCGGGAAGAGAAATATTTAAATGAAATTTTTTAGTATTGTATTTACGAGTATTGCATTTTCTTTTAATATTTACTTGTATTAAATTCTTAGTTACATTTTCAAATTATGTATAGTAAAATAGAATATGAGTATTATTTTATTTGTCAAAAAAAATGTGGCAAATTTTTTTTATATTATAAAATAATATGAAATAGGGGCCTTAATTTAGGAACTTGCCTTGGGCTCTCAAAATGTCAGGACCGGCCCTGGATGTCCCATATTCGATTTATTCAAATCCTAAAAATGCACCTTAAATATCATTAAGCCTGGATGGAAATTGAATCATGCAAGACCCCTAAACATCGGAAAGGCCCATGGGCCTTGTGGGTCCGTCTAGTCTATGGACCCTTAATGGGCTCGTATACCCAATGTAGTTAAATGCGCGTTTTGTAAAATTGCGGATCCAAACCTTTTGAATAGGCCCAACTCACATTTTAAGCTTAAGACAATTTTTTAGGTACATCTTCTACCCAGGCTATGAAGGTGTACGTACCCCGAAAATCGTATAATAAGGATCTGACGGTCGAAATTTGTGTAAGTCATATAGGACTTAATACTTAGCCAAATTTCACAAACGACCAGTCCATTTTCATCAGATCGATAAGATCTATCTGATGAAACTAGTTTAACATCACCTTATGATATACTTTCTGATACTCACGTACCTTCATTGTAGGTCGCCTTCTTCTCTTTCTTAATGATAAGCAAGACATCCGAATTACGAGTATTATCGTTAGATATATTCTTATTATATATTTTATTTTGTCTTGTGCGATATTCATCACTTAGAAGTACATTAGAGCATAGGTATGTTATGAAAAAAAAATAAGATACGAAACACGACTTTTAAGCCTTCGTCACGGTAGGGTTTCTTTCACGGTCATATAGAACTTGGAATATTGGTGTCTATATACGGATGTAACCCCTCTATGGTAGTATGAGATGCCACACAAAGTACATTCAAGTTACTATGGAACCCGTCCCTTGGAAAGCGTAATTTTTGAAACCTACCGCATCGTAGCCCATTTTAATTAAGTTTAAGAAAAAATGAAATATGAATATGTTAAGCTACGAGATGTTAAGAAAGTGGGGACTTAAGCTCACACAAATATAAAATCGGGGCGGGAACCTAAGCCCAGAACCGAATAATGTTATGATATGTTAAGATACGTTGTGAGGCCAGCTGAATATAAAATTAAGCTTCTACACGTGCCATGTCTTACGTGCCACTGCAAGATTCAATGTCTGCAGTCAAGACGGGTCTTAAGGACACTATGATAGCTTTGTCTCAAACTAAGGAGACATTGTGGTTACTATGCGTGCAACCTCATCAGGCTGGATGATGGTTTATGTTATGATATGGAGGTTAGGTGATTATCTACACGTGGACCTCGCATGATAGGCTCGAGCAGCGATCCTGGTACGGGTCGTTTAAACAAGATAAATAAGATACGAAGTACGTTGTGTAGGCACATGGAGTAATAATAAGACTTTTTATATACCACGTAAGTTAAGTTGACAAGACAAGTAAGAAAAGTATAAGCATTAGAAACATCATATGCACTGAAATCTATTATGTTACTTCAGTTTTATAGTTTTATAGTTATACAATGATTATGAGAACTTTTATTATGTTGTTTATATGAATTTTTAAAGGATTCGCCTTCACTCACAATATAGATTGTGGTGGATCGATTGTGTAACCACTGAGTTTACGTGACTGAGTAAATTCATCCCACAAAAAACTAACAGTTGTAGGTGAAGATATGAACTACACTGTCGGTGGACTTAATGCGGTGGTAGACTATGAGGTTTATGAGGGTAATGACATGAAGGACCAGTTAAACGACATCATGTATATATTAAATATTCCGAAAGACTTTCTAGTAGTTGATTGAACTTGTGTTTTCTGGTCATTTAATATTGTGGACTCAATATAAGTTTAATGAAGAAAATTTTGATATGAGAAAAAGATTTGATTCATGATTTTTGGAAGCCTAGTTTTATGTAAGATCTAATAAGATATGTATGTCTGCTTATCGCCTTAACAAACGTGCGGTATCATAACACGGAATTCTAGGCCCTTGAAAACGGCTAGGATTTTGGGTCGTGACAGAAAACCTACTCCTAAATCCGGCCGTTATCTAATATATGATACCATTATACTCACCTTCATACTTCCATCGACTGGTAGAGCAAATAGATTATCCTTTAATAAGCTTATTTGGTTAAGTCCAACCTGTTGAACCCTATAGGATACCTTTTATTTGTATCCATCAATCGAATCTTTTAAGACACTTATGCCAAAAACCGTTGACATCCACCGAATCTTTGAGTTCACCCACCCTGAAACACATTGACTGTATTGAATCAAATGATGGAGATAGTTTATTGTCCCAATCTTTCACCTGATGAATTTTGCGATCATGGGCGTATCATTAGACAGTCAATTTTTTATTTCATGTGGTACACACCCAAAAAAGTGATCTTAAAATCAATTTTGCGCTTGCATGTAGGGCTGTCAACGGGCCGGACTTCAACCCGGGCCGGGCCCACATTTTTCAATAATTTATTAAACGGCCCGAGCTAGGCCTATAAGAAACAGGCCCGTGTTTGGGCTTCAAAGTGTAAGGCCCGGCCCAGCCCGACCTAGCTCGACCCGGTTAGTTGAGATCCTAAAAAAAAAAACTTAATTTAAAAAAAAAAAGGTGAGAAACCCGGCCCGGCCCAGATAGCTAATTGGGCTAGATTCGAGCCGAAAAATTCTAAAAACGAGCTGAGTCCGGCCCGGCCCAGATAGCTAATTGGGTTCAGAAAATTTGGGGGTGAGCAGTCTGCCCGATCGCTAACCTGCCGAGCCTATTTTAAAAAAACGGTCATGAAAAACCCGGCCCGTTGACAACCCTACTTGCAGGTGATGTTAAGGTCACTTTTTCGAGATGTTTACCACATGAAATAAAATACTGACTGTCTGATGGTACGCTCATGATCTCAAGATCCATCGTGTAAAATATCGGGAGGATAAACGATTTCCATCATCTGATTCAACGGAGTCAATCCGTTTCAATGTGGGTGAACTCAAAGACTTAGGGCGGAATTAAAGGTACTCAGTTCAGATGTGAAGCGTAGAACAAAAAATTGACTGTCTCATAGTACACTCATAATCTCAAGATCTATTATGGGGAATACTGTGAGGAGAAACGACGTGCATTGTCATATTCAAAGCAGTGAAGATTTTCTCTGCGGGTACTCTCAAAGATTCCGTAGATGCAAATAAAGTTGCCCACCCTATATGGAGAGCTCACCTGGCTTTAAAACTGTTGGATAGGATGGAAAGAGAAAACACTGTCAAGTCAACTTATTTTTGTAGAGGCCATAAAAGTCAGGATTCCTATGTATCCCAGGGTTTTGAAGCTAGTTGAACCGTGTAAATTCAACCAGTTGGACCTAACCACAGCCCCAAGTGGATATGATATCCATTTTTGTGGAATGCCCAAAGATAGCTACATCAAGCTCATGTGGAGCTCCAGCTGGCACCTAAAATGCCGAGTGAAACTCTAGCAAGTTGCGTAGATCAAATTGTAAAAATAATAATAATAAAATAAAAATAAAAGTTGAAACCAGAGTTTTAATAACTGAGCTTAGTAGTGGGGAAAGGTCCATGCAACGTTTACACTTTGCCATTTTCAAATAATACAACTCAGTAAGCGCCTTCAAATCTGCATAAACCAGTTTTCCACTTCACTCTTTTAAAATTTACTAATAGGATTCACCTTAACCCAGTTTGCAACCCTAAAACCTATCATGGACTCCAGAAAACCCCATCTCAGTCCTTCCGGATTGCAATTACTGTTGCCAACCATACCGCGGATTCCTATTTCCATCCGTTATGTTCCCGCCTCGCCCCGTACCCGAAGCACCATATGGACCTGATTGTGTGTAATTTGGAGCACCAACTCCGTAACCGCCGCCACGCCCTGATCTAGGCCCTGTACCAGGCATCCCACTGCCGCCATATGGAGGCCCACGCCCTTGCGGTGGATATGGCCCGCTGCTATAACCTCCTCCACCTTGACCGCCTCCACGGTTGGGGTTGTAATCCCCACTAGGATTTCCGCTTTGTGGGTATCTGTTTGGAGCCCCCGACGAACGTTGGGGCTTTCCGTAGTGGTGGCTTGGACCTGCAACCACTGCTGGCTGGGAACTGTGGATGGGCTGGTTGGGTCTAGGCCGGAGTTGTAGTTTCTGACGCTTCGCATTTTCCTCATGTTGCCGCTTCTTCTTTGCCTGGAACTCATGAGAGGATTCATATTTGGGTAGGCTGTATCATCAAAGAAAGGTTATTGTCATAATTAAAATATCGGATTTTCGATATGTATCGTCTGATACATTCAATGTATGAATGTAGCGGCGATACATTCAATGTATCATTTTAATACAAATATATATATATATATATATATATATATATATATATATATATATATATATATATATATATATATATATATATATATATATTTATTTATTTCAAAAAATTCCAAAAAATTAAATTATCGGACGATAATTTGAAATTATCGTCCGAGATATTTAAATTATCATACGTATATACGAACGATAATTTGAATGTAACGTCCGATAATTTGGCCAAATAGGGTCTCTGTCAATCTGTCAAATTATTGGACGATATGAATGATATTTTCAATAAATCGTCTGATAATTTGGTCAAATGGGGTCTCTATCAATCTGCCAAATTATCGGACGATACATTCAAATTATCGTCCGTATTGGACGACATGGATGATAATTTCACCGTATCGTCCGATAATTACGTAATTTTTTGAGGTATCCGATAAAAATGGTGTTTATCGTATCGTTTATGTCCAAAACCGATACATATCGGACGATACGTATTGGTATCGGATGATATTTTGATCCATGGTTATTGTCCAATAAGAAGGAATTGAAAGTTATATAACTTTGTCCAGAGATAAGATTGTGTATGCCTAGTAACCGATAACTTACGGAGGTAATTAATCTCCTACCGTACATGTAGAGAATGAGTAGATCCTCCCTCATGGAAAGCCACCACAACCACAGGCGACAGCCCAAAAATCAAAATAATCAAATATTTTTGGGCATTTAGTCTAGATCTCGTGTTATATGGATTGTTGACCATGGATCAAAATTTCGGACGAAATCGATACATATCGGTTTCAGAGGTTACCTGGTCGATACCTTGGATATATAGGCCAATATATATTGGTATGAAATATGTATCGTCCAAAATCGATACATATCATTCAAAACCGATATCAGTTTTGGAGCAGGGGGAATGTGCATAGGAAAACCAAGATTTTGATCCTTGTTGACAACCATTGGTGTTTTGGGTACCTGACACGTCCCATACGCGTCGTTGCGTGCTACGAATACCATTAGGACTGAAGGATAGGATGCGTATTATGTACCGAACTGGTATTAGATACCTGACCTTAGTGCTATCGGTGGCATACACTGGCCTTCTGCTTTAGTCCAAATGGTCAAGCTTCCGGCAGATATACTGCTATTTATAAGCACGCAGATTAATAAAAGTAGACTTTGAACTTTCACTGATTTGGGGCTCAAAAAATCAGTGAAATAACCAAGGTTGTGGACCAAAGTGCTACCGCCGCTGGCACTCAGTTGAGGCACCTATACAAGGACAATGTACTCACGTGTAACAAGGTCCGGATTCACAGCCATGGGTTTCCACCATTAAACTGTTGACTGCCTTGAATCAAATGATGGAGATTATTTTTTATCCCAATCTTCCACACAATAAAGATTCATATCATGATCAGACGGTCAGATGTTGATTCCCTGTAGAACACAACCCCAAAAGTGACCCGATAACGCTTCTCATGGTGCGCCCATAAGCACAATAACTTTAGGGATATATGACATATGGAATCAACATCTAATTGTTTGATAGGTGCGACATGATCTCAAGATCTATTGTGTAGAAGATTGGGACGAAAAAAAATCTCCATCGTCTTATTCAAGGCAGTCAACGATTTTAACGGCGTAAACCTGCTACAGCCTGCTGAGACCGAATTTTTAGTTGCAAATACCGGTACCCAATAAAATTTTACATCAGGAGTAAGAAAGTTAAGAAACTTGGTATTAGGGTTTAGAATTAGGAAGACGAGTAGATGAAGTTGAAGGACTACAAAGTATTCCCGGCTAAAGTTCTAAAGAGCTAATAGGGAGCATAGGTGTAGGGAAACCATACCTCTTTTGGATCAGAAGGTAAAGGATCGTTCCAGATATCCTCGGCATCTAGTGTATCCTTGGCTGATATTCACTACATAGAAGAAAGAGAAAGAAATATAGAATTAGAGAAACTTAATCAAGTGTGACATGTATATACAAGTTGGATGTTCCTAGACTCTCCATCAGTTCCCCCTGTTCACAACCGGATGGTATTGGAATGTAGAGTGTAGACTGTACCATCGCCTGATTTCAGAGAAATGTTAGTGTTGGTATTTGGCCATGGTGCCGTTAGGCACAACTGATATTATGGAGATCATCTCAAGTAAATCTCCATAATATCGGTAATAAACCTTTGTTATCATATTTATATACAAATTGTTTTTATAGTATATTATATTAACTAATACTTAGTTTAAATATATTTTTGAAAACAAATCTTTGTAAAACGGTAACTGAGTTTATTGTATATTGACGGCAATATTAAGATAGACCGTTTCTCCGATTGAATGCGTATAAATTTGAACGTTAAGGTTTTGGCTATAAAAGAAGGCCTTTGCGTCATGAGCAAAACACCGAAAAAGAAAGAGAAGACGTTTGTTGAGAAATAGTGTATATTCGATCGGCGATCACTAGCTTTGCGACATCTCCCTCTTGATCTTGCGATCAATCGTTGACGATGAAACATACTTTCACAGGTATCAGAGCCAAGTTCATCATCATTATCGTAGATGAGCGACGCCAATCTCTTCTCAACGAGGTAGATCTTTCAAAGATAATCGCATCACCACTTGATCGTCCGATCATTCCCAGCGCATCAAGATTAAATTCAAATCTTCGATCAGATCTAGACCATCACCGAAATTATTTTTTTCATCGCCGAATACCATCTGAATGTATTCTCTACACCGCCATTCAAGCTCCTTAGAGAAAAGCTCCTAACCTTACCGATTGCTTTCTTGAGAAGAAAAGGTTTTTTTATTATTTCAAAGTAGTCTTTTCTGGGTAGGAGAGAAAGTGATTTCAAAAGACAAAACAACATAGTTTTCGAGTGGTGGTCCTTGTCAAACCAGCTAGCATTATCAATCCACTCCAATATTATTTTTAAATCCCAAATAGCCAAGAAAACTTGAGCCGAGCTGAGCTATTTTGGATTTAGTGCTGCTATTAATACCGGATTTATTATTTATAACTAGGTATTTTCAAGATATTGAAGTCGATACAACTCCGATTGAGGTGCTGTTTTTTCCAACAGATTCTTGAGAGTGTGGCACACATTCTGAAAATCTTCAATCTAGCATCAATACATTCTGGAGCAGCATCATTGATCAAGACATTACGGACCGTCCATGTGCAATCGCTCGGTATTGGTATTCTATCGATTGATTTCAGTCGAATCAGTCAGTCGTGCCTAAAATCTTCTCATTTAAATTTAATTTTTCATACATAAATTTAGAAAATTACTTTTAAAGTAGTGATGCATGAATTATCCAATACTAAAAAAATTATCCGATTTAAATTATCTAAATTGGAGACATAGAATGAATCAAATTCTAAGTCTGAACAAAATTGATTATGTTTTAGAAAATGAAGTTTTTGAAAAATCATCATCCAATGTTTCAAAGGATGTTATGAAAAAATATAATAAATGGGTCGACGATGATAAAATTGCTAGAACTACTATTTTTACTTTTATGAATATCGAATTGATTCGTGTATTTGAAGATTATAAAACTGCTAAAGAAATGATGAATGCTATATATCAAAAATATGGAACCACTTCCGAAACATATATTCAACTCCTTTTATAAAAATGTCATTCATATAAAATGAAAGAAACAGACTCAGTTATTGATCACGTGAACAGGATGACGGTATTGGCTAAGGACCTTGCTGCAGCCGGTAACGAAGTTTCTAACCGTCTGTAAGTCAATGCTACTTTTAACAGTCTTCCTGAGTCATGGGAACCCATTGTTATTGCGTTGAATCACTCTGCGCAAATGTGACTATGTTGAACCTCCTAATGTATTTGGGAATTGAAGAAGAAAGAAAGAATAAAAAGAAAATTACTGAACTTCTTCTCAGTGAGTCTAAACCTTCTAAAATTTTAAGAATAAAAAAAAGTTTTTTCACAAACATCCCAAAGGAAAATATTACACTTGTGGAAAATCAAGTCATTATAAATCAAACTGTTTAGAAAAATTTAAGAATAACAATAATAATGGTAATAGGCGCAATGTTGTCTGTGTTTGTTCTGAATCATTGCTTGTAGACCATGACCTGAATGGTTGGTGGGGGGATTCTGCCTCTATACGACACGTCGCTAGGTGTCGGGATGGTTTTGTGGACTTCAAAGAGGTCAAAGCCGACGAGCAGCATATTTATATGGGCAATGACACGTACTGTGACGTGTTAGGAATTGACACTTTCAAGTTGAAGTTACTTAGGGATATTAATCTCTGCTTGTTTGAAACTTTGTATACACCAAATATGAGACGCAATCTAATTTATGTTTCTAAACTAGATGAAAAAGGTTTTGAGGTTAGATTTTTATCTGGAAAAGTGTCAATTGGGAAGCATTGATGTATCATTGCTTGGGGAAGTAAGATGAACAACTCGTATCGTTTGAATGTGATTAATGAAACTTCTACTTCTGCTTACTTTGATGTGTCTATGAATGTATGTGATGATGACTCATATTTATGGCACTTAAGACTCAGACATATAAATAAGATTAAAATGAAAAATATGTAAGATAAATAAATAATTCCCAAATTTAAAAATTTTAATTTCCCTACATGTGAATCATGTTTAGTTGAAAAATTAGATAGTAAACCTTTCCCCAAAGTTGAAAGATGTAAACAATTACTTGAAATAATTCACTCTGATATATGTGGGTCTTTTAGTGTAAAAACTCATAGACAAAAATATTATTTTATTACTTTTATAGATGACTATTCTAGGTTTGGCCACACGTATCTAATTGGTAATAAATTTGAAGCTTTAGATATGTTCAAAGAATATAAAAGTAAGGTGGAAAATCAATTAGGAAGAAATATCAAAATTTAAGAACAAATAGAGGAGGAGGATTTACTTTGATGAATTAAAAATTTTTTGTAGCAAATTTGTAATTAAAGGTCACTTAACAATGGCTTACACACCACAACAAAATGATGTAGCTGAAAGACGAAATAAAACTCTAATGGAAATGTCTAGGTCCCTGTTATCTCATTCTAATTTATCTAAATTTTTTTGGGGAGAAGCCTTAAGTACCGCTATGTATATTCTTAATAGGGTTCCAATCAAAGCTATAGATACTACTCCTTATGAGTTGTAGACAAGTAGAAAATCTGACTTAAGTAACTTAAAAAAATAGGGTTCGATTGCTCATGTGTTAATACCATATCAATTTAGAGATAAGTTAGCTAATAAAATCATTAGATGTCATTTTATAGAATATTCTAATGGATTAAAAAATTATAAATTCTATCATAAAGATAAGGGATTAATAGAAAGTAGGGATGCTAAATTTTTAGAAGATCTAATCGATGATAATGTTTCACAAACTGAAAATATAGATTCTTTTGTGATAGATGATGATCACTCCATTACAAATAATGATTTTATACAACCTGTGAGTATAGAAACATTTGTACCTCATACTACTATTAGTGGTCAGAAAAGAACTAAGACTTCTCCATCCTACTTGAATGATTTTTATGTTCACTTAAATGAAGATATAGGAGACATTGACTTAGATCAGGGAGATGATCCTAGTAATTATACTAAAGCTGTTAATTCATCTGAATTTAATGAATGGCTAAAAGCAATGACTGAGGAACTTGATTCCATAGAAAAGAAAAAAGTATGAGAACTTAGTGATTTGCCTAGTGATAGAAATGTTATAGGATGTAAATAGGTATTGAAAAAGAAACTAAAATCAGATGGTTCAATTGATAAATTAAAGCTAGACTTGTAGCCAAAGGCTTTACCCAAAGAGAAGAGATAGATTACCTTGATACATATTCTCCTGTAGCTAAATTGATGTCAATTAGAATCATTTTAGCTATTATTGCCTATTTTGATTTAGAACTATTTCAAATGGATGTTAAAATTACTTTTCTAAATGAAGAAGTAAAAGAAATTATTTTTATGAAACAATCAGAAGGTTTCGAGATTAAAGGATATAAAGATAAAGTATATAAGTTAAAAAAATCTTTATACAGGCTAAAATAATCTTCACGTCAATGGTATTTGACATTTCATAGTGCAATACTTAAAATGGGATATGTGGTTAACAAATTAGATCATTGTGTATGTCTTAAAGAGTGAGAGCATGCTTACTATTTTATCCTTGTATGTAGATGATATACTTCTTGCTGGAAATGATTTAGAAATGATTGATAACACCAAATCATAACTTAACTCTTAGTTTGAGATGAAGGGCATGGGAGAGACATCTTATGTTCTTGGAATAAAAATAAATAGAGATAAAAAATCTTGAATGATTTGTTTAAGCCAAGAAAGATATATTGACATAATCCTAAAAAGATTTAAAATGAATGGTTGTAATCCTTTGTCTACACCAGTGGAAAAGGGATTAAAACTTAATAAAAAAGATTGTCCATATGAGAGACAAGAAAGATTAAACATTCCCTATGCTCAACCTGTAGGGAGTTTGATATATGCTATGCAGTGTACGAGACCATATATCGCTTTCACAGTAGGTCTTGTTAGTAGATACCAAAATAACCCTGGTATAAAACACTGGCAAGCAGTGAAAAGAATTTTGAGGTATCTAAAGGGTACGAAACATCTTAAATTATGTTTTCAATCAGATAAGATTGAGGTTCAAGGGTATTCTGATTCTGATCATGCTGGGGACATGGATGTTGAAAAATCCACCTCTGGACATGTTTTTCTTTTTGGAGGTGCTGCTGTTTCTTAGACTAGTAAGAAGCAGGGATGTGTTGCTCTACATACTCAAGAAGCCGAGTATGTGGCTTGTAGTGCAGCTTGTACATATGCCGTCTGGATAAAACGTTTCATTAAAGATACGAAACTTGATATAACTGACAAGCCTGTACATTTATTTTGTGACAACAAAGCTGCAATTAAATTGATTGAAAGTGGAGTAAATAACTCCAAGGGCAAACACATTAAAGTTCAATATCACTACATTCAAGATGTAATAGAGACAGTGACAGTAAGTCATTTACCTTCTTCTGATATGGTTGCTGACCCATTGACAAAAGGTCTAAGTGTGAAATTATTTACAAAACATGTTGGCTTGATGGGACTTAGGGATGCCTAAATCAAATTGATTCCAAGGCACTTAATAATTTATCTCTATTGAAAAAGAAGTACTGTGATGGGTAAATTTACTTTTGCGAGTAAAACCTCACAATTGGGATAAGTGGTCATAATGGGCAAATCCGCTTTGACGTGCAAAACCTCGTGACTTAGAAAAGATTTATTGTGATGGACAAATGCGCTTTTGGCGTGCAAAACCTCACAAGTGGGCTATGATCTAATGGGTAAATCCTAAAACGACAAAAACCTTGGACATATCACAACCCACATGGCCAAGTGGGAGATGTTGATATTTGGCCATGGTGCCGTTAGACACAACTGATATTATGGAGATCATCTCGAGTAAATCTCCATAATATCGGTAATAAACCCTTGTTACCATATTTATATACAAACTATTTTTATAGTTCATTATATTAACTAATACTTATTTTAAATATATTTTTGGAAACAAATCTTTATAAAACGGTAACTGAGTTTATTGTATATTGATGACAATATTAAGATGGGCCGTTTCTTCAATTGAATGCGCATAAATTTGAATGTTAAGGTTTTGGCTATAAAAGAAGGGCTTTGTGTCATGAGTAAAACACTGAAAAAGAAAGAGAAGACGTTCATTGAGAAATAGTGTATATTTAATCGGCGATCACCAGCTTCGCGGCATCGCCCTCTTGATCTTGCGATCAACTGTTGACGACGAAACATACCTTCAGTTAGGACATGCAGGCACCGTAGGCCCGCGTCCATGTGCGATGGTCAAACCACATCCATCACCATGTGTAGTGAAATCTAGCATAGATCACCTTTTTTGCCCCCACATACACGTGCAGGATGTGCGTAGTAAACACAACACAGACGAACACAATAATAATAATAATAATAATAGAGGAAAACAATGAAAAAGAAACACTAGAATTAGGAATGAAAAATTGGACAATGTTATGTGAGTACGACCGAACTCTTATAACCATTTTACACAGCGACTTCCATGAGAGGCACCCATTTAGGCCATGTGGCATACATCGTGGATCATTTCAAGTGGTTCATGTGAATGGCCATCATCACTTATACTACACTCAGCGAAAAAACACTTATAGTATTGTAACGATCCAATTAGAGCAGTAGAGCACTTTAATATTGACTGGTAAACAAACGTGCACAATCATCCATGTTAGAGTGCATAGAGATCAGACAGCTCAAATCTCCCAATGACCAATACTTTTGGGCCCATTATAGCTCCCAATATGAGCTACGACTTTGAGGACTTGGGGTTGCTCAAAATATGTGCCACGTGGGCTAAATTTGGTGCTTCTCATAGCCTCTATTATAGATGCTTCTTGTAGCCCTTATTCCAAAAGCATTAATGTGTTTGTATGTACTAATTTTTTATTCATGTGAAGGAAGAGCTGATTAAATAGAACAAAGTCATCAATCCCTAATATATTTGGCTTTGCCTTTTATCATACTGAACCATTTAGTAAAAGTTGTATGAATGAACCACTTGATGCATCGTCTATCGAGCTATCAACTATAACATGGGCCGGCTAAATCAATAAGTTACATGCATCAAGTTGCATCAGAGACATAATTTACTAATGTAGCATCTGTCATGTAATAGGATGATTGATCATTCATACATGCAAAGATAACATACATTAAACCTTAACAATTGAAAATTGAAAAACCCAACAATTTGGAAAATTTAAAATCTAACAGAAGGACAATGTTAAAAAAACAAAACCAGAAAGCAAAGTAAAAGCCAGAAATAAAATAAAGTTTAAACTCAAAAAGCCAACCAGTATGGGTGTAAATAAAAAAAGGAACTGTGTTCTAAAGACCACCTAGCCTGAATAGAAATCTAAAGTAACAAGAAATGAGGAAAAGCGCACCAATCTGAGTCCAATTTCTTGAGCATAATAATAATAATAATAATAGTAATAGAGAACAACATTTAATGTTACAACGTTATGGACTTCAGTATTTCAACTCTACGGTACTTCTAGATGGTAGGTTCGAGGACATCTCAAACATAATCAATTCAGGGTGGGCACAGTGGAGATAGGCAAGCAGAATGTTGTGTGATCAACAAGTGCTACTTCAACTGATGGGACATATTTACAGAACGGAAGTAAGACTTACATTAGAGGGCGGACCTTAGTGCGATGGCAAGTGCTGTCTGCCCAAAGTGATAAGTCCCGGGTTCGAGTTCAGGAATCAGCCTCTCCAAACCGGGGGTAAGGCTTCCTACCATCTACCTCTCTCAGACCCTGCTGAAAGAGGGAGCCTTGTGCATTGGGTACGACCTTTTTTAAGAAAGACCTACATTGATATATAGTTCAGAGTGTTGGCTTACAGAGTAACTAGAAGGCAAAGTTCATGTTCGGTGATATGCATATGTTGAGGCGTACCTTAGGAGACCTAAGGTAGCTTTGGTGGATGTATGTCGTAACTCGTAACAAGGATAAAATTAGGAACAAGTATATAAGAGGGAGTTTAAGAATAGACCCCACGAGAAGAGAAATTAAAGCATGTAGCTACACATGGTCTGGACATGTCCAACAGAGACATGAAACGACCCCTGTACGAAGGATTGCAAAAATAGAAGCAGGATTGAGAGAGGCATGAAGGATTGTAGAGTATGACAATTTAGCCTTACACAGAACTGGGTAGAGACATAATACTTGCATAGCCGACTCTAAATAGATTAGGCTAGGTGATGAATAATAATAATAATAATAATACCAACACTTCAAAAATAACAATAATAATAATAATAATAATAATAACAATAATAACAACAATAAACACTCCAAGCTATATTATGGTTGATTTTCCAGCCACATGATTCCCTCCTATAATCTTTGGCCCTTCATCTCAAGGTATATGGACAAACCAACAATCACCTGTCTAACAAACCAAACATCACCTTCCTACTCTAGCACCTTCTCCTACCCCCAAATCACCACAAATTTCAAGATCAAACATTTAGAAATTCACCATGCTGTGGAATCATTTTATGCACCACAAACTAGGAAACCTTTAAAGGGATAAGCTGCAAATAATTGACCACGAATGAATACAGCCTGTGTCACAAATCAAAATCCTTGAACGCTATTGTACAATGGTATACTCCCATCGCAGATCTTCATAAAGTGATTTATTCTTATGCAATTTTTATTCTTAAATTGCATAAGAATAAAAATTATGAAAAACATGAAAATATATATTGAAAAATTTTGATTAATTGATAGAATTATAAATAATCGCAATTTAATTGCAAAATTTGCAACTTTTTTTTTAAAAAAAGCTCCTTTTGGAAAAATTCACGATTAAAACGAGATTTATTCTTTTTTACTAATAAGTCATGAACACATCTTCGTCATTATCATCATAGCCTTATCCCATCTATTTGGGGTCTGCTTTGCAAGTCCTATTTCTCCCTCCCTCCCTTCCACATGCAATGTATGCACATGCACATGAGCGTGTGACACATTTCAAAGGGGAAAATCCTTACATTCATGCCCAACAACAAGAATGTGCCAGTGTTGAAGTTACATAGTGTTTCTTCAAATCAATTAATTGAATGGTTATTGGCATACCAAGTCGTTAATAGATACATATGAAATTCAAAATTCTCTCATTAGATTTTTTTATCCAGCACAAAAAAAATCTCTTAGATCAAGAAGATGCTGGCTTATATTCCCAGTAAAAGTTAGATCAAACAAGTATGATATGTAAGTACATAAACAACAGCACATACTTAGATGAAAGATTAATTCAAGGAATCTATTCATTGAAATAAGCTAACAAAACGGTGCTACCTGAGATGGATCGAGAGTGAGCAGTCTCTCTAGTAACTCCAAAGCATGACAATCAAAACTGTCAAGCAAAATAAGGAAAATTATATGTTCCTGACGGGGAACGTCAAGATCGAACAACAGTGAAGAGGAAAACACAAAACTTTGAAATTTCGATCGAACGATTTTCAGTTTCGATTGATCGAAATTGCGATCAAAATTTTGATCGAACGAAATTCAATTTCGATTGATTGAAATTGGCGCCGAACAGTTTTAGTTGCTTTAAACTTCTAATTTCGAACTTTAAACTTTAGGGGTTTAATTGTCTTTATTTAATATTCGTTTTAGGGTTTTCTTTTATTGTGAGACCTCCTATATAAGGTCTTTAAACAATGTAATTAAGGGAGTTGATTGATTATTGAATGAGAGCTTATGCTTCATGAAGAGAGAGTCTTCTTCCCCGCGATGGGTTTGGTGTGAGACCAAGGGAGTAATTCCCATATATTTTTCTTATTGTTGTCATTGCTTTACATGATTTGCTTGATTATATTTGCTATCTAAATCTCTATGTGCTTTTCTAGTCATAGTCTAAATCCTTCCTTGTGATCCCCGAAACCCTAAACCCGTTTTAAAGCCTAAATCATACAAGCCAACACCATTTCCAAAACCATAAGCCGATCTAAAAGCCATAAGCCTTTCACAAACCCTAATTCCCTTCTACAACCCATTTTAGAATCCGTGAATTTACATCAGACCAAAGACGAGCGCCTAATCCTAGAAAAGCTAAAGTACTATCTCTTGGCCGATCTTGCCTCGACTCTAGAGTACTTGCACATCGGACTGGACCCTATCTGGATCTCGTGTGATCTACCCATCAGAATTCTGCAAAGGTATCAAAGATAATTTTGCGATTAAACTTAATTTAATTTCATTAATTTTGGCAAAATTTGTATAAAATTCATATTCCGCATTTTAGGGCCGTTGTCCCGCGTCAGTTTCCTTATAGAATAAACAATATTTCCTACAGTGCTTTTAATACTTAACAACTTCATATCCTGATGATTAGAGGAGCATGACAAAGGACCAAGTTTTTAACTCCCAACTAAGAAATGGCATAGCCAAAAATAAAACATGCTGAAAAATATATAGCATTACTTACTGTTTGAAAACCTCCCTGACGCGTCTCTTCATTGGCCATGTTGACTTGAAATTGTTATACCAGGGAATTTTGGAAACCCCAGGCCAATTGATCTCATCCAGAGCTCCACACAGCTCATAAATTTTGTTCAATTGCTCTGGCTACAGAAAAAACATAAAAAGAGCATTAGTGTGTTCTATGAAGAGTGATAAGGACATTATAACCACACAAATTCACCAAATTTTGTAAAAACAAAAGAAGTGTCAATTTTATATAAAAATAAAAGAACATTCGACATATCCACTGTTTCGATTGAGGGCAATGCCTATTGACTAGCTCCGCGGCGATGGTGTAGGTAGGAAGGGGTTGTGTCAACCAAACAAGTTCTAAGATTTTTGGAGATGTCTGATGGTCAGTGTGGCAGATAGGAGACCAGCCCGGTCAATTGGTAAAGGTGGGGAAATGGTCAGTGCTCTAGGAGGAACATTGCATGATTTGTAATGGAACAAATGAATCATTGCAGGCTGATTTTTTATTCAAGTGCAGTGAAGAAAGTGGGGACAGATTTTGATCATGAGATGGCAGGATGATTCAATTACCCAAGTTCGAAAGAGAAGGGGGAGGCGAGTTGTTTATCAGATGCAGGCTAGTCTACCCTGACCTTTTTAAAAATTTGGCTGAGAATTGGGCTCCCTTTCACAGGAAGGAAAAAAGAGGCAGAACAATTATTTGTCGCAATTGATGAAGAAGTGACGGGGACGCCAACATTGTAGACATCGGATACGAACCGTTTCGCATGTATCGACATCGAAAGAAACGAAACGAAAATCAGAACTAGTTGTAAAGACGAAATTGAGGGATTTAAAGATGAAATTTTGGCGATTTGGAGAAAACGCAACAATTTCAATCGATCGAATTTCAATTTCGATCAATCGAAATTCTCGATCGATCGAACAATGTCGATAGAAAACACTACTTCTGGAGCGACATACATATATATAATTCGATTGATCGAATCGTATATTCGATCGATCGAATGTCCATTTCGATTGATCGAATTCCTGCGACGAATCATTAATATATGTTTTTTCGATCGATCGAGTTTCACTTTTGATCGATCGAATTTCAATTTTGATCGATCGGTTTCATTTCGATCGATTGAAATCATGTCGAGTTATTTTAAATTATATATATTTTTTAAATTTTCGAACTTAAGTTATATGGACTTATTTATCTTTTATTTAATATTTATTTTTAGGATTTTCTTTTATTGTAAGACCTCCTATATAAGGTCATTAAGATAAACAATGTAATTAGTTTTTTTATTAATGAAAAGATAGTTACTTTTGTACAAACCCTAGAGAGCTTGTGAAAAGTTTTTAATCGAGGGAGTGAATCTTTCAAATCTTGAGGAGTGAGCGATCGTTTCTCGTGCGACTTGGTGCAAAGCCGACGTACAGCCGTGGTATGAAGCTTCGAAAAATCCTTGGTGTAAAGCCTTGAAATCTATCATTTTAGTTTGTCTTTTTTCTAATTATTGTCAGGTATTATCTTTCTTTATTGGCATTGATAAAAGAACAAAAATCTCAAAAGAATCGTATCTTATGATATCATTAATCTCCCATTTTGAACTATTTATTCAAGTTTTATTTCATTCAAAATTTTCGAGGAATCAAAAGATGATATTGCAATTATCGCTTGATACCCTAAACTAGAGCAAAACTCGAGTTTTTTCATCGAAATCGTTTTTCTAGATCGGAAAATCTTTATGCATGCGAGCGCTAGAATGGATTAATCTAACTGCTTTATTAATTTCATTAAATTAATTTTATGTGTTGTTTGATTTTAAATATTTTCACTATTCAATTCATTCTAAAGTTAATCTCAAATTCGCATATTAGAATTTTAACGTTTGTTCCGTGTCACAAAGATTTGAAAATTATTAAGGGAAAAGGCAATTGATGAAATGTCTCTAGTCTATTACGAGCAGAGGGAATATAAAAGGGAAAAGAGTGTGAAGTAATATGGGGGAAGCCTAAGGATAAGGAAATGTGCAAATATCGATGCGGATAAATTTCTGTCTGTGGAACAAGGTTTGATGTTTTAGGACTTCAGGAAACAAATGGGACGCATGTAAAGCGGGAGAATTTAGTAAGACCGTTCAAGGGAATTAGGGGGCATGGAAAAGCTGGAATGCAATATGTTTGGTAGGTGGAATTTTAATAATTTGGCCTGGCCAATAAATATTTGGAAGGGATGGACGTGAAAGTGGGGAAATTCTCATTGTCAATCAAATTGAAAGATTGTAACAAGGATCTAACGTGGGATTCACTGCAGCGCATAGTGACCAAATCTAAGTACGACAATAAAATGGCTTCGAAAATATACGGAAGAAAATAGTAAACTTCGTCAATCTCACGAAAAAAAAAGGGAATTTTCAAAAATATAAAAATAATAATTCTAAAAAATATATATACACGTGTCGTGACCATACACAGTTTTAAATGGGAAAAATACATTTTTTCGAATAAAATGGATTTAAAATGCGTCTTTTGGAAAAAACGTGACATTTTCAGAACAAAACAATTTATTTCGTTGTTTCAAACAAAAGCATTTTTGGTCACTATGCAGTGCAGCGTAGGGTCCCAATGACCAAATTTGAGGGAGGGGTTGGCACGGAGGGAGGTTGTATTTGACTGTAGTAAGGTTTTGTGACGAGAAAAGTGGCGGGTGCAGAATGAATTCTAGTATGGGCAGTTTTTGATAGATTGAGATGGTAGACATTTCAAAGGGAGGACAAATTGCACATGGTCTGATGGGCAATAGGCTCAAACCTTATGTAGACTAGATCAATTTGTGTGCAATAATGGTAGAGAAGAGAATTAGCCATGGAACTGTAGTCTAGAACGATTCTGGTGGGCCTCATGGAATTAAAATGGAAATGAGCAGAAAAGATATGTAACTAAGTTAAACACTTCTAACAAATAAATATAACAATGGAGAAAACAAGTGTTAAAATGGGACTAAAAGACATTTTAAATGAGGATTCACGAGTTAGGTCTAAAGGAGGATGATGGAACCCTCACTAGTGAGGACTGAGTAAAAAAGATATCAGTTATCAAAAGAATATAAACAAAAGGTCAAGGAGGAACAAATCTGATGGCAGCAAAGATGGAGAGTAAGATTATGGCTAAATGAAGGGGATGGAAAACAAAAAAAATTCCGTAGTATCACGAATGCCCGCAAAAGAGTAAACACTATTCAGCACTTGCTAGTGGATGGGAATAAGACAGAAAAAAAGGAGGCAATTGTGGCCGCATTGGTGAAGAACTACAGTTTTGGTCATGTCCCAAAAATAGTTGGGGTACACTTCAAGTCACTATAATAGGAAGAAGAATTTTGAAGAATATGAAATCCATAAAGAACTTTATGTTGCTATTGGAGATAGGGCACCTTGGCCTAATGAGTTCACCCGACAATTTTATAAACACTTGGGAGCTATTGATGAAGGAAATTTCGGAAATGTACGTGGAGTTCTATGCGGAAGGTAAAGTAGGAAAATGCATCAATGCACCTTTTTGGCGGTGATAGGGCCTGATCAACCAAAGAATAAGGAAAAGGCAGTGGATTGAAGGAAGGGACAGGGGAGCACCACCACGTAACAAAGAAAGTGGGGGTAAAAAATTAGAAGACTTTAGTGTTGGATTACACCAACTAGGATTGGAAGAAGATGACACTCTAAAGAGAAGAAAGTTGTTCTCTTGTGTAGAAAAACACCAAAAATGAAGACTAAAGTGATATACTACTTAGAACCTTTTAAATTTCATTCATATGACTTGTAAAATGAAAATACATGAGTGATAAAAATAGCCCACAATACAAAATCGGGAATAAATAAACATACACTTCAAAAGCAACTATCTAGCCTAGAAAAAAAAAGAAAATTACATTCTCAAAGTATATTCCATATTCTCAAGACACTACATTAAATACACCAATTTCCTATGACAAAAAAGAGTTCCAAGGTCGACCAATATAATTGCAAATGGGCCAATGACCCAAAAGACAAAATGGGCCAAATGAGTCGGTCTAGCTTATAATTCTAACATTTAGGCCTATTAGCTTGTTGGAAAAAAACAGTCGATACAAACTATCTTTGACGGTGTTTGCTAAAATAATCAAGATGGTGAAGTTGAGGATCATCTACTAGAATTAGAGTGCATTTGTGTCATGAAGCAAATTTTTGGTCGGCGGTGGGTATTAATTTTAGATCTAAGACTTGCGTATTAGGCATAATTTGCAAGTTGGATATGGAGAAGGCATATGACAAGATGAACTGAGAATTTTTATATAAGAAGAAATGATTTTGATCAAAAATGGAGGAAGTGGATCAAAGGATGTGTTTTGTCAACTTGGTTTTCAATTATGGTTAATGGGGCAACCAACGGCTTTCTCAAGAGCTCTAAGGGGGCAAGGCGGGGGTGACGTAGGACAACGACCCTAAAATGCGTGAATATGATTTGAATGCAGATTTTGCCGAAATTAAATAAATTTACTCAAGTTAGTCACAAAATTATCTTTGATACCTTTAAGGTTTGTAAAATTTTGATGGGTAGATAGGATCCAGTCCAAAGCGCAAGTACGTCTAGAGTTGAGGCCAGATCAGCCTAGAGATAGGACTCTAACTTTTCCAGACTTATGCGCTCGTCTGCAGTCCGTTGTAGAGTCACAGATTCCAAATTGGGTTGGGAAAGGGATTTACGGTTTATAAAAGGCTTATGGATTTCGGTTCGGTTTATAGGTTTAAGAAGGCTAAGGGTTTTGTGTGGTTTATGGATTCAAAGGTTAAGGTTTTGGGATTGCAAGGAAACAATTAGTCTAAGGTTTAGAAATGCAAACACAGATTGAGAAATAGCAAATATAATAGACCATGCAAATTGATGACAAAGATAAATAAGAAGATATATGAGAATCACTCCCTTGGTCTCACATCAAACCCATCGCGGGAAAGAAGACTCTCTCTTCACAAAGTAAAGCTCTCATTCAATAATCAATCAACTAATCGCATTATTTAGCTTAAGGACCTTTTATAGAAGGTCTTACAATAAAAGAAAACCCTAAAATGAATATTAAATAAAAGACAAATAAACCCCTAAAATTTAAAGTTCGAAATTAAACTTCTAAAACACTCGGCACGATTTCGATCAATCAAAATTGAAATTCGATCGATTGAAATTCATATATTATAAAATATCGCTGTCGACATTCGATCGATCGAAATTAGTATTCGATTGATCAAAATTTTTGATCGATCAAAATTTCAGAGTTCCTTCAGTTTTCATCTTTCTCCAGAATTCCTTCAGTTCTTCATCTTTCTCCAAAATTTTCATCTTTTCCTAGCCCTGACTTTCATTCTGCCTCTTCTTTTGACGCCGATAGAAATGATGTGGTCCGAATCCAATGTCTATGTAAGTGGCATCCCCGTCAATTCTCCTGGACCAGAAAGGTTTCATCACCGATGAAACGCGCTCGTGGTAGATGTCTAGTAGGTCAGGATTCAAGCGACGAACTTTATTCTCGTGGACCGAAGTTATGTGTAGAGACGCCATGATCATTGATTATATCCTCTATCTCATCTGTTCTCTGTCTGTTTGGAGAAGGAAGATGTATACGTTGTAAGGTTGGATTGGGGCTGAGACTAGGAGGTGGTTGGAGTGGGTTTTCAGGAGGTAGGGTGAAACCTAAGAAAGAAACCAAGTCCTCCACATTGAACATTGAACAAATCCCCGTGCCCGGAGGAAGCTCAAACACATATTCATTAGGACCACTCTTAGCCAAAATTCTAAAAGACCCAGTGCCTCGAGATTAGACCTTCTTTGTGGATCCCGATGGGAACCGCTCAGGCCTAATCGGACCATCACATAATCACCCACGTAAAATTCTTTAGAGCGCTTGTGAACATCTGCAGATAATTTATATTGACTGTTGCTTGAATTAATTTTTTGTTTAATTTCGACATGCAAGCTATGAATATGTTGTGCAAATGCATCGGTAGACTTTGGCACTCTATGGGATGCAGACATGGGGATCAAGTCTAATGGGGTCCTAGGCCTATGACCATATACTACCTCAAAAGGACTCATGCCTATAAACTTATTGACAAAATTATTATAGGCAAACTCAGCTGTGGGTAAGATGGTATCCCAGGTCCTAATATGATTACCGACAAGAATACGAAGGAGATTTTGAAGGCTCCTATTGGTACTTTCGATTTGGCCATCCATTTGAGGGTGATAAGCTGTTGAGAATTGGAGCAATGTGCCTATCTGTACCAAAGGGTCTTTCAAAACTAGTTAGTAAATTTAACATCCCTATCAGACACAATGGTTTTGGGCAACCCATAAAGACGCACTACCTCCGCGAAAATAATTTAGCAATATGGGATGCATCGGAGGTTTTGGAACAAGGAATGAAGTAGGCCATCTTAGAAAAACGGTCCACTACGACATAGATGAAGTCGTGCTTCCTAGGGGTCTTAGGAAGTCCAAACATGAAGTCCATAGAAAGGTCTTGCCATGGTGTGTGTGGCACGGGTAACGGGGTGTATAAGCCGATATTTTGTTTGGTCTGTTTTAACACTTGGTAAGTACGACAATGCTTAATAATCCGAGCGATATCTCTCATTAGGCTAGGCTAAAAGAACTTATCCTCTACGAGCGCAACAGTTTTATTATGCCCTAAATGTCCAGCCATCCCTCTAGCATGTAACTCCCAAATGAGAAAGTCACGCAATTAAGTGCGAGGGATGCAAAGGCGATTGCCTTTGAATAAGTACCCATCGTGGACGGTGTACATAGGGTGTGTGCTGGTCGGGTCACTAAGGAGAGCAGTGTATTCGACCCCAAAAGCTGGGCACTCAGGGTACTCATCTTTTATCCTTTCGAACCCGACGACCTCAGTGCTCATTGTGTGCAAAGTCACCACTCGCCGACTAAGTGCATCAGCGGCCCTACTTTTAACACCGGCCTTATGCTTTAACACGAATGTGAACCCTTGAAGATACTCGACCCACTTTGCGTGCCTTGGGTTCAACTTCTTCTGTGAAGCAAGAAAACATAAGGCTTTATGGTTAGAGAACAACACAAATTCCTGTGGTCTAAGATAATGTTTTCAATACTAAAGAGATCGAACGACCGCATTGAACTCCTTGTCATAGGTGAAATATTTTTACTTTGCCTCGTTAAGTTTTTCACTAAAATAGGCCACGGGGTGACCCTCTTGGTTAAGCATTCTTTCTATGCCTACACTCGATGCATCGTAGGCGACTTCAAAAACTTTAGAAAAGTCCGACAATCGCATGACGGGTGTACTACTCATTCGTTGTTTGATCTCAATAAAGGCCTTCGTCGCTACTTTACCCCATTTAAGGTCCCCTTTTTTATGCAATCAGTGATTGGAGCCATGATGGTGCTAAAGCTTCTGATGAAGCAACGATAAAAAGTAGCTAAACTATAGAAGCTACAAACATCGTGTATGTTCTTAGGCTCGTGCCACTCCACAATGACTTTAACCTTTTCAGGGCCTGCGATCAAGGGTTAAAATATCGGATTTTCGATATGTATCGTCCTGAAGTTCAGGACGATACGTATCGCGTATCGTCCGATACATTCAATGTATCGGCGATACATTGAATGTATCAGTTCAATACATTTTTTTTTTCAAAAAATCAAATTATCGTCTGTATCGGACGATACGGGCGATACGTATCGTCCGTATCGTTTGATATGTATTGTGTATCGTTCGATACGTATCGCGTATCGGCGATACATTGAATGTATCGTTTTGAAACATTTTTTTTTTTTCAAAAAATTAAAAATCAAATTATCGGATGATAATTTGAAATTATCGCCCGATAATTTCAAAGTATCGTCTGTATCGTCCGATACGAGTGATACATTGCCCGAATCGGACGATAATTATCCTATTTTTTAGGGGGTACGATACATAAGCAATGTATCGTACCGCCCAGGTCCAAAACTGATACGTATCGGGATGATTTTTTAACCCATGCCCGCGATCATTCCATCGGCCGAGATAATAAATTCCAAGAAAACAGCAGAACGTTACATGAAGGTGCATTTCTTGAGATTTGCAAACAACCTCTCACCCTTGAGGGTTTCACAAACCAGCCTAAGGTGGGTCAAGTGTTGTTCCTTGTCATGACTGTAAATCAGTATGTCACCGAAATAAACAACAAGAAATTTGCCTAGAAACGGCCTCAACACTTAAGTCATGAGTCACATGAAAGTACTCGGGGCATTAAAAAGCCTAAAAGATATGACCATCCACTCATAAAGACCATCCTTAGTCTTAAAGGCGATTTTCTACTCATCACTGGAGCGGATACGGACTTGATGGTAGCCACTCTTAAGGTCTATCATTGAAAAGATAGTGGCACCAACCATCATATCGAGCATATTATCGAGCCTTGGTATGAGAAACTGATACTTAACCATAATTTTATTGATCGTATGACTATCCACACACATGCGCCACGTATCATTTTTCTTAGGAGTGAGTAGGGCAGGTACGACACACGGGCTCATGCTCTCTTGGATGAACCCCTTTTGAAGGAGCTCATTGACTTGTCGAGTTAACTCGGTGTGCTCAACCGGATTCAACCTACAGTGGGGCAGGTTCGATAAAGTAGATCCGAGAACCAAGTCTATGATGTGTTGGATATCACGCAGAGGAGGAAGTTCATTTGGTAAGTCTTCAGGGAAGACATCCGTAAACTCTTTTAAAATCAGCTCAACGTCTTTGGGACACGCACTCTCTGATTCGGGTGCACTCTCAACAGTGACAACTATGTATATCGCACTCTCATCTAACGATACTTTCTCGAACTCAGAAGGACTCATAATATTAATGGCTTTAGAAGATTCGCCCTTCTTTTCGACGGTGTTGATCGATGGTGTTTTGGGAGGCAAAGAGTGTAAAGTGATCTTTTTGCCCTTATGCATGAACGCGCATATGTTTGATCAACCAGAAAGAGTCATGTCCATGTCGTTGAGCTACGAGCTTTCCAAAATGATATGACCCACATCCATCGGCACCACATCGCATCATAAGGTGTCAGAATAAGAACCTAGCTGAATCGGTACATGACACCTTTTCGACATGGGAATGGATGAATAATTGACCAATGTGACTTTATAAGGTCTCGGATGGGCTTCAGGTGTAAGCCCTAAGTGGCGTACTATATGAGTTGATATTACGTTAGTACAACTACCGCTATCCATGATGACCCTATAATTTTTTTCACCAAATCTGGCAAAGGTGTGGAAGATGTTCTCCCTTCGCCAGTCATCCTTTTCATCCCATTGAGGTTGTGCAAGGGCACACCTCACAACTAAAGCATGGCCAATAGCATCACCCTCCTCATCACTGGGTGTGCTAACCAGTTCAATTACTTCTTCTTCAACCACTACCTCATCATCATCCTCCTCTCCCTCAATGAAGAGGGTCATTTAGGATTCTTTCGTAGGGCATTGGACGGCAAAATATCCTATCCCATGATATTTATAGCACTTTACTTGAAAATTAACCCTTGAGGATTCTCTGACTATACCTTTTCTCCTTTCAAACATCGAATTGGTAGGGGCAAGTTGTGTAGGCTTGGGAGAAGGATAAAATCGTCCATCACCGGATCGTTGACCACTATATTGTGGCTCAGTTCTCTTCACCACCGTAGTTTTCAAGTATCGTTCAAAATCTTGCACAACGACATAACATCTTTTAAGAGTTTCTATGAGATGAGAAATCAACTCTTTTTACAAATAAAGTCGCAATCCGGTGCGAAATTTAGAGAGAGTGATTTCAGGGTCTTCCGATATTTTTTGCCCTCATCATGAACTCTTTAAATTTGGCAATGTAATCAATAACGGGCATACCACCTTGGCGTAAATTTTGCCACCGGTCGAGGAGGCGTTTGTGATATGATAAAGGAACATACTTCTTAGTAAGTCATTCATTCATGTCGTCCCAACGGATAATGGGAGGACAACCCGCATTCACCCTAATGCGCTCAACATTGAGCCAGAAAAGCCAAACTTGACCAATCAACTTTATTTTAGCGAGTCTAACGCAACAATCGTCATTCATGGCATACTAATCAAAGTATTGGTCTATGTCAGAAAGCCAATCGAGGAAGACGGTAAGGTCCATTCTTCTATCGAAAGTCAGAATCTCAACTCAGGCATTCTTGAGGAGTTGAACTTCGGGGTCATAGTCATCTCTACGATGATCCCTACGGTTTCGATTGTCTTGGCGACCATCACGTTTAAAGTGGAGACACTCACGCTCTTGGTGTTGATTTTCTAGCCCACCAATCGTTTCCAGTTGGTTGATTCGATCACGTAATCTATCATTACCAACTCCTAGGGATGTTTGGGTCTGCTCTATGATACTCAAACGTGCATTAATCATACCTAATTCTTCTCGCATAGCTCTAAGAGTATTAAGAACCTCATCCGAAGCCATGGTAATCACAAGGTCTATTAGGAATATGGAATGTAATATGGACTCATAAAAGAAAAGAATGTAATAAAATAAATATGACAAGCAAAGATGCCATAACCTAGAAAACCTAGGGCTCTGATACCAAAACTGACGTGGGACAACGACTCTAAAATGTGTGAATATGATTTGAATACAGATTTTGTCGAAATTAAATAAATTAACTCAAGTTAGTCGTAAAATTATCTTTGATACCTTTAGGGTTTGCAGAATTTTGATGGGTAGATAACACGAGATCCAGATAGGATCCAGTCCGAAGCGCAAATACGTTTAGAGTTGAGGCCTAATCGGCCTAGAGATAAGACTCTAGCTTTTCCAGGCTTGGGCGTTCATCTTCGATCCGATATAGATTTGCAGGCTCTAACTAGGGTTGTGAAATGGATTTATGGTTTTGTAATAGGCTTATGGTATGGTTTTAGGCTATGGTTTCGAAAAGGCTTTGGCTCTGATGGATTTAGGGTTAAGAAAAGGTTTTGGGTTTTGGGATCGAAATCAATAAATTGAGATTTAGAAAACAAGCAGGGATCAATAAGGTAAATGATTCAAAAAAAATAATGATAGATAATAGAAAAGATAAAATAACTTTTGGGAATCACTCTTTTAGCCTCACACCAAACTCATCTCACGCAGAGAATATTCAAGCATAAAAACATTCAAATATTCAATAAACTAATTAAAAAGTCTTTACAAGCCTAAATATATAGACCACCAATAATTAAATTCGAAATAAAGAGTCCTAATACTAATAAAACACTAAAAAGGAAAGTTTTCGCGATAAAAAATTCAAAATTAGAAATCCCGTCACGACATCCACGGACGTCCGTAGTGCCCCATAGACGTCCATGACATACAGACAGAGGGGGTGTAAAATCACGGACGTTCATCACTGTTTCATGGATGTCCGGTACTGTTCATCACGGACGTCCATCACTGTTTACTGTAAACAGTAATTTTTTTTAATTTTTTTTTCTGAAGTTGAAATTTTGTTGCGGCTCAACTTCAATGCTCTTGATCTTGACGTCCCCGTCACTGTCTCCAACGTCTCTCTATCTCTCTCTCTCTAGTCTCCACTTTCCAGCGCCCCTCTCTCTCTCCACAGACCATAGTCCACTCTCCAACACTCCAGATCACCCTAACTCTCTCTCTCTCTCTCTCCCCCCCCACAGGTGATAGGACTAGGGAGTCTATAGCTCTATACTTGCATATAGATCCTCTAATTACATTCTGGGCTTTCTTGTTTTCAGGGAATTGTTGGAGAAAAAGGTGAGTTGGGTTATTGACTTCTTTTGTTTATACTCTGTTATTGTTAATTTGTAAAAAAAAAATTATATATGGGTTTGTGTTTATTTATATATGGCCAAATGGGTTTGTGTTGATTCTCTTGTTGTGTTATTCATTGGTTTTTCATGTAGAGATTTTTCTAGTTTGGGTTTGACTTTGATGTTGTGATTAATAGATTTATTAGCTTTCTCCCTTATTATTATTATTATTATCAAGGCCGGCCCTAACATTTTAGAGGCCCAAGGTAAGTTCCTAAAATAGGGCCCTTGTTTCATATTATTTTATAATATATAAAAAAATCGCCACAATTATTTATCGAAATCAAGCAACAAAATCATCAAAATTTCTATCAAAACCAAATTATAAATTAACCAACAAATCTAAATTTCAAAAACAAGAAAAATAAGAAAGGGGGCATATCGGACGATCGGCGGCGGCCTGCGGGAGTGCTCAGGTGTGGGAGGCAGCCAGAGAGGGTGTCGGTCGTCAGGTTCAGCGGCTTCAACAGTTCAGGCAGGTCGGATGCTGTGGACCTATGGTACTCAAACAAGAAAAACTCTAGAAGAAAGACCCCACAATTTACACAACACTAAAACAAATTAGTAGATTAGCAGTTTTTCTCAACTAATTCATGTAACTCCATATCCTCACCATTAAATTTTAGGCTTCCTTATATAGAAAAAATAAAATTTAACATATTGCATTTATCTAGAGAGAGAAATAAGTTTGCTTATTTTCTATATATATATATATATATATATATATATATAGAGAGAGAGAGAGAGAGAGAGAGAGAGAGAGAGAGAGAGAGATGTTGCAGAGAGCTACAAGCAATGCTTATTCATGGTGGTGGGCAAGCCACATAAGAGCAATGCTTATTCATGGTGGTGGGCAAGCCACATCAGAACCAAGCAGTCCAAATGGCTAGAATAGAACCTCCAAGGTATATTATTTTTTCCTGATGTTTGACTTCCCTTTTGATCCATCAGTTTACTGAGATTTGATATAGTTCTATAAAAATATAAAACAAAAAACACACCATATTCCAAATTATAACCCCCCTGCGTCAAATCTCAGTAAATTGATGGATCAAAAGGGAAGTCAATAATCAGGAAAAAACAATATACCTTGGAGGTTCTAATCTAGCCATTTGGACTGCTTGGTTCTGATGTGGCTTGCCCACCACCATGAATAAGCAGCAGCTCTCTCTCTCTCTCTCTCTAGAAAATAAGCAAACTTATTTCTCTCTCTAGATAAATGCAATACGTTAGATTTTATTTTTTCTATATAAGGAAGCCTAAAATTTAATGGTGAGGATATGTAGTTGCCTGAATTAGTTGAGAAAATCTGCTAATCTACTAATTTGTTTTAGTGTTGTGTAAATTGTGGGGTCTTTCATCTAGAGTTTTTCTTGTTTGGGTACCACAGGTCCACAGCGTCCGACCTGCCTGAACGGCTGAAGCTGCTGAACCTGACGACCGACACCCTCTCTGACTACCTCCCACACCTGAGCACTCCCACTGGCCGCGGCCGATCCTCGGTATGCCCCCTTTCTTATTCTTTTTTTTTTGAAATTTAGATTTGTTGGTTAATTTATAATTTGGTTTTGATAGAAATTTTGATGATTTTATTGCTTGATTTCAATAAATGATTGTGGCCTTTTTTTATATATTATAAAATAATATGAAACAGAGGCCCCTTTTTAGGAACTTACCTTGGGCTCCCAAAATGTAAGGG
Source organism: Chloranthus sessilifolius (assembly GCA_021018995.1). Lineage (NCBI taxonomy): Eukaryota > Viridiplantae > Streptophyta > Magnoliopsida > Chloranthales > Chloranthaceae > Chloranthus > Chloranthus sessilifolius. The sequence continues at coordinate 112,320,719 of CM037594.1, read as the reverse complement.
CCAGCCCTGTTTCTATGGAACTATGGATAATGGTCCAGGCCTCAAAATTTTGTGACGCAACTAATATGCAGTCATTAGTGAAACGTAGGCTGCATCGTCGGAGAGACCTGTCCCTTTCTATAATAATATCGACCGTGATGTGGTCGCCTTATTTATGCCTCTAATTAAAACCCAGAATGAAGAGTAGGAACTGGTGCACCTAGCTTGTCCAATGGTGTGTGAACCTGTCACCACAAAGGCCATGAGAGAGAGAGACTAGAGAGAGAGAGAGACTGTCATATAGATGATAAGGCAACCATGTCCTTAGCGTTGAGACCTTGAGGTTGAAATCTAGAGATAAGTGCATTAAGGTTAGAAATTGGAGGAGGGATGTTATTATTAGCAGCAGATTGACTGGATGGATGTCTTAGAATCCCTACTCCACAATTTAACATTCCAGCTAGGTCCTCCAAGCTGCATGAGACATCCACATATGTTACTACCATATCAAGGATCTATTAGGAATTTTGTCTCCATAAACATAAATTCTTTGGAGGGAGGGCCGGCCCTCCAAGCTCTCACCAGCATCATGACCTTCACCTTTACCAGAAATTCCACGAATAGCTGGGCGCTATAATCTTTAAATGGTCACTTTTGACAGGATTTAACTTTTAGCCAATAAATCCTTTTGGAGCATTAACAGAAAATGAGTACTACTTACTATGACAACAGAGTCCCCAGCAGCAATGGCCAAAATATTGACACATGACACCATGCCTTCTCTACATTTGATATTGTTGACCACGCTGAATCCTCTAACGGAATTTCGAATGGGATTTGTGTTTTTCTGGTCAGATATTCTAGGCATAATTACCAAAACAAGATTGGGAATATAAAGTTTTACAGTAATATACCGAAACGGAAAAGTTTTGCATAATCGGGATGCACACTATTCCGGTGTCTTTGAAATCCGTGAATACTCAAAATTTTGAACCCAAAAAATCCATGCAGTTCTGATTACGCAAAAGTTTTTGAAGTAGTATAATAGTGCCAAACTTTTATAACATGAATTCTCTTTCCGCTAAGTGCCCGAGATTCTACAATGGTTTCAGTCCTTTTATGTAATGATATTTTTACAATTTTATCTGTGATCATTGTTGGACTGTTTGATTGGATTGTTGTACAGCTTTGACTGTGATCATCTCCCCAGTTGGACATATGTTGCAGGTTCACTGTTTCAGATTATATAAAACCCATTTTAACCACATCAGGGAGGTTTAGTAAGATCCATCCGTCAAAACTTAAATATTTTCCTAAAATGAGTCTTTCTTGAGGGTGTCTGATTTTTTGATGGAGTTAGTATTAGATGCTCACTTGCTTAGCTTGAGCACCAACAGTTTTGGTGTCAGTTTTTTAACACGTTTGGCAACCATGTACAACCCGAAAAAGAACTGACAAAACGATACTAACCATCAAATTAGTATCTTGTTTGATCTTTAAATTAGCCGATGAAATGAGTGTAGACAAATTATTCCAATTTGACATGAAAAAATGAATGGGCACTTTAGAAAAACCACCTTAAAAAAACAAACGTTTTAGCAAAAAATTTCAGAACTTAAACGTTTTAAAAAAACAATGTTTTCCCGATTTTTTGAAGTTCTGTGAGCCGTGAAGGAATTATTTTTTTAATGAGGATTTGAGATCTCACAAATCTCTGAACTTCAAAAAACAGTGAAAACATTGTTTTTTTTTAAATAGTTAAGTTCTTAACTTTTTTGTTAAAATGTTTGTTTTTTAAGACTGTTTTTCTAATTTTTTCAAAAAGGGAGGGGAGTTTTTGATATGCTTAGGAATGCTTTTGGGGCTTTGGGCAATCCAAAATTCAACTTCTCCTTACTATTACCGCCTCTTCTTATGGTAGGAATACAGATATATCGATTGGTATATGAATGTATAGGTTATGTGCATGTATTGAAGCAAAATATTTTGTTATTAGGTACTTTGTTTGCATAGGTCTGTTTTTTTTAGATTAGTTTTATGGGAAAGTTGGTGTTATTTGTGTAAAGATTCTGACTATTTTGGGCAAAAGTTTTTCATAAGAACATGACTGTCTTGGCCGTCATTTAAAAACCAAAATAGTGTTTAAATGATCTTATATCATCAATGGTCTAAGATGTGGGTGATCTGTACCCTTAAAGTCATAGATCATAAATTGAAGTGTAACAGGCCCCAAAATGATGTTTTAGGGATATCAGGGATATCTAAACCAGCCAATATGTGGACTATAATACCAACCTTTTAAAAATAAATAAATTAATGACTGATACTAAAGTTCATCAATCGGATGGTTCACATCCACTTATAGATATGCTTCTTTGGGCTGAGACACGTTGCATTTATAGAGTACCACGCAAACAACCTTACTGTAAACAGTCCTAAACAGGTTACCGCTGCTCTGCCCAATTTCGGAAATTTGAATAAAAGTAAAACACATATCCAGAGAAGTGAACACAATCGTCCTTTATAATTTCTAATTATGCTAATTAAGACCAACATTCTCTTAGTTATCACATTTTGCAGGACTCCCATTTTTTACACATCAGATCTAAGAGACTCCATAGACAAATGCTCTTGTGCCACTTAGCGAAAAGAGGATTCATGTTATAAAAGTTTTGCACTATTAGACTAATTCAAAAACTTTTGCATAATCAGGACTGCACGGATTTTCTGGGTTCAAAATTTTGAGTATTCACAGATTTCAAACTAGTATTTGCGGATTTCAAGGACACCGAAATAAGGTGCATCCTGATTATGCAAAACTTTTCCGTTTCGGTATAATAGCACAAAACGCTTTCTTCCCAAGTCATGTTTCTCTAATTATGCCTAAAGGGGAGGTGAGCAGGAGATCGAATCCACAGTAAGCATCACCAATAAATTTACTACAATGTAAGAAAAACCATTTTCTGCTTCCTCTATAAAGATGAGCTCTCAAGAACACATCCTCCTCACTTCTTCATTGACACTAAAAACGACACCCTCCGCGTTGCTCATCTTCTCAAGGGAGCAAAGGGGCTGGTGAGATTGATGACATAAAATCAATTGTTGTTATTCTTTTATACATGGAAATTGAGTTTTGTTCAATTCCAACTGGTTCATGGCCCAATCTGTAACTTCAAGTGGCCTCCGAGGTACCACTGAATTTATACTTGCTCCATCCCTATACTTTGGTTTCTACTCATTTAAATAAAAAGGACGAAGAGGAAATAATTTGTTGCTTCTTCTTGGGCACAATCCATATTAGTGATTGCATAAAGAGTGTTTTGTTCTATTACTTTAATCATTAATCTTATTACCAGCTTTGATATTATCACTAATACTTGCTGAATTTGTTAACATGTGACAGGTGAAGAAATCACTCTTTATGCAATCGACCGAGCTGTGAATGATTTGAAGACCACAACATAAAGTGAGTCGCATACTAAATTCTATATATCATGCTCCCTTATTTGTTTGTTTTTTTTTATGGGTGGTTTTCTTTTCTCCATCAGAATATTTATGTTGAGGTGGAATATAACTCCAAATTAAAAAAAAAAAACTGCGAATACTTGTATCTAATTAAAAGTTAAAAGCATCGGTTGTATTACAAATTGATCCAATGCAATTGTATTGCGGATTGACCATGAAGGCCTTGCTGATACTCTTCATTGTGTTTTTAAGTTTGAGCACTGGACTCCCCAAAACTTATGCCAGAGTCGAGGACCATCAGTTCGCTAATCAAGCTAAAAACCTTGGTGGGAAGGTCAATGGAGGGATTAAAGGTCAAAGTGAGTTTTATTATCCTAAAAATATATGCCTAGATTGTTTTAAAACTATATATAACATTGGTAAAAAGTGTGCACGTAAATTTTCTTTTATTTTCTTTTAATTGGTAACTCAAAATTATATCAATAAAAAAGCACGGCACAACTCTTGAAATTAGAGTGCGAGATCATTGTCGTAACTTGAGTCAGTTCAGTGGTCTATGATTTAGCATGTTTTATTTTGCATGATAAAGGAGCTGATGTTGGCTTTTGATGTTAGACGAAGATATGTTGTTTGGTTAGCTGATCGAAGACACAAAATGGAATGGAATTGAGGATGAACGTGAGGCCATGGTGGCTTGCTCCATTTGGTTTATGAAGCCTTCATCTCTTGGAAGGGCGTGACACCTCATTTAGCCATATGTTCTAGGAGAGGCAAATCATATTGTGGATTCACCAGCTAGGGAATCTTCGTCAAGAGATTTCTTTTGTAATTGCAGATAGTCTCACACATCTTTGAAATTTGTAGCGATTTCTATGTTGATGTAAACTTTTCCTTTTCATTATAATAAAAATCAAAAGAAGGAAAAAAAGATGATGAGTAGCAAATTTGTTTTAAGGGGATACTACTTAATCCTCCCTTTTCTTCACTTGAGTTTGATCTCCATTGAATTTTGATATCTTAATGTTAATCTACATTCTGCTGGAGAAACTTTTAGCAGTTTTTCATATATTGAATTTTTCCAATGACAACTTGAGTCATAGGCTTTATGCCCCATGATTCCAGTGAGAGGATCATTACCCCTCTCTCTCTCTCTCTCTCTCTCTCTCTCTCTCTCTATATATATATATATATATATATATATATATATATATATATATATATACAGGTAAAGGGTTGCATATCACATTGTGTATAGTGTATCACCTTGTGACACTTGTATGACAGGATACCCTAGTGTAGTATCTGAAAGAGACCATTATTTTCTTCTTTTTTCTTGTGTTTTTGTTGCTAGATTTACAGTTCTTTGGTGGGCAACTGAGCCTGGAGTGCCTGGAACAGAGAAGAGTTAGTCGGTCTTAGTTATGGGTCTCTTCTCAATACAGAAAGCTTGAGATTTGGGGAACCCTTCTCAAATCTGAGCTTACAAGACAAAATGGGTTTCTTCAAAGGTTACAAGGAATAGATCCCACATCCGTCTCTGAGCTTACAAGTCTAGAAATTTTGTTGGGACCAGTAATGGTCAGAAGCCTGCCTAAATCATTATTTTCAGGTATCTTTACATTGGCATTGGTTAACATTTAGTTATATCCATTTTCTTTTGCTCGGAATTGGTTTTCTTAAGTTAATTTCTGTTTTTAAGGGTTAGATTATGCATATCTGAGTCGGTTCATTTTAATTTAAAAGGCATGTACATGAATTATCTCAATTGTATATTTAAGGAGTAGGGCTGTCAACGAGCTGAGCCAAGCTTGAGCCGAGTCGGAGTCAGCTCTAGCTCGGCTCTACCATACAAACATGAGCTCTAGCCCAAGCTCTATATTCTCTTCGAGCCTGTATAGGGCCTAGTGTAAAATTTCACAGGCCTAACTCAACCTCACAAATCCAGCTTGTAAGGTGAGGAGTGCCAAGATTATATATAGCCCAAGACCTCCAATTCCACAGGCAATGTGGGATCATTCTAACATGCCTCTGCACATGTTGGCGGGATTGAGCCAAGCGAAATCATGTGGACAATTGAATTAGGTGACGTGGTGTGGAGAAATACCTGCTCTGATATCATGTAAAATTTCACGGGCCCAACTCAACCTCACAAAACCGGCTTGTAAGGTGAGGAGTGCCAAGATTATATATAGCCCAAGACCTCCAAGCCCACAAGCAATGTGAGACTATTCTAACATTGAGGCAGAGCTGTGTTCAGGCCTAGTAAATTTATAATAATTTTTTTATTATATCATGATCATTATTTATTTATTTCTTTTGTTACTTTTTAATCTATTTATGACTAACACTTTTACGATTTAATGTAAAGTTTCTGATCAATGTATGTCATATCACAAAATTATCTACATGTGATGACATTATCTGTTCTAGCTTTTTATATAAATTAGACATCGCTAACAGTAGTATGCATTGTAGCAACAATTTCTTTTAAGTAGAATTAGTAGTGTTATTACCATTTTCAGCAATCATTCTACTAAATCTACTTCAATTTGAACATTTGACGAGTGGAAAATGACAAGTTGAAAAGCCACATTGAGTTGGGGTCAGAAATAGCTCGGCCCTATCATGCAAAACATGAGCTCTAACCCTGCTCAAGCCTCTTTGAGCCTGAAATTTTTGGGTTGTAGCCATCTGTTTAATGGGTCAAGCCAGTTTGATCCTTGAAGCCAGCCTGGGTCCTTGACATCCCTATTTAGGGGTATAAGCTTCACATAATATATGTAAGGCGTACATCACTATGGCCTTTCTTTGAGTTGTATGCCTAGTAGATCTGTGTATGATTAACTTTATATGGTGGCTAAGCCCGTTTCAATGTCATTTTACTGTGTTTTTGTTGTTATTGACTAATTTTTTTATTTTGTGTTAGGGATGGAGTAAGCGAGGTTAATTTAATCAAGTTTTGAATATTGAGCTAGTCCAAGTCATCAAGGTCCCAACGCTTGCTTGTTTTCTCTTTGATGGGAATGAAAATGCGAAAGAAGTTCCATTGTGTTTAATTCTCAATGGTTTCCAGTTTCATTTTTTTTAAAATAGTTGTTGTTGCAGGCATTTCAGCAGTTAGGATGAGAGCTTAATGCAGAATTGAACCCTACATGCCGAGATCGTGGCCGGGTAAAGAGGAGATGTCGAAAGAGAAAGTGGACCCATGAATGAGTTTTTTTTTTAAAATCCGTTAAAAACCCGTGTGCATGTTATTTCTGGCAATATTTTTATCTAGGTTTAGTTTCATTTCTTTATTAGGATTCTTTTCATAAATGATTTATTTTAGGATTAGTTTCCTTATTTGAATTATTTAGGGGTCAGGCACATATATGTGATATGTGATTGCTAATTTCGTCACTTTCGGCGCAATCATAAGAAAAGTGGTCATAAGTCTATCAATATGTGTTGGAATTGTATGATTCTTATCTTGTTGGAAAACTATTTCGATAAGCTTTCAAACAAGATCAATTTCACGTCAATCGGATATCATTTGACCCTTCAAAAGTAGTCGCGTAACAAAAAAAATGGGATTAGTGATGAAATTAATTATGACCGTTATATTAGAGAGTTTTAGTGGTTGATTAAGAGTTTTATTTTAAGTAATATTCTTAGGGTTTCTTTTCTTTATAAATACACATTGTAATCTCTTATGAGAATTCATATATATTTTTTTGGTAACCTGGGTATTCGGACCTCTTAGAGCACCCGCCTAATCCCAAGGGTACACGCGCACCCCAAATTCAACATATGTCTGGTCAGCATAGGATATAAATTCCTAGGGTGGCCTCAAGGGAGGGAGGGGATTCGAACTTAGGTCTCCTGCTTTTGAAAGCAGGTACCTGGCCAGCTCGCCTAACCCTTTGAGGTTCTTACGAGAATTAGTATTGATGATGAATAAAAAAAATTTATGAGTTTTGCTTTGTGCGAATTCTAGAGAACTTGATATGAATTTTCGTTAGAAGAGTGATTCTTTCCCGCATGCAGCTTGGTGTGAAGCGAACTTTTCTTTCTTGGAGCGATTCTTTGGATCTTCTTCTACCCCTATTTTTATTTTAATTGAAGAATGAGAACCCTAACCCCTATCGTGTGAGATTTATGCTATTTTAGGGCTAGCGTGAGATGAGTTTTCGTTAGAAGAGTGATTCTTCCCCCACGTGTGGTTTGGTGTGAGGTCAACTTTTCTTTCTTAGAGCGATTCCTTGAATCTTCTTCTACCCTTATTTTCCTTTTTATTTCTGTTTTAATTAAAGAGTGAGAACCCTAACTCTTATGGTGCGAGATTTACGCTATTTTAGGGTTAGCGTACGATTTTCCGCATCAGAGCTAACTATCAAAATTCATTATGGTTGTGGCACAAAAGAACCACCACACCAAACTTTTCCAGGCTGGCTCGCCTGAAAATGTTCCAGCTGCACTACAAAAATAAGGTGTTTTAGCGGCACTTGCTGTTAAGGCAATTTTTGGTAGCGGCAAGACTAATAGCGGCAGTTTTTGACAGCGACAGTTTTTTGTTAATAAAACTGCCGCTAATAGTCTTATTTTTTGTAGTGCTGGTTTGTCTCTGGATAAATTATTTATATAAGAAAATTGCGTTCCATTTTCGTTCCTCTAAAGCTGGAATCGCTAATGTCTGCAGGAACTGTTGTGTTCATCCAAGGAACTATGATTGCACCAAGGTATCACATGACTACTTAACAGGTTGAAGCCTTGTGAGATTCAATTTTCTGTTCGGTGGATGCCATGATTGCTGAAATCGTGCTCTAATGAATCTTAAAATTGCTTCAGTGTCTTCTTAACGTACTACATTTTACAGACGCATTCCCTTTTTCGAAATTTTTTTATTATCTACAGAAGCATACCAAAGGCTGTAAAACAGATTTGGTTCTAAACTATCTCTGCATCCTAATGAATATTTAATTTTAAAATTGTTATGTCACTCTTTTATCATCTTTTCTGCACGTAGTACCATTTTTATTGTGCAGGCAGTTCATGATCTTAGTTCCTACTATAGGCACTTCATCTGAACTGCTTAGCATTATCTCTGATCCACTAACTGGAAGTGAAAGCCTTCTAAAATAGGTTTTAATACTATAAGTTTCATTCAATTCATGAAAATGGAAGGAGATTAATTACTCTGAATTCGGTATTAAATGGATGGGACAATTCCTTCTTCAGAGTTAATTTTCTAGAAGTTCATTACTTTTTTTGTGCAAGTAGTAAAAAAGATTTGTTTTTATACTTAAAATGATGTTGGTTGCAGGATATGGAAATTCTCATTCCAATATTACCATATCTAGCAAAAGATGAGGTTTCTTCAACTTTTTTATTTTATTTTTTAATGTATTTAAAACAAATAGGTCTCATCTTAGAAACAATCTAGTGATTATTTGGTCTAATGAGTGTTTTCCTATTAATTAGCGTGAAAAATTACTCAATATAATTATTCCTATAAATTTAATTCTTGGGTTGGCTCTTTGTTGAGTCTTTTGAGTTAAGATGGACTCTTTTCCATCCAGACCGCCGATAATAGAACTCACTGCAATATCCGAAATGGCACCTCGGCTGAAATTACACATTAAATATTTTGTAAATTTTATATTTAGCATCCGATTAGTTCCATGCATATTCTTTGGATAATTTATTGAGATCTCACATACGACATGGTATAAGGTACCTAATCCTAGAACCAGCGGCAACCCTCGGGTCAATATTACACTGCTGACTTTGGTAGTTGTGTTGATATTTTTTAGTGTCAAGCCCGTAAAAGGTCAATAAGTAAATTTTCACTTATTTGCTTGCTCATAAGTAGCTGTGTGGCTCCCGAGGCTTGATCATTTGGACATGAGGAGATTGATCCGAGGGTTGCTGCGACTAGCATTAGGATCTGGTACCAAATACCAACTCATAACATAATGTACCACAAAACCTGACTAGTCTTCATAAATAGCTGAATTGTGCTCTATATATTTTTTTTCCCATTTATGGGTATATGTTATTTCAGCACGAGAATGATCGATACAGAAACAGTAAGGATTCCAGTAACGAAAGATCCAAAGAACAGAAAACATTAGAGCAGTACCTCAAAGAAATATTTCGGCTCCAAATGGTGCAACAAGTTAAAAGCTGATGGAGATACAGTGAAGGGTTACATTCAGTTTAGTTGGTATTGCCGAAGGGACGAAGCTTCGGGATTCAATATAAGCAATTTGCAGATAATGTAAGAAATTTGTTTAGAGAGATATGAAGGAGTTTGGAAGTATGGATAGCTCGGATAATTGGTGATCTCGAAGGGACGTTGGCTTGTGAAGGGAATCTACATTTGAGAAACTAGTAATGTAAATCGATTTTTATGTATTGAATAATGAAAAGTAAGGTTGAAACTTGGCATGCTATATGAGTTTTTAGCCTTTTTTTTGTTTGTTTATTATTTATTTTTATTTCCAGGCTATAGATGTGTACCATTAGGTAATATGATGTCTGGAGAAAAAAAATAGCATTAAAAACGAGAGATCACCTATTAGAGACGGCTTTAAACTATCTCAAATAATAGAATATTGTTATTAGGGATGACTACAAGCCGTCTCCACTTGTGTGTATCCACTATATTGATATGCCTTTGGAGACGGCTTATGGCGATCTCTAGTAACCTTGATTATTAGGGATGGCCAAAAGCCGTCTCCTCGTTTAGTCTCCAAAGATAATGGAGACGGGGCTATCCGGGACTACATGGAAGCCATCTCTAGCACTTGGAGACGACTTTTGGCTGTCTCCAAAAAATATATATTTTTAGTGCAACTATTCATCTAACCATTTGATGGAACAGTTCAGACCTCTGAATAGTTTGTACCATCCAAAATATGATAGTTGGTGCGAAAGACATATTGACTATTTAAATAGTCACTTGAGATCTATAAAAGCGGACCTTTGGGCATAGATCAAGACACATTGACTTTACTTAAATTTATTTGGATGCTAGTTTGAAATTCTCAACTTTCGTTTTTTGTTTTGATATTTCATTATATCTAATATTTTGGGGCAATCCTTCTACCATTGCAAAGTAACGAATAATATTCAAAAGATTAGACTCGTTGTATCTTAAAAACGTCTCGCTGGAATCCTTTTGAAGATTTACTCGAGGAGAGAGAGAGAGAGAGAGAGAGAGAGAGAGAGAGAGAGAATGATGCATGCAAGGTATCAAATATCGGCCGATACCAATACTTTTCGGTGATACGTATCGGTATCCAACTCAGTATTGGCCGATATGGGTCAGTATCGGCCCATACCTATATTTAAGAAAAAAAAAAACAAGAGGCTGATACGTATCGGTATATATTGGCCGATACGTATCCGCCAATTCGTTTCGGTCCTCCAAGTACCCGATACCAATACCGATTTTGTTACCTTGGACGCATGACCTACTTTACTTTAATTGGATGACGTAAGATTGGCAATAGAAGGCTATTAAATATGAGAGCCTGACGGGCTTAGGGGGTTTAGCCCGAGACCCACCCGTTTAATTATCATGCTTTAACTGCTAGCCCAAGCCTGGCCTATGGACTTTATGATCAAGCCCAAGCACACTTTAAGACAGGCTAGCCTAATGGGCCACGCGGGTTACCCATTGCCACCCCTATTTTTATAAAATTAAAATTAGAGAGATTTCACCCTTTCATCAGTTGCTTGAGAGATGTTGGACACCTCCCATCCAACAGGTTATTAAAGCCTTCGTTAATGACTGTTGAACTTATAAATAAGTTTGTAGTTTTTACCCATTATAAAAATATATACATCATATACACAATATAATTATAATAGACCAAGGTTCAAAATATCGGATTTTGTTTCGGTTTCGGTGGGACCGAAACTGAAATCAAAAACTTCAGCCAAAATTTTGATACACATATTAAATAGAACGGAAATTTGAAATTTCGTTTTGATTTTGGTCCCAAAACATTTCGGCCGAAATTTTCATATTTAGGCAAAAATTTTGAACCATCGAATAGACAACGTTAAAGGGACACATAAGGCTGTCAATGGGTTGGGCACATAAACCTGACCCGTCGGATTGGGTCAGGCATAAGACATCCGACCTGATCCGACCTAATATTTTATATATAAAAAACATGGAAAGTATACATTTTTACCGGGTTGCATTGAGTTTTCGGGTCAGGTCAAATTGGGTTGGGCATATGCTACTTTATCATTGAACAATAAAAAGCTAGCCCGACCCGACCCTACTTGGGAGACTTGGATGGTGAATGAATGTGTGCCACCCGACACTGCTTTTCCATCCAGTGAAACAGGCAACACCTTATTTTTTTATTGAATTTTTTGTGGAACGCATGTGCAATGGACGTGAATGAAGAAAAAGGCACGTATAAAGAAGGAAAAGAGGGACACATGACTTTTACCATCCACTTTTTGTGTTATGTAGCACATGGGCATCAAAAGGGCACCTCAAAAATCTCACTTAAAATAGCACATGGGCATTCAAGGATCTAAGCTGTGTTTGGGTTAGCTCTTTTAAGAGCAGGAGCAACTCTTTACGTGCTCTTTGTCAGAGCTCTAAGATAGAGTAGACATAAAAGCAGTTTTATCACTTAAAATAGCTCTCCGTCAAAGCAAAAGAGGCAAGGAATTGTGTCACCAAATGTAAAAGTAGTTCTGTGCTGGAGCCAAAAAGTAAAATTGTAACACCCTGCAATTCTCGAACCTGAACACACTGGTGGTACGTGCTCATGTCCCGTGCCCATGTACGGTTGACACTTCAAATCATAATTGAGCAGACTACGGCGATGTTGGTGTACCGGTATTACTGTGTACGCATATTAAGTCGTGTAGGTCTTGACCAGACCCTTGTGAGCATCCTGGTGTGCTTTAATTTTTTATTGTGTCTTAAGGACCAGTACACTGAAAGTGTTGTACTGTCAATACACAGAATCGGGACCCAATCAATTAACAACCCAAGTGATCAAGACCATTGTGGAATCCAGCCCAATATTTGTGACCCATTAATGAAAGTCTTGAGACAGACCCGTTAGTTAGCAACCTGAGAATCCGAACCTAGTGGTTAATCAAACCCATGATTTAAGACCATCAATTGAGGCCTTATGATAGACTTGTACACTGAACTGTATGTTCCAACTCCACATAGGATTAGACACTCCTATATAAAGCCCACTCCCACGCATAAGTTGCATGGGAGTCGAGCTTTGGAAATGCATGCCTCGAATAATTCAGAATTGGACGCATGAAGAGCTTAGAGACCGAGCCCTCGGCCCCCCCCCCGATGTTTCGGAACATGACTCGTGCAATCAAAATAAGATAGAAGCCTAACTTTAGCATAATTATATAATATGTGGCCCTATTACATCTATAGGATGAGGGATATACAATAAAAGTAGAACTTACGAAGTTGGAGAAAGGAACAAAAGAATGACGAGTTTATCAGGCTCGCCGCGGCGACCTTGAGTCTCAGCGGGATATGATCTGAAGCACTCGCCGTGGCGAGAGCTACCCTAAAATCCAGGCCATTCAGCTTTGGAAATTCTGCGAAAAGCCTTAAGTCATGTGACACCTATGCACCTCGTCGCGACGACCCTGTAGCTCGCCGCAGAGAGGTACCTTTGTTTGTGAGCTTGGGTTTTGTGGTCGTTTTAAGCCTTGCGTGTCCTTGCTTAAGCCTAGTATGATTTGTTAACACCTAAGGCATGTGCGATATATGATATAGGCTAATTTCGAGAAATCATCGAGGAAGAATTTAGTTTAGATCCGGGTCATTTCGTCCGCAAGATTCCGACTTCAAGGCAGGGAAGAATATCTTGCTTGACTACTTGTTTTCTCAAATTCATGTCATTGATGCAAATATTAAATACTTGATATTTTCTGGAATTGATAAATATGAAATCTTGATATGTTTTGAAGGTTTTAATTTGATTTCCATACGTGATTTGTATGGCTTTTGTAATCAGCATCTTGCTATGTTATTGCATTTGATCCAATAAGCTTCAATTTCCTCGATTTGAATTATATCATTGCTGCATGTCTGGTGTACATGTTCAATTCCGTATTTCTGTTATGTCTCGGTTCAAGGGACTATATTAACGTAACTTAGGGGCTTGATGTTTTAATTCAAGTGACCCTGTTAACTTAGCTCAGGGGCTTGACGTTTCGGTTCAAGTGACCCTATTAACGTAGCTTAAGGGCTTGACTTTTTGGTCCAAATGACTTTGTTAGCATAGCTCAGAAGCTTAACTTCGCGGTTTAAGTGACCTTGTTAACGTAGCTCATGGGCTTGACATCTTGACACAATTTTGATTTTTGGTTATACGTTCTTGTGATTTGCTCTATTGATTTGTTCCCAAGTTTTTGTTACGTTTTGCTTGATCTGTTATGTATTACTTGAAGCATGATTATTTGTGTTCATGATATTATCTATTTTAACGCTATAATACAAGTCATTGTTTTTTTAAATTTGCTTTATTTATGCATCTAGATGATGAGTAAGAATGCTAAAAAGGTAATTTAGCACTATTTTTTCCTATTGAGCTTGGACTGTAGCTCATTCATCGATTATACGTCGCAGCTGCGGAGGTAATCTTGAGAGGAACTCAGAGCAAGAGGAAGACCCGGATTATAACCCCGAGGATGAGGAAGAACTACCAAAAGGGTGTTATCAGCTGTTTTGGGTTGAGAGCTTGGATAGTTTTGAGATTTGATAAGCGGTACAATGTTAAGTTAACCGAATACGATGGTATATTTTTGTTCTACTGTTTAGGTGAAGGTTGGCCTTCACCGATGGATGTATAGTTTGTGGATATATGTGTATGATGGTTAGATTTTTGGGTTTATGTTGCCATTTTATTTATGTTATAGCTTTGTTTTCGCTTTGTGTACTTTTGCTTCCTCACTTTTGTATCTTACCAATATCGGATGGCCCGATCCTTCCTATTGTTTAATATGAGGAAAGATCAAGCTGCCAGGATGCGATTTTTGTATTTCAATATCATAGTATTACTATAATTCAGATTGCATTTGTGATATGATGGTACGGGTTTTGTGATAAGAAAATTTGGGCTGTCACAAAAAAAGTTGCTCTTTGCTCCAAAAAGCTAACCCAAATGCACATGGGCAAAAAGTGAAAGGAGCTGTGGGTTCAAACTCCAGGTCACATGTCATGCGGTCCGTGATTTCAAAATAACACCAATTTTTGGGTCATGTACCATGTGACGCGTGATCTATAAAAAATAAGATCTATAAAAAATATTTTTTTTTTAGATCAAAATTGTTGCCAAAGTTTAGGTAATGCCCACACATCCTGATGCTTTGAATTTCCCCCCCTTTGACCACGTTTTGGATGATGGATATATATTGGATATTCTCTTAATTTTTTGGGTGGCCTTTTATCATCTTTGGACAAGTTGCTGTAGAACCTGATCCCATGGATGGATATCATGTGGTCCTTACCTAATTCAAACCCAACACCTCGGAGTGAGTTTGAACCCATAGTCCCATGCCTCTCTCTCTCTCTCTCTCTCTCTATATATATATATATATAATAGGTGTACATGCATTTATAAAACATATATGCCATGTGATGTAAAGGGCCTAATGTAATATTTAATGGGTGGAAAATTGCATTTTCGTAAAATCCCCATCTTCCAATTTAAAGCAATACCCACTTTAGACTAGTATGGTTTTTCTTTTTTTCGATCCATCTACACTGGGGTGATAGTCTTGAGAAATTAATCCCACACAACAGATCACTCATCTTGGTTAATACAAAAAGAGGAAGTAAACATAAAATCTAAAACCCATAATCTCACCCACAAATTGGGGCGGATAGCAATTGAGCTATCGCTCAATCGATGACTAACATGAGCTGCCAGACTCATAATGTCATTACGGGTAATGACAAAAATATACAAGGATTCAGCCTCAAAATACGTATTTTCCAAGGCCAATCAAACTACGGTTCTAGATCAACGGAAGACGAATACACGTTTTAAAGGGGCATTACGTGCTATCAAAAGTGCCTAGGGTGTCAGATGGCATGAAGAAATGATCAATGAGCATATTATTAATTATTGGACAGTCACATTAATGGCCTCCTAAACTTATGTTCTATCTCTAAGTTCACTTGATGTCTGACTATTTTTGGCAAAAAATAAAAAAATAAAAAAATTGTACAATAGGATCTATATATTTTAAATTTTACTTTTTACTTAACAAGGTTTAACATTTTACTTGTTATCTAATAGGGTCCTAGACTCTCAACTGTTTTAATTTTTATTTAAATATAAATGCCCCATCGAGCTACCATTCCGACCAAAACTAATTAGTGATGAAAGATGGACAACTCAATATTTTAAGGTTTTGAGAGAGCATTTCGAGCGTGATCCCCCCTCGTGGGCCCTCAAGATCACGAGTGTCGTCCAAGGAGCCAACACTATACAAACAAAATCCAAATATTTGACATGTGTTGAAAATCAATATAAGTGATAAATAAGTTAGATGCAAGTACCCGTAAGCATGATATCAAAACTCGAGATGCCAATATGTATCGGCGATGCATATCGGTTTCACTGAGAACTGATATCGATACCACCCCGATATAGGTATCGGCGTTGTATCAGTTTTAATATCGGTATCAGATTGATACCGATTGATACAATTTTTTTATTTTTATTTTCTTAATACTAAAAAAATATTATTATTGGTTGATACAATAATAGGGCTAGCTACCATATCGGCTGATGGGTATGCCTGATCCTGATTTGACACCTTGCCCTTAAGTCTCACATGAGATAGATCGGTCTCATATAGGACTCATCACTCTTATAGTGGATTAGTCAGTCTCGTATTCAGTCTTATAGTGGATTGATGGGAATATTGGACCGACATCGAACTCATATGAGACCGCGACATTTTGTCAAGCCTATATTTTTTCATTTAAATTGATTTAAATACATGCCAATTATTTAGACGTGTCCTTAGGTTTGAGGGAAACGAAAAAGCCCACTCAAGTGAAAAGCTCAATAAAGTATTCACGTAGGCGTTGGCTGCCGTTTTATGCACTTAGCACCTTTAAACCTACACATTGGATCTTTGAGTTCACTTCTGTTGAATCAGATGATAGAGATTATTTATCCTTATAATTTTTTACACAATTAATCTTGAGATTATGGGTGTATTATCATACGGTCAATTTTTATTTCATATGGTACACACTTAAAAAAGTGACCTTAAAATCAATTTGAGCATACAGATAATATTAAGGTCACTTTTTTGAGATGTGTATCACGTGAAGTAAAACACTTTCTGCCTGATGGTATACTAATGATCTCAAGATCCATTGTGTGAAAGATTGGAACAATAAGCGATTTTCATCATATGATTTAATCCTTTTAATGTATTTTAGGGTGAGTTAACTCAAAGTTTCAGCGAGTGGAATTAGTGGTACTGATTGCCGGCATCTCCAAACGGTCAACAGTCACTTTCTAATATCAGGCTAGCTAATAACTCCACGCGGCTTCTAAGGTTTGACCAGTTTAGGTGAGGAAGGCCCACGTGCCACAAAATAACAAATGATTACAGCCATAAATTTTACCAATTAAATAGTATAAAAATTTTATTTCGGATAAATTTAAAAAAAAATTAGAAAAGTTTCTGAAAAATATTAGACATAAATTATATTTAACTTTTATAAAAGTTTTGTTTATTATTTAAAAAATAATAAAAATTAATTTAATTTTATTACTTTTGGTAAAGTTTTATTACTTTCGTCCTAATTGTCAAAGTTTCAATAAAAGTTTCGCTCAACCGTTATTTCGATAAATGTCAAAAAATTTTCGGAGAAATTTATCACTATATATATATATATATATATATATATATATATATATATATATGAAAAATGTATGTTTCACTACGGATCTTCCGTTAATAAGGCATCTCGCAGATTTATTAATCGTCTCATTTCCTCGTTTTCCGCTTTCATCTCAGTTCCAAAAAGGCGGCGCTACTGAGTTTCTTTGGTTCTCAAAAATCACCAGCAAAATTCCCAAATTAACCCTAAAAAAGTAGGGTTTATCTCGGCGATTTTAATCTATCTTCGATCCATTTACCCAGTCTAAACTATCTTTTTCTGGTGTTTCAGTCATCGCCTTCTCCAAATAGAAACTTCCAGAATCTCAGTTCGTCATTTTTTTTTCTCTCTCTATAGGAAGTTTTAGGGTTTGAGAACGAGATTGAAGAAGGATTGCTGTTCAGTTCAGCTCTCTAATGGCGGAGAGCAGGCGTTATGGTTTCAGTACTCAATTAGGTAAGAGAATTCGAAGATTTTTTTTTTTTTTTTGATTTAATTGTTTATCTTTAAAGTTGAGAGCTGTTCTAGCTATGAATTTGATTTGTTTTAGTACTTGGATCGTTAGTAAAACACGTATATTTTAGAAGGATTCATGCTATAAACTACAGTTATAGCAAGTGATGTGAACTTTACTCGTATTATTGGATTGGATTTGATTGTTGTGGAGACTACTCGTGGCTGATGAAGAAATTGAATAATTACTGTGATTTGTTATGTGGAACTAGTTTTTGTTGGAAGATGGAACTGCTTTGAGCCCTTTAATTTGTGTTTTGTGTCCCCAAAGTAACAAGGTTTAACTTTTTGCTCCACTAACCCCTAGGCATTTTTTTGGAGTATTGGTTAGGTCCTCAACAAATGGTATATGTGCTGATACCGCCCTCAAATTTGAGTCATGGAAGGGGCAACTCGGGGAAATTGCTACCTGGAGCTCAAATGGGGTACCGGAGTGAGAGTGGCCACAGAGTGGGCCGCTGAGTCCCGGAAGGGGCAACCTGGGAAAGTCCTACCTAGGGCCCCAAAGGCGGATATTGGAGTGAAAGCCCCTTTTGGGTCGGCCGTTGCGGTTGTTCCACCTCCCGTCCTCAAGGTGACTCCTTTGAGGGGTTCGGGCGCCAATGTTGATATATCATACTGGAAGTTGTGGGAATCTGTGTCCTTAGTTGTGTGCGGTACGTTTAACACCTTAAGATTCTCAATACTGTGCGTGACCTTTTCTCCTTCCTCCTACCCTTCACCCAAAATGGTGATGACCTTTTGATCTGATATGAACCTGAGTTTTTGATGCTAGGTTGAAGGTATTGCCCCAATTTCATATAACCATGGGCGCCCTAACAAAAGGTTAAAGGTGGATTTGATGTCCATGACTTGGAACGGGATGGAGAAGGTCATTGGTCCAATGGTGAGCTCAAGATCGACTTCTCTTATGATTTCCCTCCTCATGTTATCGAATCCTCTCGCGCTTGTTCTGGCCGGCTTGAATGACCATATAGTAATAAGTTTTGTCATTGCCCTATAAAACAGATTGGGAGATCAAGGCTTGGACTTGTATCTCTTTTTTGTGGCCCATGACATTGTCAAGCGATCCAAATATTTGGCGATAATTTGTTGCAATGTTTTACCAATTGCTCTTTCCCTCTTACCAAATCTTTAATATTAAGGGTTTTTCCCCTCATTCACGCTTTCATTTCTTCATGTTCATATCTTTTACCTACCTAGTTGTCTTTAGCTCCAATCGGTTGAACCTTGTATTGGCAGCGACGCCGATACCATAGACCTAGGTTTTAGACCACATCGCGTGTATCGACGCAAGAAGAAGCGAAAAAGAAATTACAAAACATCTACACCTACTGGGAAGAGGACCTAAAGAAGCTGCAAGAGGGCAACTCCCTGCCCAGGATCGCTCGAGCGAGGAAAACACACAGGTTTTGGTCAAAGTTTCGGCTAAAACTCGCTTGAGCGACCCATGGTTCTCGCTCGAGCGAGTCTTGGTAGGGAAGAAGGCGTGGAGGGCTGGATATTCTTGCTCAAGTGAGAACCAAACTCGCTCGAGCTAGATTAGTGACGCAATTAGCCCATTTGGGCTTGTCTTTTTTCCTTTCTCTTGTACTTTTTATTTGCCATTTTGGGCACTTTAGTACTTTGCCATTTTAGGGTTTTATTCTCCTTGTACTTGAAATGTAATACCCTTACGTAAGCCAAGTTTGAAAATAATTAGTTGATTTTAATTAAAATGTAATGTAGGATAAACGCTAAAGCTCAATTTATGTGAATTTGGGATTAACTTCAGATTAAATTGAATAGCGAAAATATTCAAATTACCCAATCACATAAAATAATTTAATAAGGTTAATTAAAATAATTAGGCTAACTTAATTTTAGCGCTCACATGCGTTAAGATTTTCCGATCTAGAAAAACAGCTTCGATGAGGGAACTTGAGTTTTGTTCTAGTTTAGGGCACCAAGCGACAATAACGGTTTCGTCTCTCGACTCCTCTAGGATTTGAAGAATTAAAGGCCGAAAGGGTTAATTTAATCAAAGAGGAAGATCAAAGTATATCAATGACTAAGGTGTGAACAAAATTCCAGCACATAATTAACTAGGGATTTTGGATTTTGATTTTATCAAAGGGAATATGAAGATAAATTACCTATAAAAGGGACAAAATAGAAAGATAGGGTTCCAAGGCTTCACACCAAAGATGTACGTCTTCTTCGCACCAAGTGCATGATAAACGAAGATTCGCTCCTCGAGTTTCGAAAGATTCGTTCTTGAAAACTCTTCACAAGTTCTCTAAGGTTTGCACAAAGCAACTCTCAATTTCATTAACTCCTAAAAGTGTATTTACAATGCCTTTACATAGGCAAACAAACCCTAACTAAGCAAATAATCGAATTTAGAAAGACTCATAGTCCAAGAAGGAAACTAAAATTTAAATTTTCGTGTGAAAATTAAGCTTCTTACGTCGTTTCCGTGTAAAGTCGCTCGAGCGAGCTTGGTTGTTGCTCGAGCGAGCTTAGTTGTTGCTCGAGCGAGTCTTCAAACTGCCCACGCCAAACTTTCAGTTGATTCTTGCTCGAGCGAGAATCGATGTCGCTCGAGTGAGTTTGGGGAGAGGGTTTTTGCTCAACTCGTCATCGACCTCGCTCAAGCAGGAACCGATGTCACTTGAGCGAGTCTTGGCAGAGACTCGTGCTCCCTTTGGTAGCTCTTATTGTCTGAAGCTTCTTGGGCCTCTTCTTGCGTCTTTAGTACACGATAAAGGGCAATTTGACTTGGATGTCACCATCAAAATGCTATGCATTGAGAGCTTGAGAGGAGCTTAACGGAGAGTGAATCTTCTTCTTTACCTCTTTTCCTATTTTGCTTTCAGTTTTTTCCTTTTTATTTGATTGCTTAAACCCCCAAAACCCTAAATCTAGAGCTATCGTGATGCCCATCCTTGTAGATCGAATCCATTCCCCAACTCTTCGATCCATGACCATTGTTGGGCTCGAGCTCTCTCCAATTGTGCTGATTGGTCCTTCCCTTCGAAATCCCTAGCCGAGGAGCAACAAGAATCCACATTGAGCCACAAGTGAGCGCCCGACCTAGAGGATGCTAGAGTTCTATTTCTAGGATCACACCTTTCGCGTTTCTAATAGATCTTGCGCATGGACTTGGACCCTAGCCGAATCGACCATGGCCACATAGGCTGGAATCCATGAAACCCTAAGGTATTCCGTTAATTTGTGATTAATTGTTCAATTAATTAATTTAATTTCGGCAAATTAGCATATCGTGGGCATTCATGTATTTTGGGGTCGTTGTCCGCGTCATATATCCTATTCAATTAGTTGGATTTAAGCACAACACTTTACCTAACATGCCTAGATTTGACCAAATCCTAGGCTCTACTCCCTGATAAGGGCATTTTGTTGATGTCAAATGACCATGTTCTTACTTCAATGCAACATGCCTTAATTTTTTGATGTTGATCCCTACTCCTTTATGAGGGCATTATTGTAATCATTCATGGGCATGGGCTTTTTTGCATTTCAGAGTTACTAGGGGGGTTAATTTTTGGCTTTCAAAATAAATTCAAGAAACTTTCATGATATGCTTGGCACTTTCTGTAATTTCGAAATGTCTCAAGTCTAAGTTCGATAGAGTGGTTGAGTAAACTTGGTCTACTTGCAATTTTTTTTTTCTTTGAAGTATTCTTAACCTTTTGTGTTTAAGATACCGGGCCAGGTGGATTTGGGAGCTAAGTCGAGGATCTTGATGGTATTGTGAGTGGTTGATAAACTACGATTGCAGTTTTCTTTAGGAAGTCCAAATTTGAAATTTTTGTAGTCCTTATTTTTTTGAGTTTGGATCATATAGTTCAAGAAATCCATTGAAAATCCTTTAGAAAAATACAACCTATGGTGGGGTGACCTTGGGGGTGCTATTTAGCCATCTAAACCCACTTTTAAGGATATTTGTTGTTATGTTGATTGTTGATGCAGTCCAGAATTTGTCTGTTTCAAATCTAAGAAAGAAGACTACAAAAAATGAGTAGGAGAATTGGAAGCAAAGACAAAAGAAAAGGGAAATCTACAATTTGTTCATTAAAAATTGCTAATTGGATGTTCAGAGAGTGATCTATTTTCATGTATCAAACGAAATCTGATATATATAAAATTGGTCTTATTTGAAAGCTTATCGAGTAGTAGAGTTTTTTAACGAGCCAAAGAATCATGCAATTCTGATGAGTGTTGAAGAAGTTATGATCAAGTTTAGGAGATTGCAATACAAAATGATGAATTTGAAGGATTAGTTTCTTTTAGACAATAGGATTTGTATCTTTCATTATAAATAAATTTAGTTTGCTTATTATTTAGAATATATTTGTTATTTTAGGAAAGTTATTAGAATTAGGGTATTTCTTTTATTTAAATTTCGAATTAGAGTTAGAATAGAGTTTCTAATTTTCTGTACTATAAAAGCCTATTTATAGGCTAGTAGTGCTAGAATTTAACTTGAAAAATTGAGCGAAATATTTTCTTTGGAGTTTTCTGAAGCTTTCCTAGCTGCAAGTAATATTAGGTGTTTCTGTGGGTTCACTGATGGAGGAATTTGTGCGATATTCCTTAATTCAACCACCTTGTAAGATTAATTTCAGACTTATTGCAGGTTTTGCTAGTTTCGTGTCAAAACTATTACCCTCGTTAAGAGGCATTCGTGCGCTGTTTCCTCTGTAACTGGCCAAGGTTTTCTGTTTTAGAGTAAATTATTAGTACCCATTCTTCTCCAAGAGTTGTCAAAGCTTCACTAGTCTATGGGCCAACTTTGATTTGTTTGTCATCAAGGTACTACCCCATTGTAAGACTTCTCGGTATTCAACCTATAGTTTACCTTTTTTCTAGGTTTGTGATCTTTCTTTCATAGTATTTTGTATAATTATATACATATGATAACGATTTTCTTTTGATGTATAGTTCTTAGAGGTATTTTTGGGCTGTAGTTTTTTTTTTCCTTAAAATTTATTTTATTTCTATTCTCCCAAAAAGTAATTACTATTAGGAATAAAAACTCAATGCGGGAGCGACATCAAAAGCTTGAAATTAAGCTATTTTATTATTAGAAATCGGAGTGGAGTGAGATTCCGAAGCAGAGGCAACACACTGGGTAGAAGATTTCTGCTACTAGGAGTATTTCTATTTACAAAAGAGTTTACAGAGTTATTTAAAGAAACATGCATCTAGGAAATAAATTACTTACACAACCTATTTAAAGAAGTCACCCCCAAATAATTGGGGTGAGGCTATGATGATGATGATGACATAACCTATTTAAAGAAATATGTATCTATGAAATAAACTACATATACAACTAAGCTAGATGCCATATTGCATCTTCCCAAATAGGGAGTCCCAATAATGTCATGTAAACTACCTAATTCTCTTTTTTTTGATCCGTAAATTGATATATATTGAAGTAGACTACCTAATTCTTAACTTAGACAATATAGACAATATAGGGAAGATCCTCTACAAAGAGGAGTAATGACATGAAAGCACGGATCAAAATCTTGGTTTTCTGAGACGTATCGTCCACCATCAATACCGAGATGATGCGACGTATCGGTATCGTTCGAGATTTTGAACCATGCATGTACTTCTCAACACTCCCCCTCAAGTTGGATTAGATATCTTGATGAAGCTTGAACTTAAAGATAGTTGACATATAGTGGTTATGTATCCGTGATACATAACCAATATACCTTGTACCAGTGGCCTCCGATACTGACGCGTATTGGTATCATCTGAGATTTTGAACCATGCATGTACTCTCAACACTCCCCCTCAAGTTGGATTAGAAATCTTGATGAAGCTTGAACTTAAAGATAGTATTAGATGCTTCGACTGGTCGACACTAAATAACTACCTTGTATGATGAATGTTCTAATGCTGCCATGTATGCTTTAATTACTCCCCTTGAACAAGATAACATGATATCTCAATCTTTGATGCAGGACCACTCACTAAAACCCTAGTTATTCTATTTTGCTGAAATTAAATTAATTTATGAGCAACGGAAATAATAAATTGACTATCAATTAACATAGAATTATTGAAAATTTAATTTAGGTAATCAAGGAAGGTTCAAATTAGTGTTAAATCTGGCACGATAGTCCCTACAAATCCAGAAACACGTCTCAAGGTAGAAATTGATCTCTCTCTAGCCTAGGGCATTAAACGACAATCCATAATGGCGTCTTTTGATTCCATTCTAAGATTTAAAAGAAATAGTAGGTTTAGAGAATGATTAAACCCTGATTTCTTGTAATTAATATGGGATTGAAAAGGTTTATAATTATTGGAAGGGAAAATAGGGTTAGAACAATATAATTTTTCAAAACAAGGAATTTTCTATGGTTGAAAACAAATTTCCAGCAACTATGGGTTTAAATTAGAATAAAAATAAACAACTAAAATACCTTGCACCAATCGAGAGGAGAATCAAAGAAGATGAATTGGCCTCACACCAAACCCATCACGGGGATGAATCTCACTCTTCCAGCTTCCATGAACTTTTCATTCAATCTCATTAATCAAGTATCAATTAATTTCATTCATTGTCTCTACAACTCTATTTATAGTACTAATAAAACCCTAAACTAAGTTTAACTTACTTGACTAAAAGTGCCCTTAAATGAGCCTACGAAACTAAACTAAAAAAAGAAATTTCGCGACTTGAACTCGTCATAGACGTAACTGACGGTCGACCATGAGTTGGTTCACTGTCGTCCTTGACCTACCAGTGCTGTCGATTGTGAAATTGTCACGGTCGACTGTGAATTACGATCACTTTATTCTTGTCAGAGAACAAAACTATGTGTTTTCATGGTCGACCGTCAATGACCCATGGTTGATCGTGATTCCCTTCACAGTCTTCTTCCTTAAGCCTCCAATTCTTCTTCCTTTGCTCCCCATATGCGTGTCTTCCCATGGTGAGGTCTTCTCGTGTCGCGCACACGTGCACATGACTTACACTTATTCACAAACTGGAGAAATACTTGTCACGTAATAAAAATGTTAATGTAAATGGTCGTGGTGCACACCACTAGACCAACAAATGTTAGCCATCACATAGCCAAACAGGTAAAACATGTTGATCTTGGCAACACATTACAAAAGCTAACATGTGTCACGTAGCTCAATATTTGACACCACGTGATAGAACTTAACTCATGGCAATCATAATTAACGCCACTGAAAAGTAACAGTTACCATAGTAGGAATCACACTTCTAAAATGAAGCAGAAACTATCGTGCATTCACACAATAAGAACAACAACATACTTTCATCATCATACAGTATAGGAACTTGTAGGGGTTGATGTATAAGGTGTCTTTTCCTTGCACACAATAAAGATATCCTTGTTAATAATTGTTGCTTTTCACTAAGCTTACAAATTTCTAGGTATTTGAAATATGTAGCTTGTAAATGGGATCTAGTGACATCAAACTGCAAGAAGCACCAAGTTGGGTACAAAAACTTGGTACCGAAGCCAAGTGGCAATTGAAAGACGTTACCTTCCATCAAGGACTGAATAAAAGACCTGCACAACAGGTGTTTGATGAAATGCTTGCAAGGGGATTGGCTAGTAGTGGTGATGGACTGAGGGCCCCAATCGAATGGTCAAAGTAGTTAAGGCGGTGTGGCACGGTCATGGCGAAGAGGTTCGCCATGCCACGACGAGGCTATATATTAATTTATTTAAATCTTTTTTATTATTTATTAATCATTAATGCATATTTTAATTTTCTACTTTTATTTATTTTTATATTTTTATATAGAATGAGAAACATTTAACCAATTAATCAGGTAGATCAGCTATGGGGAAAGATTGGAATGATCATCTGATGATATTTTCATGATTTCGAGATTAGTTGTGTGGAAGATTGGAACGAAAACCGATCTCTGTCAGTCCGATTCAAAGCGTCAACGATCAATTGCATCTTATAGGGAATATTCATCATATAGTAGGAGGTTAGTAGCAACCCTGCCAAAATATACAAACCTCCGTTGAGGGAGAGACGAGAGAGCGAGAGAGAGTAGTTGGGATAAAGACTAGAGGGTTTCACTTAAACCCCTAAATATGATGGATATAACTTATCAAACATAAGTTATAATACAAATATAACTTATAAGTTTTACAATTTATAAAGTTTTGAGTTATAACCTACAAGTTATAAGTTATAAAAGAAAATTCAAAATAGCGGTCATGGCGGCACCCTTGCTTCATTTTGCTATATATTCATTCTTGCTATATAAGTTCATATGACGATTTGCTTCACCACTCGCCATGCCGTTGCCATGGCGACGCCATGGCCTCGCCTTGACAACCATGCGAATGGTAGATGTAGGCTTTGATTATAATAAAAGAGAGAGCAAGAGTGGAGAAGAAAGAACATCAAGAAAAAGGAGAGCGATATCTAAACTACATATTTTTATATTGTTGTTTCTTATTAATGAAGTACACCTCCTTATATAAAGGCTTTGATGCGGGAACTTACTAAATGCAATGCTAGGGCTGAGATTAGGATTAAAATTAATTTAATCAATTAAAAAAAAAAAAAATTTCTCATAACAAATTACCACGAAAATTCTAGAAATTCAATTAGGTGATTTAATTTCAATCCAAAATAGCGTTACTTTCGTGTACGTTCCCTATTGCGGATCTAGAAGACTAGGGTTCTTATGAACGACTAGATCTCCGATAGTTTTAGGGCGTCGAACGAACTCGCAAGCGGGTTCTCTCGATACCAAACGAAAATAAAAGATTAATAAAATTAATGATGAACAAAATATTGATTTGAGGCTTTTATGAGATCAATAAAATAATTAGGATTACGCTACTTACGCAAACCGTAGATCTAAAGAAGATAGAGATGGAAGAAGAGTTGGCCTCGCACCAAACCGCAAGCGGGAATCGAAGAATCGCTCTCCGTTTTGAGAGAATCGCACCCTCACGAAAGTTTAGAACTCTCAATTTGCATAAGCAATTTTCATTAACAAAAAACTAATAATAAAAGTGTTTACAAGCCTTTAAATAGGCTAACCAATGCATAAACTTAGAAATCCTAGTATAACTCTAATTCCTAATTCAAATAAAAGAAAGATCCTAATTCTTCTAAAACAATAAAGTCCTAAAACAATAAGGAAACTAATCCTATTTCTAATAAAAGAAACAACTCTTACTTTCTAAAATAAAATAATAAAAGAAATTAATCCTAATTCAATTAGGATTCTTGAAATTCGTCACTTTATGTGCAGCCTCCGAAAACTGACCATAACTTCTTCAATACTTGTCGGAATTGCTCAAATTTTGGCTCGTTGGAAAGCTACTTCGATAAGCTTTCAAATATGATCAATTTCGTATCAATCCAACTTCGTTTGACACTTCAAAATAGGCCAAACATAAAAGTGACGGGATTAAAAGTTAAAGACCTTAATAAATTTTGGATTTTCTTCTTTTTGATCAAACGGGTCTTTAACGGGTATTTTTTAAAAAATCCATTCGTGGGTTCACTTTCTCTTTTGACGTCTCTTCTTTATCCGACCACGATTCAAACAGGCGGATCTAAAATACGCATCAGGCTTGTAGAGGTTTACAAAGTTATTTAAAGAAACATGCATCTAGAAAAAAAAAACTATTTACACAACAAAGCTAGATACCACATACCATATGTGGTTTCTTCCTAAATAGGAAGTCCCTATAGTGGCATGTTTAAAGACTATCTAATTCTAAAATTAGACGGATCTAGAAATAGGACAAATCCTTACGAAGGAAAAATTAGAGATAGGAAAGGATAGAGAACAGTATGTACTTCTGAACACGGGTATTAATTCAACATTTTCTGAAATCCTGGTTTTATTTTTATTTTTGTGAAATAATTGTTGTTGCTATGCTTTTTCATATTGTTTGTCCCAAGTTGAAAATTACCCAAGTATCCTGGCTATATAATCAGGCTTAGATCTCTCTCTTTTTAAAAAAAATAATATAATTAGATCTCTTGGTTGGGTAATTCAACATTTTCTGAAGTCCTTGTTTTGTTTATATTTTTCATGGATGATCTTTGTTAATGTGCTTTTTCCATATCCTGGGTTTAGTCCGCATTGAAAATATGTAAATAGTTACTCTAGTATCCTGTCTATATAATCAGGCTTAGATCTATTGGTTTTTATTTTTAATACTATAATGAGATCTCTTGCTTTGGTAATTCAAGTTAGTAAAAATGTAGCGTTAGTGCTCTTGGCTTCCCTATATTGAGGGTGCCCTTAGAATTTTGTCCTAGTTTCTATACTCTCCAGTTTTTCCATGTTATTTTACTTCTTCGGTACTTTTGTAGCAATTAATTACTATTCCATATAGTAACTGATTTCAATT
The DNA here is from genome assembly GCA_021018995.1 of Chloranthus sessilifolius. Classification (NCBI taxonomy): domain Eukaryota; kingdom Viridiplantae; phylum Streptophyta; class Magnoliopsida; order Chloranthales; family Chloranthaceae; genus Chloranthus; species Chloranthus sessilifolius. Next base: position 112,292,447 of record CM037594.1, on the reverse strand, counting down.
AACTAAAATTTTCTCTGATTGAAAAATGTTTTTATAGCAATATGATCAAGTTCTTAATGGATGTAAGCTGTATCATGCTCCAAGCTTCGAACTGAATTTATATGCACGTAAATACTTAGATGAAGCCTGGGGTGGTAGTTGTAGACATATTTGTATGGATTTCTTTCTCTTTATGATTGATCTAATTATAATTTGTGGTTCCACAGATATTGAGCAAATACTTTTGGAAGCACAAAGTCGCTGGCTACGCCCTGCTGAAATTTGTGAAATTCTTCGGAACTATCGAAAATTTTGCATTGCTCCAGAACCTCCAAATAAGCCATCTAGTATGACTTTTAATTTCATTTTCACCAATCTCTTGATCTCTTTATCAATGAGCCTTTGTTTTTAATTTTTTTATTTGAGTTCCTTCTAACTGAATGTTACTAGATTGATCGAACCTATGAACCATGATAGTATGCCTTGAGAATAACAATGTTTTTATTTATTTATTTAAAATTTTTGCTCGATTGAATTAAGTGTTGGCCTTCTATGTTATGTTTCTTGAATGAGCCTTGGAGAAGAGACTAATTGGTTAATTATATAACTAGGTTAAATATTTTAAATTTGTGTATATGATAATCTACTTTACTGTAAAATGGACATTAAAAATAATTATTACTAAATAATAAAAATCTATTAATTAAATCTTTGTATTGACATTTATTCTATGAAGAAAGCGAAAATGGTTCAAGATAGGAGATCTAAGAAGAAGGAAAAGGAGATTGAGGAGTAGAACAAACAGCTAGGGTGTTTGGGCTACCTAGCCAACCATCTCGGCATCCAACCAGGCAATTAGTGTTTCTTACAGTTCTTGTTTTCATTAAATTTGGATTTTGTGATTTAACACCATAGTACTACCAATACATATATATGTCCACGCGTTTCGATTCTTGGTGATCCAAGAAGGCCTGCCGAGCTTGAGCGGTTCGACCTTGGAGTCCTTGGGGGGACTGACCGAGCCTGCTCATGAGGTTTTCAATGACTGAATTTCAGGAAACTCATCCTCTGAGAAGAGAGAATTGGAGTCTCTGTACAACGGGTTGTCAGTTGACTTGTAGGATCTGGGGGAAACTGGTTCCTCCAGGTGAGGGCGCTCTTCCTCTAGGTTAACGCGAGCCATGAGGCGAGTTGAGCGACGAAGGGCTGCCTCCTCAGATTGAGGACAGGCCCTTACCACATGCCGGATGGTTGAGGAAGAAGCAACATTCTTTTCGGATGCCATTGAGTTGATTGGTGAGTTGAGTGAATTTCTGCATGGATGATCAACGATTAAGTAAATGTCTGCATGGAATAACCAACGATTAATCATTTATTCTATTTTATTCAACTCATTTTCAGAGAGTTTGTTTCATTTTTGTAGCTTAAAGATGAGAGGAGAAGAGTGTCCCACCAGGTGTGCCAAAAATTTGTATACGACAAATTTGCATAGAAATTATAAATTTCATTCATAAACAAATTGCATAAAATTTCCCTTCGCGAGGAGTGAGTTCTACTAATTTGGTGGGCTCGATACTTCCGGGTATTGCTCTCGATGCCCCGTTAATTACATCATTTACATGAATACCTCTGATCAAAAGTTACAAAATTTTAATAAACAACTCTGAAAATAATTACAACTCTAGACTGTAAGTCTCTGTCAGCATCATCATCATTTTCGTCTTCACTATCTTTGAGCCCTTCAGAACCTTTGGAACTTTTGAAATCTTGCGAAGCCGATGTTTAACATGCTTTGTCCATCTACAAATTGCTTGATGTGAAATACGAGCAGGTATATGTACGAGCTTTCGTAGAAATAATCGTATCCTCTCGGTGGATGACCGCGAAGGAGTATGGACGTGTTTTCAGGACACATGACCTCCTGGATGAGCCTTAGTATCTCGGTGTGATGCCGAGTCTTGTACGTGAGGTTGAAAACATAGTCCATGACCTTCTTTCAATAGCTGACCATCGAAATCGTAAGTATTTTGAGCACTAGGAAGTTTAACCTTGGTCAAAACCACCGAATTCCATGAATTTCGTGTTTAATCTTCAATGGATCGAACCAAACCTTCTAGGGGTTGGGGTTTGACCTTAGTTGATTCATTATGGACCTCTATTTATATGTATTAGGACCTGAGCCCCTTACGAGTTCATTATGGTTCGAACATGGGTTCGAGCATCTTATGTAGATTTTGGCTTTATTCTAGAATAACTGGTCATAATTTGGGCCTTGGCCTAGTATGGCCTGTTAAGGTTATCGCGTGATTTGAACCTTCAACGATCTCGGTGGGACGTGTTATTTGGGCAGTCTTTGAAACCGCGCATTATCAAATCAAACCTGACCTCATTTTAAAGGAATTTCCTAGCTCGAGGTTAAGGTCTGAACCCTTAATTTAATAGATTGATGACCCGAACCATGAGGGAAGCTCCAATGGTGAGGGGGTTAATCCCGATTAAGTGGATTGATAATCATCTTGTAAGCGTAGCCTCAATGATCAAGTCATGGTTCTTCCATATGAGAAGAAGGGGGCTTGTATTGAATCATCATCTCCTCGTAAGGAGCGTAGATTCAATATGAACACCTATGTCTGATCCTTTTTAGGAAGGGACCACAGTTCGAGATGGTTCCACCATTCTCTCATGTGACCCGAGCTTGACCCGTAATTTCTTTTAGGGGAATTTCCTAGCCAAGGATTAAGGTCCGGACCTTTGGATTAAAGGATCAACTACCTGAACTATGAAGGAAACGCCTCTTGGCAATCATGCGGAGCCGTGGCCCTCTCTTCAGAGGGTATCTCCATCATCAAGTTATACCTCCCATGGGAGGGGGAACTTGCCAAATCCTCAACCCATTCTCTTTGAGAGAAGGGTTAGGACTTGGGTGCTAGACCCAAATCCAGTGTTACCTAGGTACGCGACATGGGTGCCAAGTGCCAAGGTGTCCTTAAAAGTGTCGGCACGACAACCTTTAAAAATCTCAATACGGCGGCACAAGCATACAAAAATATTTAAAATTAAAAAAAATTAAAATATAGGTATACTAATTAATAAAGTCAACATTTCTCATAATTATCAATAAATAAGTAATCAATTTCATAATTTTCATCATTAGTCATCAACATCTCATCAAAATATCCATGTACATGCAAGGGCGTATCCAGTATCCAGGAATATTTGTTGGTGGGGGCTATAAATGATAAATATAATATTAGTAGTTATTTTACCATCGATTTGGGGGACTTCTACATCATAGATTTGGGAGCTTATATACAAACGAAGGTTGTATAAGAAACATACTTCATAGAAACTCAAAAGTTAAATGGGGCCTTGAGCCCCCACACCCTTATATGTGGCTACGCCACTGTGTACATGGAATTGATAATTTAAAGTTTAAACATAAATGCAAAGATAAATGTGCAAACTTTAAAAAATGTTTTTAACATTCTTAATGCTTTTAAAAAATTATATAAGCACTCATTCCCAAATATATTTTTGCAAATTAGAATTCTTGATTTCTTGGCACTCAATTAGCGCCATCTCCTTCGTTTTCTTCATCGATGGAATGAGGCTCGACAATCTCATCGGAATTGAAGTGTATCGCCTCTAGTACCGGGTCATCTAGGGATGAATTTGCAAGTTCAAATTCCATTGGTCCTTCTAAACTGAAATCATCTCCACCCACATCTCAATATTGGCCTTCAACATATCGTTCTTCTTTTCTTGATAAGAGACACAAATTTGAGTGCACATAGACAAGGTCTTCCGCTCGTTGTGATGTCCACATGTTTCTTTTGACACTTGATATCATTCCAAATGTGCTCCAATTTCTTGCACAACATGAAGAATTTGGTTGCCCCAATACCCTATATGACAAAACATATTACATTTTGAATAAAAATTAAAATTCATGTATGTTTATATTTTAGAAATTCATAGCCAAACATATTTTGCCTGCATGCAACATTAGCAAGTGTGGGTGCCCCGGACCCATGATTGCCCCACCATTCCACCGGATCAACAAAGTATCGTTCACTACCTCCCATCATCCAAAATTTCCAGTGGATGTAGCAAATTTTCCATATTCATCTCAGACCTTGTGGAGTATCTACACTTGAAAATAATCTCTCAAGACATCCATTTCTTCCTTCCGAAAACTCATCATCAAGGTTTGGTGGCACTCGACCAATGCCTCCAGCTAACCACTCATCGCTATAATATTTGAGATTTAGAGAATGTTTGAAACAATGAAGTGCGGTGCTACTCTTGTTCTACCTTCGAACTAGGACCATGCACTTCATCATAAAATTTGCTTTCATCAATCAATATTTTTTTCATGCTTAAATATCCTTTTTCAAACTTCTTCAATCACCGAGTCCCACTTATCATAAACCAAGTGAAGCATAGGAGACCATTCATTCGGCTCACCTTGACCGCAGCCCGGCTGCCCTGTGGAAGGTGGACATGGAGAAAGCCTACGATCGTGTCAGCTGGGACTGCTTTGATTATATGATGGGAAGGATGGGATTCGGGGAGGTCTGGAGGAAATGGATGAAGGGCTACTACTCTTCGGCCTGGTTCTCGATCTTGGTCAACGGTACCCCCGCTGGTTACTTCAAGAGTTCTCGTGGTCTTCGACAAGGGGACCCTCTATCGCCGTTTCTCTTTAATATAGTGGGGGAAGCTCTCTCGGGACTGATCAACAGGGCCAGGCTGGCTAATCTCATCATCGGTATTACGGTGGGAGGTCTTGGTCGGCGCATATCTCACCTACAGTTTGCTGACGACACTTTGCTCTTTGGAAGGGCTGATGTCCAGGAATTTAGGTCCTTCAGCGACATTCTAGCCATCTATGAAGCGGTTACGGGTCAAAAAATTAATTTGTCTAAGTCTGCCATCACGGCTATTGGGACGAATGCTACTTAGACGAATTGGCCCTTACTGTGAATTGTCCTGGGGGTATGCTCCCTATACGCTATTTAGGTCTGCCCCTTGGTTTGCGTTCTCCTACGGCTAGGGACTGGGATCCAGTTGTGCAGAGGGTCGAACTGAGGCTATCAACGTGGAAAGGGAAGCTGCTAAGCAGCGGTGGGCGGCTAGTCCTACTGAAGTCGGTATTGTCGGCTGTGCCGTTGTTCTACATGTCTATGTTTAAATACCCCGTGAAAGTTATTAAGCGCCTTGAACAAATTTAGAGAAGCTTCCTTTGGGAGGGCTTCGGGACTACCAAGAAGTACCATTTGGTCAACTGGGAGACGATTTTGCTACCGATCAGTGCGGGGGGCTTGGGCATACGCGGGCTGCAATCTGATAATATTGCGTTGCTTGGTAAGTGGTTTTGGCGGGCGGGGAAGGATGAAGAGGCGAATAGCCTATGGCGGGTTGTGCTGAGTGAGAAGTATGGCACCATGGGTGGAAATTGGGGCATTTCGGTTTGCTGTCATAGGGGCATATCCGCTTGGTGGAAGGCGCTGTCCAGTACTTGGGGTCGTTTTGCCAGGAGCCTGTGTTACAGCTGGGGTTGTGGCACCAGGATACGGTTTTGGGAGGATGTTTGGGTGGATCGGGAACCCTTAAAATCTTCCTTCCCGGATCTGTACTCCATCTCGAATCCCCATGGGAGGATTGATGAGTTTACGACAGAGACTGAGGGGGGGAGAGTGTGGACGGTTACTACTAGAAGGTTGTTGAGGGACGAAGAGATGGCGTCGTTCTCCACTCTTCTGTATCTTCTTTATGGTACCCAACGGAGTCGTGGCGGGTGCGATGTGCGTAGGTGGAGGCCCAATAGTGACGGCTGTTTCTCTGTTAGATCCTATTACCAGATGTTGTCGCTGCGGCCTTTGATCAGGTTTGAGGGTGCAGGGTTGTGGAAGAGGGACATCCCGGCTAAAATCAAATTCTTCTTGTGGACTATGTTCAAGGACCGGATTTTAATGTTGGACCAACTCATTTGGAGGGGTAAAGACGTTTTGAACCACTGTGCTATGTGCAAGGAAGAGGAGGAGTCCGCTGCTCATCTGTTGTTGCATTGCAAAGTGGCACACACGATCTGGTGCATTGTCATGCGATCCTTCGGTATGTCTTGGGTTAAGCTGGCGATGCCCCTCACTCAGTACCTGATGTGGGAGGCTGTTCGATTAGACGGACCGGTGTCTGAGTACTGGAGGGCTGCTCCCTTTGCTGTGTTTTGGTCTTTGTGGGGGGAAAGGAACCAGCGGCTCTTTGAGAATAAAGGACGCACGGTGGGGATGATCATGCGGCAGATCCGTGACCTGATGTGGCTCTGGGTAGCTAAGGGGGAAGTGGGGTCTGGGGATGTTGTTTTTGTGTGGGATCCGGGCTGATGTTATGGGTGATGTGGGGAGGTTGTGGGAGGCAGTGTTCTCCTTTGTTTTGATCGTGTAGGTTTTGTATGACTTTCCGACAGCGTCTTGCAGTTTTCAATATATATTTCTCTTTATCGATCAAAAAAAAAAAAAAAAGAAAAAAAAAAGTGAAGCATAGGAGCATATGTATTAGTGACTGGAAGCATGAATACAATTGGTTCAATAAAATCCAACAAGTACTCAATTTGATCCCACCATAAGTCACTAACTAAGATATCTTTGATCTTCTGTGCCTTTTGACTGTCTTCTTCTTTATAAATCTCCAACTCCAATCTATGACCATACGTTGCAAAGCGGATATTACCTGGAAAATTCTCTCCAGTAAAATTAGTGTAGAAGCAAGTCTTGTCTCGGTTAAGCTTCAACTTAGAATATGTGTTGTAAATCGTACTTGTGGACTATGATTTACAACAAAATTCCTAATTAACTTGACTTCGCTCTCAATCTGTCCAATCCATTTAAATTGTTCATATTTTTCTGCATATCTACCTCAGGGGTAGTATAACTCAGGCATTAGGGACTAGTCGCTTGAAGATATGTCGACTTTGGTTCTTAGGGCTGGAGATTGGGTTTGCTCCTTGCCGTAATGTTAACTTCCAGCGACGTAGCTCCTGCCATCGCTACTGTTGCAATTCGGTTAGATGTAACGACATCATGGTCAAGCACGGAGAGGATAGAATCCCGACTGTCAATCCTAAGGGACAAGTGGTCCTTAATGGTGACCAAATGAAAGATTTGCAGCAAGGGTGGACTATTGTGGGTAGAAATTTTCAAAAGGCTTCGGGAATGGTGTCTGGTAAGGTGGGACCGGCTTCTTTCCCACTTCGAGGCACTTGTCTAGGGGTTTCCTTCACTGACGCCACTAATGGTGGGCCCAAGGTGACTTTAACATCTTCTAATGGCATCTGTGTCGTTGACTCTTTTGTCAACGATAGGAGTCCTCCCTTGGTGAAGAACCAGAATAATTTTTCGTCGATTTCGACCTTGTGTTTTCAACAGCTCCGAACTTTCATCTTTATTAGCCAACCTACTTGATTATTGGGTCATTCTTCATACCATTAATGATGTTATTCGTCCTTTATTGCTTTTCACATTTACAAGTGGTTACAACTTAAGTGGGGATTTTTGGATCGACCATCCCTCTTGGCCATTACAAATCTAAATTCCTTCTTAGGTTTTCCTCCAAGGAAGAGGCTTTGGAAATATGCAAATCCAAAACGATTTCCATTGAAGGCTTGTCTGTTCGGTGTTGTGCTTGGAAGGGCGATGACGGAAATTTGCAGATTCATAGTTGGGATGGTGGAGTGTGGTTGCATCTATTCGGGCTCTCGCTTTACCCCTGGACTTCTGAAGTCCTCAAAGGGGTAGGGGATCGATGCGGTGGTCTCCTCTTGGTCGACCGGAGTACCGAAGATTTGTTGGAGACCAGTTTTGCTCGGATTTTGGTGACTACCGAGAGGTGGGAAGTGATCCCCAGAAGCTGCGTGCTGAGCATCAGTGGTCGGAAATTCTGGGTCTTCATAGAAATTGAGCTGGTGGAGAGGGTGCTCCTCCCTAGCCAGCCGGATGATGTAGCCCTGAGGCCTGGGATTTCCAACGGAGACATGCTCAGTGGTCCCTGTGAAGAAATTGCGACACCAATCTACCCACTCCGGCACAGGATACGCTTGGAAAGTGGTCCATTGCGACAGGGCTTGAAGGGGATGTCCGCGGTCCGACATTCCATCGGGGGGAGGGGGGGCAGCCTTGACGCCTTGGGGTCCCTCCTTCCCAGGTGGCCATGGTACAAATAGCTACGGTGGTGATGGCCTTGAGGAGGGGCAGATTAGAGAGTGGGAAGAGGATGACGAAGTGCTGATTTTTTAGGCGGCAGTCGTGAGCTCACTAGATTTGGGACTGCCGACGACTGATTGTCACCAACTTCCGGTGGCTGAATCTCGGCCTGTCCTTTCCTCCCTGACGAATCTACTACCGTCCAAACTTCGTATGGCTGGGATCACTTCTCCTGAGGTCCATCTTCCTGCAATGGGAGGAAATTTAAATTTTGAACCTGCGTCGTTGTCGAGCTGGAGGGGGGCTTCTATGGACATCGAGTGGGTCTTGAGATTTAACCCTATGATTGAAGAGTTGACGCATGGTATCTCGACGACACTTGGCAGGGAGTGTTTGGTTTCGCCTCTGTCGCCTCATCTATTCCCCACGTGCGCTCTGCAAAGGGCTAAGGACAGGGAGGGTAACAACTTGCATTATGTGGTTGGTTTCTCACCACGTGGAGAAGGCTCTAAAGTTTTGGTGACTAGGGAGGGCGGTTTTGGTAACCAGCCCACAATTTTCTATGGTGACGGTTATGGTTTTACTCCTTTTCCTCTGACTGCAATTGCAGTGGCATGTCGCGCTCTCGGGGTTTCGGGTCCGGACGGGTTCGGGTCTCGGTGTTGGGCTTGGTACCAGTGGCAGATTTGGGCTTTTGGGTGGATCAGATTGGCCAATTCTTTTGACTCTGATTCTCGGGTATATTGGGCTATGGACGGTCCGTTTGAACCTCCGTACTTTATTGGGTCCGGGTCTCTATGTGGTATGTTCTTCTTGTCTCAATTTGGACCCGGCTTCGAATCTTCACTTGTCTGGCTCCCATGAAGGTAGTCTACCTTTGTGTTCTTCTCTCAGTAGAGGTTTGGGTTATCTTGCGGCCACGCTCTCCCCAGGTTGTTATTTATCTTTGCCTCGGGATTCTGATCCGGAGGAATCGAACTCGACGGATCCGCTTCTAGATGCTGTTGAGTCGACTTCGCTTTTCCTCGACTCATCGAATGAGTCCTCAGCTTCTTCCTCTTCGTGTTCTAGAGCTCTCCCTATTAGATCCCTTAGATGCAACGTCGACGACCGATGGGAAGAATGCCTCCCCCCCCGGTATGCGAGGGTTCAGCTTCTCAGTAGGACGATGAAGCTGTGGGGACTATGGGCTTCTTAGATGAGATCATCCGCTTCGATACCGATCATGAGATGTCTTTCAAGGGAACTGATGGAGAGCTGAGGGACGTCTTTAAGACTACCTCTGCCTTTGGCAACCTCTCGACTGCTTCGAGAAAGAAGGAATCGGTGCCATGGGAATTGGCCAGATTGGAATAGGGCATGTCTGATTGCAAGGGAACGGGAGCCCAGTAAGGATTTGGGTGTGAGGTTGGGCTGCTTCTTGTTGTCCATTATGAAGATCATCTCTTGGAATGTTAAGGGAGCTTGCCACCCCCAAAAAAGTGCGGGTGTTAAGCAGATCATCGTCTCCCATAATCTGGCTGTGGTTACTCTCCAAGAAACCAAATGGGGAACTTGTGACCACGTCAAAGTGACCTCTATCCTAGGGAGCAACAAATGGGAGTGGGCTGGTGTCGATTCTGTCGGAGCCTTTGGAGGGACTATGCTTGCCTGGAATGCCCATCTCTTTCGCTAAGTTGATGAGGAAGTGGGCCTTTTGTTGGTGTTGGTAGTCTTGGAAAACAGAGATAACAGTAAATGTTGGGCTTTTACTGGCGTCTACGATCCTACCGATGCCCACTCTAAGGTCGATTTTTTGTAGGAGATGGCTGTGGTGGCGGGTCGCTGGGACGTCCCTTGGTGTGTGAGTGGGGATTTCAACGCCATTCGATCCTCTGACGAAAAACCTGGAGGCCGTCCGGATAGGCTGAATATGGAAGCTCTGAACTCTTTTATCCTTGACCGAGCCCCTGTGGATCTGTCCTTGAAGGGGGTTCGCTTTACCTGGTCCAACGTTCAAGACTCAGCTTCGATGAGCTGACTTGATAGAGTCTTGGTCGATCTAGATTGGCTCGATTTATTCCCCAACGCTTCCCTGTATGGCCTCACTAGGGCAGTCTCCGATCAACGTCCTATGTTGCTTCAGTGTGTGTCTGTTGGTAGGGGCCCCTCCCCTTTCCGGTTCGAAAATCTTTGGCTTTCTAGCGCGGATTTCAGAGAACAAGTTCCTATTTGGTGGCACCAATCGAATCCTGGTGGTTCGGCTGCATTTAGACTTGTATCCAAGTTGGCCTATTTGACGGGATGCATCAAAACTTGGACTAGGGAGGTGTTTGGTTTGGTCCACGTGTGGAAAGAAACCTTGTTGGTGCGACTTACTGAGTTAGATTTACTTGAGGAGTCCAGGGGATTGTCCGATACCGAGATTGAAGAGAGATTCAACCTCAAAATGGAGTTTAGCGACAAATGTCTTCAAGAAGAAATGTGTTGGAAACAAAAGTCTAAGGTCCATTGGTTGAAAGAAGGGGACAATAACACCAAATTCTTCCACTCGGTGGCTAACGCAAGGAACAAGAAGAAATTTTTGAGCAAAATTGATATGGATGGGGTGACCGTTACTGACCCAGATCTGATCAGATTGTAGACTGTGAACTTTTATGAGAAGCTCTACAGCGAAGACTGTGTTCTTAGGCCGCAGCTGAATGGCCTCCCATTCCCCTCTCTCCTCTTGGAGGATTGAGACATTTTGGAATCCCCTTTTGACGAGAAGGAGGTGTGGGCTGCGATCAAATTTAGCGGAAAGAATAAATCCCCCAGCCCCGATGGGTTCTCTATGGAGTTCTTTAGGAGTTTTTGGTCGGTTCTAAAAACGGATATCTTGGCGTCTTTTCTTGAATTCCACTCTAGTGCATCTGTTGGTAGAAGCCTCAACTCGACCTTTATTGCGCTCATTCCTAAGAAAGACGGTGCTGAGGACCTTCGAGATTTCCGGCCAATTAGCCTAATCAACTGCCTGTTCAATATCCTTTCCAAAGTCCTTGCTAATCGTCTTAAACCTGTTATGGGGAAGATCATCTTGATCATGGATCAAAATGCCGGTTTTCAGACGACGTGTCGTCCGAAAAGTGCGTGACGACACGCATCGTCAAAGACGATAATATACCGGACGATACATTGAATGTATCGTCCGGTATTAGCCATATAAATGGGCGATACGGTACATTTAATGTACCGTATCGTCCACCTCCGATACCGATACGTATCGGTATCAGACGATATTTTGATCCATGATCTTGATCAACCAGGGGGACTTTTGTTCCTAATAGACACCTGATAGATTTGGTGGCAGTGGCTTAGGGGGTTTGGTGTGAGACCGATGCACTGCCTGTCTCTTATTTGGGCTTACCTCTTGGGATAGGTAAGCCTAACACCCGTGCTTGGGATCCGACCGTCCGAAGATTTGAAGGGAGACTCTGCTCATGGAAAGCCAAATTATTAAGTAGTGGGGGCCGCTTGTGTTTGGTTAAATCTGTTCTCTCGAGCTTGCTGACCTTCCTTATGTCCCTTTTTAGATGCCCCTTGGAAGTCATCCAGAAGCTAGAAAAAATTGGAAGAGACTTGCTATGGGAGGGCTCCGGCCTAGAGAAAAAATACCACTTGGTTAGGTGGGAGACTTGTTTACTCCCTAAGCACTTTGGGGGCCTAGACATCCGGAACCTTCTTCTGGTCAACACTGCTCTCCTCGGCAAGTGGTTGTGCCGGGCTGGGTCCAAATCCGAAAGGAGCAATTTTTTGGTGTGTTGTTTTGGCTGAGAAGTATGGTTGGATGCAAGGCGTCTGTGGTATTAATGTTCACATTTCTAGGAGGTTTTCTGCATGGTGGAAGGGCAGTTGTGGAGTGTGGCTGGAGTTCTCCTGGTGGATTTCGTTCAGCTGGGGAGATGGATCTTGGATTCAATTAGGGACGATCCTTGGATCGAGCATTTGCCGTTGAAATCCTTATATCCAAGAAATTTCAATGTTGTGGTGAACCCTCGTTCATCTCTTACCGAGTTGTATTCCGACATTGGCGGTGCCCCTGTTTGGAATATAGCCACTAGGAGGTCTCTCCGTGGCAATGAGCTTGAGCAGCTCCAGCGCCTCTTGCTTCTCCTCCATGGTGCAAAGTGTAATCAACAATAAAGGGATGCACGAATTGGCTGGCGTCTAAGAACTGTCAATTCTTGATTAGATCTTTTTACTGGATCCTCTCTTGTCGTCCGATGGTAACGGCTGAGTGGAATTTTATCTGGCAAGCCTTGGTCCCGCTTAAGGTCAGATTTTTCAGCTGGCCGGCAGTTCTTGGGCGTATTTTGACAATGGACCAGTTGTTGGTGAGAGGCAAAATCATTCCCAACTGCTGCCCTATGTACCTTCTTGTCGAAGAGTCTTATCTTGGTACAAACACAGATTTGTTGGCTCTCAAGGAGCTTTCTGGAGAGTGGCTGTTTTCGCCGTTCATTGGGGCATTTAGCTAAAGCGGAACTGCCGGGTGTTCAACCGAAAACGTTGTCCGAGGGGTGCCATTATGAAGAATATTAGAGACCTTATGTACCTGTTATGATAAGGACGAGAGCTTGGGCATTGATGGAGTTACCACGTAGACTCTCTGGTTGTTGGTGGGGCGGGGCTTTTTGGCCAATAGCGGCCTTGCCTTTTCGGTCTTCTTGACCTTTGTTTTATTTCTGCCTTTTGTTGATTCTCCATGTTCTTTCCCAGCTTCTCGCTGGTGTTTTTGCAATGGATTTAAGCCTATTACCGATCAAAAAAAAAAAAATCTACCTCGGAAGTATAGATGTTCTTCAATGCCAAGTTTATTGTGTGGACTACATACAGAGTTCTAAAAATTATTGGCGTGCTTTGCTTCCACTTTAAACCTGGCTGCCCTACATACTGAGGCATTGTCAGTGATTAATTGAACGACATTTGCATATCCAACTTTTAAAATAACTTTTAAAAATAACTTCCCAATATATTCTGCAGACTTAATCTCCTCTGTTGCATCTATGGCTTTCAAACAAACAGGCTCATTCTCTGATGCTGCCAAAAATATTATCATGCTCCTCTTTCTATTGGAATCGGGCCATCCATCACTAACAATCGACACTCCTTTACGTGTCCATGATAGTCGAATCAATTTCAAGTGCAAATCGATATACGCTTTCTCGGCTTGTAGGAGAGTGGTTCGTAGTCTATCATATGTTGGCAACACATCCTTTTAATTGACTATCACATGCATGTTTAATCATTTGCCTGAAATACGATGACCTAATCAAGTTGAAAGATAGGCCACTTGCATAAAAAATACGAGCTATCAAGTGGTCAAGCTCATCTCGTGCTATTATGTTAAAAGATTTGGGTATGTTGGTAACTCCTTTCCTTCTTTTCCCATAATCTTCAAATTTTGGCAATGGTATATTAACACATGACCCACTACCCGTCTCTTTAAGTGTTTTTTTTGGTTTGTGCCACATCATCCATTTTTTGTAATTTGGCTAACATGTCATCATCGATTGTAGAGCATAACCTAACTCCGCGACCAGTAATTAATAGCAAAGGCCCTTTTGGTCGATAGTAATTCCCTTTAAACCACATTACGTAATTTGCAACGAAGGCTACAATTGTGATGCGGGACAAAGCCAAACTACGTGGATGAAAATGAGGTGCCATTTGCCGAAATTAAACTAAATTAATTAAACAATAAATCTCACAAACAATCGCAATACCTTAAGGTTTCAAAGTTTTCCTTTTGGACGATCGCATTGGTTCGGGTAGGGTCCAGTCTGTATGCTAGATCCGTTAGCCTTGTGGAAGGAGGATCCTAGAGATAGAACTCTAGCCGTTTCTAGATTAGGGCGCTCGCTCGTAGTTCAATGATGGAATCGCTGGTTTTCTCGGGGTTGCTGAATCAAATCAATCCAACAGTTCAGATTGGTTTGATGGCTTTGGCGAATATAGGGTTTAATGAGTTTTGAGAAAATCGCAGGGTAACGATTGAAATGGGTTGATTCGGATCGATGCACAAGTAGAAAAAGATAAAACCAAAAAATAGATAAGATGGATAGAGATTGTGGGCTTCACACCATTGGCTTTACACCAAACCCTTCTCGGGAAGAATATTCACTCTTTTTTCATTAATAAAAACTCATGACGGGACACTAACATTGTAGACATTGGATACGGACCGTTTCGCATGTACCGACGTCGTAATAAGCGGAATGGAGTGTAAAGAAGACGAAAAGACGAGTCCATGCATCTCGATCGATCGAATCCCTGCTTCGATCAATCAAAGCCCATATTTCGATCGATCGACGGCGGCGAGAAAAGGACTCAACTCTGGCATATATATATATATATATATATATATATATAATTCGATCGATCGAATTAATTTTGATCGATCGAAATCGCGCGAGAATGAATTTTTTTTTTAATCCGAACTTAAGTTTTAGGGGCAAATTTGTCTTTCTTTTATGTTTAGTTTCATTTTAGGGTTTTATTTTAAAACCTCCTATATAAGGTCTCTCCATAAACAATGTAATTAGTTATTGATGATGAAAAAAAAGGTTTTTGCTTCCTTGCTTGAGATGAGCAATTCCGGAGAGTGATTCTTTGTTTCCCGATAAGGGTTTGGTGTGAAGCCAAGGGTGTGAGGCCCACAACATCTATCTTCTATTTATCTATTACTTTATCTTCTTTCTCTACTTCTAAATATTTTCATAAACCCGAAATCATAAACCCTAACTTTTCTCCAAATCATTGAACCGATCAGATTCAACAACCGTAGATCCCATCAAAGCTATTAAACCCTTCCGCATCAAATACCCGGAGAAAACCAGTGATCCCATCATTGAATTATGAGCGCCCTAATCTGGGAATCTAGAGTTCTACCTCTAGAACCGATCTACACCGCAGACCTAACGGATCTAGCGCATGGACTGGACCTTTCCTGAACCCAAACGCGATCTCACATGGGAAACAAAGAAGCCCTAAGGTATTCGCTGTATTTTCAAATTCATTGTTCAATTTAATTTAAATTAATTTTGGCAAGTAATTAATTCATCGCAAGCACGCAGTTTAGGGTTTTGTCCTGCGTCAACTCCCCTTTACAATGCTTATTTAATGACCTTACATAGGAGGTCTCAAAACAAAAACTATGAACAAATAAAATACCAAAAAGAGATAAGTTTGCCCATAAAACTTAAATTCTGTCTTTTGGCGGAGTTCCCTACGCAAAAAATCGATTGATCGATGCGAAAGCTTCGATCGATCAAGTATATATATATATATAAGTCTCGGGTCACAAATCAATCGATCGATTTATATATATAAATCGCATTAATTCTCGCCCGCATTCGATCGATCGACTAAGGAATGGAACTTTGGCAAAAATTAAAATTTCCACTGGCGACAATCGATCGATCTAAGCCTTGGATCGATCGATCGACTGTGCATTCCTTTGTGTGTTCTTTTAGAAGCTGAAAATCTGTTGTGGCCCAAAATCCAACGCCCTCGATCTTGGCGTCTCTTGTCATTCTCTCAGACCAAAAATGTTTCATCACCGATGAAGCTCGCATGTAGTACTGATCAAGTGTATTGGGACTCGAACGGTGGAGCTCCTTGCAAGTAACCCAAACAATCTCGACATCTGCTCAACGAACCAAATAACCCGGCTCGCCAATCCACTCTACCAAATATTGTTGAAGCTTTTCATCAACTCTCCCGGACTCGAAGGTCTTCATCACCGATGAAATGTGATCGCAATATAGGTCGGAAATACGGGAACTCAAGCGACGAACTCTCTCATGATTGGCCCATGCACTCTCGGTAGTTGACTCACCAACCCTCTTCATCTCATAAAACAGAAACTCGCTGCTGCAGGTGAATGTCACAAGATCATCCGAGATCTTCTCAATGACCTTGATCTCATTTTACTCGGAGGAGGGAAACATAGGGGTCGTGGGATTGGGTTTGGCGCACAAAGAAAGGACGTTTGAAAAGGGGTTCTAGGAAGTGGGGTAGAGCCAAGATGAGAAACTAGGTTTTCCACATTAAACGTGGAGCTAATCCCTGTATATGAAGGAAGCTCAAGAACGTACGCATTAGGACCACTCCTTGCCCCAATTCCAAAAGGTCCAGCGCCGCGGCCTGGAACTTCTTTGCGACTCCTGATGGGAATCGTTTAGATCCAATCCGCACCATTGCATGATCATTTAATTGTAATTCCATAAAAGCTTTTGGTATATGCATCGATAATTTGAGAGTTTCATTGCACAAATTAATTTTAAGTGTAATTTCGGCATGTAATGTGGAATGAGACTCAAAACTTAACTCACAACAAAACTCGGAATGTGAAGTGCTATGCAACTCGAGACTATGATGTGTATGTGTATCTGTGGACTCGATACTGTCATGTGCATGCGATGCTAACGACTCAGATGTAGTGGACTTTATCAACACTAGTGCCTCATGTGTGATCGAATCAAGTGACACTAATGGCTCGTGTGGACTCGACTTAGTGTATTCCAATGACTCATGTGTAAGTGACTTGATTGGATCGTGTGGACTTGGTTCGACCAACTTCAAAGACTCAAGCGTACTCGATTCTACAGACACTAACAAATCGTACATACGTGACTTGGTCGAATCGTGCGTGGGTGACTCGGTTGACTCACGTGTGGGCGACTTATCGTCACTACTCACCAAAGAAATAGAAGTTTCTTTAACACAAACTAGACTTTCTTCAGCTTCTTCTATCTCCTTTTCACTCATCACGGTAGTAGGGTCATACACTTCTTCCACTTTTCTATTTTCCGACTCTTTAGGACTCTCTCTTTTAGTCAATAAATTCGGAGTGGGAAATTTTGTGGGGCATTGGTATGCAAAATGTCCAAACCTCTGACACTTAGAGCAATCAGGACATTTATTTGTCTTGGTTTCAAACTCCGTAGAATGTGACGGTGTGTTAAAGGAACATATTTTTCAATAAGTCTCACCTTTATGTCCTCTCATGTGGAGATGGGTTTAATCCGAAGAAACTCAAAATGACGTTCTGTATGAGTCCAAATTTTTTTGGCATTACCCTCAAGCTTTGTTTTTACTAGCCTAGTTTTATACTCATTCGGTACGCCATACCAATCAAAATACTCTTCTACACTGGACAACCACTTCACGGAGGTTTTAAGGTTTTCCGTATCCTCAAATCTGGGACTTCGACTTGAATAGACCTTAGAAATTTTCTATCAAGATCATATTCGGGTTTATAATGATGGGAGTATCCCCTAACTCTAGTCTTATCACGACATTTGGGACTTTGCCAAGAATTTGGAATGTAGCGGCTCCTATTATTAATCTCACATTTCAGCTCTGATGTCCCTAAGTGCATCGACAAGCTCGCTCATGTTCATGGTGATCACGACTAACTAATCATGGGTTCTAAATGACATGCAATTATGAACTAACAAAGAGTGATGAATTTTATCAAACACTTGATGAGCATGCAAATGAAGAAACAAATGACATAAAATCAAAGACATCGAAATGACATACACATGTGACTCAAAGTGAGTAAGGACTTTCGTTAAACACTAGACGTGCACAATGATGAATATAAACGAAATAAAATTTAATGAAATTAAAATGACACGCAAATATGCCCTAACCTAAAACCGAGGCTCTTATACCAAATACTAACGCAAGACGAAGACCCTAAACTACGTGGATGAAAATGAGGTGCCATTTGCCGAAATTAAACTAAATTAATTAAACAATATATCTCACAACCAATCGCAATACCTTAAGGTTTCAAAGTTTTCCTCTTGGATGATCGCGTTGGTTCGGGTAGGGTCCAGTCTGTGCGCTAGATCCGTTAGCTTCGTGGAAGGAGGATCCTAGAGATAGAACTCTAGTCGCTTCCAAATTAGGGTGCTCACTCGTAGTTCAATGATGGGATCGCTGGTTTTCTCGGGGTTGTTCAATCAAATCCATCCAACGGTTCAGATTGGTTCGATGGCTTTGGAATATAGGGTTTAATGGGTTTTGAGAAAATAAAGGGTAAAGGTTGAAATGGGTTGATTAGGATCGATATGCAAGCAAAAAAAGATAAAACCAAAAGATAGATAAGATGGATAGAGATTGTGGGCTTCGCTCCCTTGGCTTCACACCAAATTCTCGGGAATAAGATTCACTCTTCATAGTTGCTCATCTCAAGCAGAAAGCATAAGCTCTTTTTTCATTAATAAAAAACTCCCCTTCGCAATGCTTATTTAATGACCTTATATAAGAGGTCTCAAAACAAAAAACCTTAAACAAATAAAATACCAAAAAGAGACAAGTTTGCCCCTAAAACTTAAATTCTGCCTTTTGGTGGAGTCCCCTATGCGAAAAATCGATCGATTGATGCGAAGCTTCGATCGATCGAGTATCTATATATATATATATATATATATATATATATATATATATAAAAGTCTCGGGTCACAAATCAATCGATCAATCGAAAATAATACTCGATCGATTGACTTATATATATATATATATATATATATATATATATATATATATATATCACATTAATTCTCGCTCACATTCAATCGATCGAAAATTACCTTCGGTCGATCGACTGAGAAACATAACTTCGTCAAAAATTAAAATTTTTACTGGCCACAATTGATTGATCGAAGCCTGGGATCAATTGATTGACTGTGCACTCCTTTGTGTGCTCTTTTAGAAGTTGAAAATTTGTTGTGGTCCAAAATCCAACGCCCTCGATCTTGGCGTCCCCCGTCAAATTGCCACCCCCACGTTCCATCTTTTCTATAGTTCCCACAAATTGCCACAACAGGGCATCGTCTTCTTTGCTAGTCATTTCTGAAAAATTATGGATCATTGTTTAAAATAATGTATTATGCCTTTTCATTAAGTGTGCCATATACGTCACAAATTCAATTACCCTTGCAACATAGCATAGCTAGTGCGATGATCTTACACCATTAATAGATTTTGACATGGATAATCCATAGCATCAAAGTGATAGATCATATTAAAGTTCACCAAATGAATAATTCACAACCACAAACAAGCATATTTTTTGGGATAATATGGTGGACTGGTACTTGCTTGGTCACAGACTGTCAGATTCTCCAGATATATCAGGTTCAAGGATGGGCTGAAAGTCATTTCCATCGTATAAATAGAAGCAATGAATAATCGCATTGGTTTGTTCGAATATTGAAAACCGGTAGCATGAGTGCTCCATTGGTTTTACGGGCGGGAGACTGGTTCTGCAAACTATGCCGCAATCTCAACTTTCGGAGGCGGCATGTTTGTCATTGGAATGGGTGTGCTTCCACCAGGGAGTTGGGGGGTGGTAGTTAAATCATTGGAGGAGCACACTTCCTTGTGGACTCGGGACCATCAGGTGGTCTTAAAGGCGAGCCAGGAGCGGGACCTGAAGGAAGGGTGGTTGGTTGTTGGCAAGCGTTTTCGAGGGATATCTCGGGGCATGGCGGGGGGTGCGCATTGCCGTTACGATGTTTCCTTTGCGGAGGTCGTGGGGAAGGACAGACACTACCGCCAGGAAGGGAAGTCGGTGGACATTTCTTTAAGTCCTATCGAGACTGTGCCGACTCCCAATGCTGAGGGGGGGTCGCTTAGGCGGGATTTTATGTCCACACAGTTCGATTCTCTTGCTTCCAATCTACAAAATTATTAGGTGGTGTTGCATGTTGTTCAAGATACTTTATCACTATTTAATATTCACTTGTGGATACAAAGTTGTTGGGAGTATGTTAACAGACTGGCAGTATCGATAATTACAAAGACAATTTCTACTCCAGTTCCCGTCGGAGGTTGACTGCTTGGCGCTGTAGCAACAAAAATCCTTCCGGGTTGCGGGCGCCCCGGTGGAGTGCGGGGTCTAGGAACCTTTAGTAGGCGATCAACAGCTACAGTGGAGGGAGGGGGTCTGGATCCGAGTCTTTGGTCTCCCTCTTCATGCTTGGACCACCGAGGTTCTGAGGGGGCTTGGGGATCTCTGTGGGATGTTCATTATTGCGGATCGAAGCTCTGTCAATCTCTGAGATATTCGCGATGTTTGAATCCTCGTTGTCGTAGAGTCCTGAGAACGCATTCCTAGATAGTGCTTGATTCGCCTCTGCGGTCAGGAATATCAGGTCTTCATAGAAATGGCGCTCGTGCCGAAACAACCGAGTGATGAATCCTTGGGGCCCCGGGACGCCGGGGTAGACATACTCAGTTGTACCACAGAAGAAGGCCCGTTGCTTATCAAACCATGCGGGGACGGGGTAGTATGGCCCAGGCAGGATGAAGCGTGGCAACCGGAGGAGGGTCTGCCCACGGATTCGGCGCGGTATGGTGTACACCGGCGGCCGTCCTCGTCGACGGAGGGGATGGGCTTGGGAGCTGTTAGGGCGAGTCATGCTAGTGCTGGGGAGTTGGAAGAAGGGGAAATAGAGGGGGATTCGCAGGTCTTGAATGTTGAGGGAGCTCGAGTGAGGACCGGTGACAATGTTTTGGGCTGTTTACGGTTGTTGGAGCGGGCTGTAAGTCACAGATCTTCGATTTCGAATCCCCGTATTGTTGGAGGCGATACTACAGATCTCCCACCGTCTGTCTTCTACGACCGAGATCTTCTCGTACGTCAAAGCCGACAAAGTACACCTCCACAGGAAGGTGGTAGGTGAGGTGATGGTGATACCGGAGAGGATGGATGAGGTCAGTAGGCGTACCTGGGATCCGATGGAGACCGAAGCCGTTGACTACCTTTTGAGTAAAAACCCTTCTGCTAACAAAGAGGGGTTTAGGGTTTATCACCGAAGAAGGCTTTATGTGTTGCCTTGGGGTGTGAGAGGGGCTGGGAAGTCGACACGTCGTTGGCGTTGTGAACCTTCTGGAACCTTAGTTGAGCTGTTGAGTTTGGTTGACCAATACTTCTCGGGGAGGGAGGTTAGTAAGTTTTGTTTTTCGGTGGAGTCACGTGACCTACTGACGGATTCCTCTGTGGGTCCTACCTGGGTCAATACGTGGAGGACAGGTGGAGGGGGTTTCTCTAGTAGGGGACAACTGGCGATGGGGCTTGACTGGATTTGTTCTGCAAGGGGGGTCGATCTTTTGCCTGCCTGGGACCCACAGCATATCTTGTTGGGTTTTACTTGTTGGGTCTTAGTTCTTGTATGTGGGGAGATATGATGAAACTAGACCTGTTACTCGGTGTGATGAGGCGACTCGGTGGGTTAACACAGATTGGGAACTCGATGTGCCCTCGAATAAGAGGGGTTATGTGATGGAGGGTTCCTGGCCGTGTAGTCTCAATTTTCAGGGAGGTCTTGCCGGAGCAATTAGCCGATATGAGCTCTGAATGTGTTATCGATGTGCCAGAGCGACAAGTGGTGAGATTGTCAGAAAACAAAGGGGAGGAGGTGGGACCCCACATGGGCTGTGGATTGAACAACCAGGTCGTTGAAGGCTTCAATGGGGATGGGTTTGCTGAGGGGACCGGAGTTTCGACAGATATTGATCATCTGATCGATCCAGGGTGTAAGCTCAGGATGTCTTTTAACGGGTCTGAGGTAGAACTTCGGGAGTGTTCACGTCTATCTTGATCACCGTCAGGGTAACAGAAGGAAGTGCCGTGGTGGGTCGCGGGAACTTGCGCGATTACAATGGGGAATGTCAGATGGGAGAGGTGCTGGGGGGGGGGGGGTATAAGCCTCTCTCCGAGTTTAGACGGGATGTCGACCAGTTGGATAATGAAAATGTTATCATGGAATGTGAGGGGTATTTGTGATGGTATAAACGGGTCGGGGTTAAGCAAGTGATTGCGGCGATTAAACCGGACGTCGTTACTCTCCAAGAGACCAAATGGGGTAGCTGCGATAGGAGGAAAGTTGAGTCGGTTCTTGGAGGTGGTAGATGGGACTGGATCGGTGTCGATTCTGCCAATGCTTCGGGTGGTATCCTGGTGGCCTGGTCCTCGGTACTCTTCGAGAAATTGGATGAGGAATTGGGGTTGTTTTCGGCATCGGTGGTACTTCAAGACAAGGTGTCTGGGAAACAGTGGATGCTTGTGGGTACAGAGAGCGGGGTGATTTCTGGTTTGAGTTGGCTGCTCTTGCTGCTAGGTGGGACCTTCATTTTTTGTCTGGGTGGGGATTTTAATGCAATCCGATGGGGGTTCGAAAACAGGGCGGGTTGCCGGACGTGGGAGTTATGCGGGATTGGAATTCTTTCATATCAGAGTGGGAGTTAATGGATGTTCCTTTAACTGGTGCGCGTTTCACTTGGTCTAATCTCCAGGAGAACCCGTCCTTTAGTAGGTTGGATAGGTTCCTTTGTAGTCTGGATTGGTTAGAAATTTTCTCGGGGGCTCGATTGGAAGCTTTTGCTCGGGCCGTCTCTGATCATCGTCCTGTGGCTCTGACTTGCAATTCTAGGGGAAAGGGGCCATCTCCTTTCCGGTTTGAAAACATGTGGCTGTTGGACGAGTCTTTTCGGGAGAAGGTTCCGGGGTGGTGGAATGAACCGGTGCTTCCGAGACAGCTACTTACCGATTTATATCTAAACTCCACCGGCTTAAAGACAAAATTAGGCTATGGAATCAGGATGTGTATGGACTGGTCCACGTCAAGAAGGAGGTTTTGCTCTTGAGGTTGAAGGAGTTGGATAATTTGGAGGAGGTCAGAATCCTTACGGCTGATGAAAGAGAATAAAGATATCGAAATAAGTTGGAGTTCAACAGTACTTGTAGGGCCGAAGAAGTGTGTTGGATTCAAAAAGCTAAGGTTAGATGGCTCAAAGAGGGGGATGCTAATACTAAATACTTCCATGCGGTCGCCAATGCCCGTAATAAATCGAAGTATTTGGGCAGTATTGTCGTGGATGGTGTGATGTATTCGGGTGACAATCAGGTCCAGGATAGCATTGTCACGTTCTATAAACGAATGTACACAGATGATGGTCTCTCGAGGCCGATGTTGGATGATTTATCTTTCAATGCTATTTCGGCGGAGGAGAGTATGGGGTTGGAGAGTAATTTTAACGAAGTGGAGGTGTGGTGGGCGATCAGGTTTGGTGGTAGGAATAAAGCGCCGGGACCGGATGGTTTTACCATGGAATTCTTTCGAACCTTTTGGGTGATAATTAAGGTGGACTTGATGGAGGTTATGTTTGAGTTTCACACGTCTAGTTTTATTGGGAGGTCTCTAAATTTCACTTTTATTACCCTCATTCCCAAGAAAGATGGGGCTGAGGATATCTCTGACTACCATCTTATTAGCCTCACCAACTGTCTTTACAAGATTATATTGAAGGTGCTCGCGAACAGACTCAAACTGGTGATGAATATTGTTATCTCGGGTAATCAGGGGCTTTTGTCTGTGGCAGACAATTAGTGGATCTAGTTGCTGTGGCGCATGAGACTATCCACTCGGCTCATAATCAGCGCCGTCCGACTGTAATTTGAAAGGTGGATATGGAAAAAGCATATGATCGGGTCAACTGGGAGAGTCTTGATTATATGCTTGGAAGGCTAGGGTTTGGCGCGACATGAAGGAGATGGATGCGTGGATGTTATTCTTCGTCGTGGTTCTCGGTTCTGATTAATGGCACGCCGACTGGGTATTTAAAGAGCTCCAGGCGTATCAGGCAGGGGGATACACTATCCCCTTTTCTCTTTAATATGGTGGGCGAGGCTTTGTCTGGGCTGATCGTATGTGATAGGGAGCTTAATCTTATTACCGGTATTCAGGTGGGTGCTTAAGGAAGGTTCATCTCGCATTTACAATACGCAGATGATACAAATTTATTTGGAAAGGCTGATGTGATGAAGTTCAGCTCTTTGGCTGATGTTCTTTCGGTGAATGAGGCGGTGTCGGAGAAGCGGCTTAATTTTCTCAAGTCCGCTATTACGGGGATTGGTGTTGAGGAGTCTCTATTGGCTGATTTGGCGCGTACGGTTAGTTGTGCTATTGAGAAGCTGCCTATTAAGTACCTCGGTTTGCTTCTCGGTCTAAGACAGCCCACGGCTCGTGATTGGCTTCCTGTGGTGCAAAGGTTTGAACAACGATTGTCGTCGTGGAAAGGAAGGCTTCTGAGTAGTGGAGGTAGGCTGATTCTAGTAAAAGCGGTGCTCTCGTCGATACCCATCTTCTTTATGTCGATGTTCAAGTGTCCCATGGAAATTATTAATCGGCTTGAGCAAATCCAATGGTCATTTCTATGGGAAGGGTCAGGTATGGACAGACGATACCACCTTGTTAATTGGGATACCTGTCAATTACCGGTCGTGTGTGGTGGTTTGGGTATACGTAGTTTCGAACGGACAAATTTGGCGATGCTTGGTAAGTGGTTTTGGAGAGCGGGGAGGGTTGAAGAGAGGGACAACCTTTGGTGGTTAGTGTTGTCCGAGAACTATGGGCTCTCCTTTGGTAGCTGGGGGATCTGCCCCATGGAACACAGGGGTACTTCGGCGTGGTGGAGAGGTATTTGCAGCACTTGGGAGATTTTTGCAAGAGGCTTGCGGTTTACTTGGGTGTGTGGCACCCGCATCAGGTTTTGGGATGATGTTTGGTTGGATAGGGGCCCACTTAAGGTTTCCTACCCGGATATTTTCGCCATTTCTTTGAATCCGGGTGGGAAGATTGAGGAATTTGTCTCACATACTCGAGGGGGGACTGTGTGGGAAGTCGCTATTAGAAGGTTACTGAGGGACAATGAGGTAAGTGCCTTCTCTGGTCTGATGCAGAGGCTTTATGAGGCGCAAAGGAACTCTCAAGGTCATGATAAGAGGTTTTGGGCTCTGAGCAGAGATGGTCAGTTTAGTGTCAAAGCTTTTTATAGGTTGTCGCGGCGTCCACTCATCAGGTTTGAAGGTAAATGGTTGTGGAAAAAACCTATTCCACCGAAAATTAGGTTCTTTGGATGGACGCTCTGTAAGGATAGAATCCTAACGAGGGACCAACTGATTCGGAGGGGTAAAGATATCCCTAATTGTTACGTGATGTATTCCGATGGGGAGGAGTCCGCTGCTCATCTTCTTTTACATTGTCAGGTGGCTTACGAGATTTGGGGTGTGGTTATTAAGTCCTTTGGGATGAATTGGGTTACGCCGGCGACGCCTGATCTGCAACTGCTTAGTTGGTCGGCTGTGAGGGTTGAGGGTGAGAGACGGTAGTATTGGAGGGTTTCTTTGTTTGCCGTATTCTGGTGTTTATGGTGCGAGAGAAATTCTAGGATTTTCGAGAATAAGAGTAAACCAGTGGGGATGATCATAAAATCGATCACAGAGCTGGTGAGATTTTGGGTGGCTAGTGGTGGGATTGGTGTTAGTCACAACTCCTATATTTGGGATCCGGGTTAAGTTGGGCCGGCTACGATTGTGGTGTGTTGTTGGATGTTTTTTTTCTTTCTTTCTCTTTTATTTCTGTTTTGGTTGGTGTAGTCGTTGTTGTATTGGTCTTTCAGCGTCTTGCTGTTTTCAATATAGTTTCTATTACCGATAAAAATAAAATAAAAATAGAAGCAATGAAGGCTTCAGCTGTGTAAACATGTGACACCTAAAAGAGGGTTATGTAAACAGTTTCCTTTATATCATGAAATCTGACCATCTTTTGGTTGTAAATAAAGAATCCATAAATAAAAGGTTTTATAAACTTGAAAACCACATTTTAGGGCTTTACATTTAAACCCCTTTGAGGGTTTTGATTTTATAAACCCTCTCTTTACTGAGATTTGGGACCACTAAATTGAGGGGCTATTTAATGAATACCCTGTTGATAAAACAAAACCTCATTGCATTTTAAAAGCTTAACTGGGATCATTGAAAGCAACAAATTAGGATTTCCAAAGAGAGAGAGAGAGAGAGAGAGAGAGAGAGAGAGAGAGAGAGAGAGAGACGATGAAGTTTTTCTTCTTCGGTTTTCATTGAATCTTCCTTTGCTAGAAGATCATCCAAAGCGAACCGTAACCCTAGCTAAAGTTGCTTTATTTTTTCACTACTTGATGCAAGATTGCAAGGTACAATTTTTATTGGTTTTTCTATTTTATTTTATTACCGTAGATAGCTTTTTTTGCTTTTTTTTTTCTTCCTATTTTTAGTATATTTTGCCTTTTTTCAAACAACACAGCATTTCAAAATTCAAAGTGTCATGTGCCGACACTTTGAAGCTGATGTCATCATGACATGGCACTGGTACGTGGTTTGCTGTGTCATGTGGTGCTAGAGTGACCAAAATCTTGGAAAGCAGCCGTGCCTAAGTAACACAGCCCAAAATCCCTAAGGGGAAATAAACACTTAGGCATGGGCGTCAAGGCCCAAATTCCTAAGTGCAACTTGAGAGATACTTTGAGAAGGTATTTGCAAAGAACTTTCGTCAGGGAGAAGCATACAAACTCTGATCCTTGAAATGATCGGGGTCCTGCTATTTATAGAGTTACTGCGGTGGTTACTGGAAGTTGCCATCCAACGGCCAGCAGATCCTGGGGCGAAATATATGGTGAAAGGGGGTAGCGTAGGTCGCGTATGTCAGGCGGATTGATAAGGTAAGACAGTTACTTCTGTGTAGGTGGTGGAAAGAACCACCTACGTAACCAATTTTTTTTTTTTTAATTGCTATATATCTTTTAGATGGGCCCACGCATGCTGACCCTGCGTTGGTCTAGAGAGAGGAAGAGAGGGAAAGGAGAAAGAAAAAGTATAGGGAATGAAAAGAGAGAAAGAGAGAGAGTGAGAGTGATGATGTTGGTAGGTGTGGTGGAGGGGTTGGTGGAGCCAATGGTGGTGGTATTGATGATGTTGGGCTGGACAGTGGTGGCAGTGCCATAAATCCTGGCTGAAGCATCCTGATAAATGATAAAAAATAAAATAGAAAATTTGATAGAAAAAGGAGGTGGAGCAAAAGAAACCTCTAGCAGAGGGTTCAGGGAGAGGAGAAATTGTGGTGCCAGTAGTTGTTTCAAACGAAGGGTGGGTGGGCATTATATAGAGGTGGAGGTGGTCTTTCTCCTCAGTGTAGGGGGATGATCTAATGAGATAGGCAGATGTTAAATTCACTTTTTTGCAGTTGTTGGCTGCAAAAGCTAGCCTATATGAGACGCATGCATGCAAAACCTGCCAGAAGGTACAGGGTTCTATATGTGGGGTTGACCCTTTGTGGTTGTGGAAATCGTGGAGTGTAAAGGATGTATACGCATAAATGTGTGAATAACGGAGAGGGTGTATGGTGTTGAACATAATCTTATTTTCATATTATAAATGACGAAAAGTTGTGGTGTTAAGCATGAGATTTGTTCACCTTATTATAATAACAATCCAGAAGCATTCGACCCATTAAATTGTAAATTTATTGTGTATAATCGAGTTCTATGATTGATGAAAAAACTAACAAGGATTAAATATTTGGTAATTCATTCACTTGTGAGTAGTCAAGGTAAAAATTTACGACGATTAAGAAAACCAGATATTTTCCTATTTTGTGGGCATCATATCACAATAAATTGATATGCATGTATTCATAGCGAATTAAACATTTGGGTTTGTTCTATCGCGAGTTACAGTCTCTGGAGATCTGTGGTTATTACTCTAGTTCTCACAGTTATTGTTGTTAAATTTGAAATCTAGATTATCTATCACTGTATTTCTCATGAAGGAAGCTTTTATACTCTCCTTTGTATAAATGTGTAAAATTTCACGTCCATGCCGATAAATGATGTCAGGTGAGTCAGCCAAAGAATTATAGCATGATGCTCCAAAAAAACCTAAGGGTGGAGTGCTCTTGGCATAACTGGGTACTTACTTTATTTTACGTTAAAGACACTACAGGTTAATAGGATTGCTGCCAGTCATAACTGTCACAGCCCAAAATCATTTGCTTAGATTTCCAGGGTGAGGTCAGCCAGATCAGAAGAAACCTGGCAACAGGATTAGCCAAAAGAAATATGAACATAAAAAATATAAAAGTGACGGGGATGCCACATACATGGACATTGGATTCGGACCACATCAGTTTTACCGGCGACGGAAGAAGCGTAGGGGAAGCTCGAAGGAGAGAGGGAAGAAAAGGACAAAGAACATCGCCAGATGACAGCCTAGCGCGTTGTCACAGCATCTTGTCAGACATCCATGTAGCGCCATCAACGACGATTTCAGCCGGCAGAATTTTAATTTTATAGGAAAACTGCCCTTTTTCGTTTTATTTCTATTAGGATTTTTTTTTCGAATTAATTATTGATAGCCTATATATAGAGGCTTATAAACACCTTTTAATTAGTGATTGAATATTTTGATTTCTTTTATGCTTGAATATTCTTTGCCTGAGATGGGTTTGGTGTGAGGCTAAGGGAGTGATTCCCAAAGTCATTGTCATCTTCTCTTTTCTATTTGTTGTTTCTCGATCTGTGATTGCTTTCTAAAACCTTAGCCTAATTGTTTCCTTGCTTTCCCAAAACCTAAACCCTTTTGAAATCCTAAATCAAACATAGCCAACACCCCTTTTCCAAAACGATAAACCGATCCGAAAACCCTAAACCTGTTACAAAACCAAAACCTATTACAAACCCATAATCTAATTCCTCAACCCTGGTTCGAGCCGTGAATCTACATCGTGGATAGCGGTAGTTGCACTAATGTTATATCAACTCATGCCGTACGCCGCTTAGGGCTTACACCTGAAGCCCACCCGAGACCTTATAAAGTCGCATGGGTCAATTCTTCATCCATTCCCGTGTCAAAAAGGTGTCGTGTACCGATTCAGTTAGGTTCTTATTCGGACACCTTATGGTGCTATGTGGTGCCGATGGATGTGGGCCATATCATTTTGGGAAGGCCGTGGCTCTACGACATGGACGTGACTCTTTCTGGTCGAACAAACATATGCACGTTCATGCATAAGGGCAAAAAGATCACTTTACACCCTTTGCCTCCCAAAACACCATCGACCAACACCGTCGAAAATAAGGGCGAGTCTTCTAAATCCATTAATATTGTGAGCCCTTCTGAGTTCGAGAAAGCATCGAAAGATGAGAGTGTGGTGTACGTAGTTGTCACCGTAGAGAGTGCTCCTGAGTTGGTGAGCGAGTGTCCCCAGGAGGTTGAGCTGATTTTAAAAGAGCTTACGAAAGTTTTTCCTGAAGACTTACCAAACGAACTCCCTCCCCTGCGTGATATCCAACACGCAATAGACTTGGTTCCTGGATCTACCTTGCCGAACCTACCCCACTATAGGTTGAATCCGGTTGAACACGCCGAGTTGACTCGGCAAGTCAATGAGCTCCTTTAGAAGGGGTTCATCCAAGAGAGTCTGAGCCCGTATGTCGTACCTGCCCTACTCACTCCTAAGAAAGATGGTACGTGGCGCATGTGTGTGGATAGCCGTGCAATTAACAAGATTACCGTTAAGTATCGATTTTCCATACCAAGGCTCGATGACATGCTTGACATGATGGTTGATGCCACTATCTTTTCTAAGATAGACCTTAAGAATGGCTACCATCAAGTCCGCATCCGCCCCGATGATGAGTGGAAAACCGCCTTTAAGACTAAGGATGGTCTTTATGAGTGGATGGTCATGCCATTTAGGCTTTCTAATGCCCCGAGTACTTTCATGCGACTCATGACCCAAGTGTTGAGACCGTTTCTCGGCAAATTCCTTGTTTATTCCGATGACATCCTGATCTACAGTCATGACAAGGAACAACACTTGACCCACCTTAGGTTGGTTTGTAAAACCCTCAAGGGTGAGAAGTTGTTTGCAAATCTCAATAAATGCACCTTCATGCAACGTTCTGTTGTTTTCTTGGGATTTATTATCTCGATCGATGGAATGGTTGGGGACCCCGAAAAGGTTAGAGCCATTGTGGAGTGGCCCGAGCCTAAGAACATACACGATGTCCGCAGCTTTCATGGCTTGGCTACTTTCTATCATCGCTTCATCAGAAGCTTTAGTACCATGATGACCCCAATTAATGATTGCATGAAAAATGGGGGACTTTAAATGGGGCAAAGCAGCGACAAAAGCCTTTGCTGAGAACAAACAAAGAATGAGTAGTGTACCCGTCATGCGATTGCCGGACTTTTTCAAAGTCTTTGAAGTTGCATGCGACGCATCGGGTGTAGGCATAGGAGGAGTGCTTAGCCAAGAGGGTCACCCCGTGGCTTATTTTAGTGAAAAATTTAATGAGGCAAAACAAAAATACTCCACCTATGATAAGAAGTTCTATGCGGTCGTTCGATCTCTTTGGTATTGGAAACATTACCGTAGACCGCAGAAATTTGTGTTGTTCTTTGACCATGAAGCCTTACGCTTTCTTGCTTCACAGAAGAAGTTGAACCCAAGGCACGCGAAGTGGCTTGAGTACCTTCAAGGGTTCACGCTCGTGTTAAAGCATAAGGCCGGTGTTGAAAATAGGGCCGCTGATGCACTTAGTCGGCGAGTGGTGACTTTGCGCACAATGAGCACTGAGGTCGTCGGGTTCGAAAAGTTAAAGGATGAGTACCCCGAGTGCCCAGATTTTGGGGTTGAGTACACTGCTCTCCTTAGTGACCCGACCAGCACACACTCCATGTACACCATCCACGACCTTTGCATCCCTCGCACTTCATTGCGTGATTTTCTCATTTGGGAGTTACATGCTGGAGGGATGGCCGGACATTTCGGGCGTAATAAAACTGTTGCGCTCGTAGAGGGTAGGTTCTTTTGGCCTAGCCTAATGAGAGATGTCGCCCGGGTCGTTAAACATTGTCGTACTTAAACAGACCAAACAAAATACTGGCTTGTACACCCCATTACCCGTGCCACACACACCGTGGCAAGACCTCTCGATGGATTTCGTGCGTGGACTACCTAAGACCCCTAGGAAGCACGATTCCATCTATGTCGTAGTGGACCGATTTTTCCAAGATGACCCACTTCATTCCTTGTTCCAAAACCTCCGATGCATCTTATATTGCTAAACTATTTTTCGCGGAGGTAGTGCGTCTTCATGGGTTGCCCAAAACCATTGTGTCTGATAGGGATGTTAAATTTACGAGTTACTTTTGGAAGACCCTCTGGCACATTGCTCCAATTCTCTATAGCTTACCACCCTCAAACGGATGGCCAAACCGAAAGCACCAATAGGAGCCTTGGGAATCTCTTTCGTAGTCTTGTCAGTGATCATGTTAGGACCTTGGATACCATCTTACCCATAGCTGAGTTTGCCTATAATAATTCTGTAGTACATGGTCATAGGCCTAGGACCCAATTAGATTTGATCCCCATGTCTGCATCCCATAGAGTGTCAGAGTTTGCCGATGCATTTGCACAACATATTCGTAGCTTGCTTGCCGAAATTAAACAGAAAATTAATTCAAGCAACAATCAATATAAATTATCTGCAGTTGCTCACATGCGTTCTAAAGAATTTAACGTGGGTGATTATGTGATGGTCCGAGTTAGGCCTGAGCGGTTCCCATCAGGATCCGCAAAGAAACTACAATCTCGAGGTGCTGGACCTTTTAGAATTGTGGCTAAGAGTGGTCCTAATGCATACGTGCTCGAACTTCCTCCAGGTACGGGGGTTAGTTCAACGTTCAATGTGGAGGACATGGTTCCTTACTTGGGTTTCACCCCACCTCCTGAAAACCCACTCCAGCCACCTCCTAGTCCCAGCCCCAATCCACCTTTGCAACCTATACCTTTTCCTTTCCCAAGCAGACAGAGATCATATAAGATAGATGATATAATCAATGATCATGCCGTCTCTACACATGACGGGAGATTTCAGAAGTACTTGGTTAAATGGGTCGGAAAATCGGAGTCCGAAAACACTTGGATCCACGAGAATGAAGTCCGCTGATTGAACCCCGATTTGATTGACTTCTATCACGAGCGCGTTTCATCGGTGATGAAACCTTTTTGGTCTAGGGGAATTGACGGGGACGCCACATACATGGACATTGGATTCAGACCACATCAGTTTTACCGGCGACGGAAGAAGCGTAGGGGAAGCTCGGAGGAGAGAGGGAAGAAAAGGACACAAAGAACAGTCTGCATGACGCTATATGACCCACATGGCCTTGCCACCCGACATATTGTGACATCTCATGCGAGGCTGTCATGCGGCGTCGGACATCTCATGACCTTTCGACGATTTCAATACGAAATTTTAATTTTATAGGAAAACTGCCCTTTTTCGTTTTATTTCTATTAGGACTCTTTTTTTTCGAATTAATTATTGATGGCCTATATATAGAGGCTTGTAAACACCTTTTAATTAGTAATTGAATATTTTGAATGCTTTTATGCTTGAATATTCTTTACCTGAGATGGGTTTGGTGTGAGGCTAAGGGAGTGATTCCCAAAGCCATTGTCATCTTCTCTATTCTATCTGTTGTTTCTCGATCTGTGATTGTTTTCGAAAACCTTAGCCTAATTGTTTCCTTGCTTTCCCAAAACCTAAACCCTTTTGAAATCCTAAATCAAACATAGCCAACACCCCTTTTCCAAACCATAAACCGATCCAAAAACCCTAAACCTGTTACAAAACCAAAACCTATTACAAACCCATAATCTAATTCCGCAACCCTGGTTTGAGCCGTTAATCTACATCGGATCGAAGACGAGCGCCTAAACCTGGAAAAGCTAGAGTCCTATCTCTAGGCCCGATCCCGCCTCAAATCTAACGGGACTTGCGCTTCAGATTGGACACCCTATTCGGATCTCGCGTGATTTACTTACCGAAATTCTACGAACCTGAAGGTATCCTGATAGTTTTGAGATTACTCTTGAATTAATTTTATTTAATTTCGGCAAATCGCATTAAAAATCATATTCACGCATTCTAGGGTTTCCGTCCCGCGTCAAAAAGAATTTCAATTCAACTTTTATTTCAACAACAACTAACATTGTGACTTAATAGACCCTAGTACATTCTTCTAATATGTTTTCTATGCTAATTGGCACTCTTTTACAGATTATATTACTCCTAGAACCTTGACTAGTACTGATTTATCACTGAACATAGAATCGTATACAATTCCTTAATAACATTCCTGATCCCCAGTTCGAATAACCTTTCGCAAATTATCCTGTCCGCCTTCTTTTTTTACTTTGTATTGTTAAAAAAGATAAATGAGCTAAACCAGCCCAACAAGTAATGCATCACCACAGTCAAGAGGTACCATGTATTGGGTGTCAAAACTAAATGATTATAAAATGTAGATCCCCACTGAAATAACTTCAGAAATCAAAATAGTAATTGAAAACAGTTATTCAATATAAATGTGACTAAGGGATAAAATTTCCTCATGCATGAATATAAGATAACATATGCTTAAAATGCCTGAACAGACATGGCTATTGAGGTTACATATAGCACGAATACCAGTGCTTTTATCCCCACTAGTCTCCTAGCCTAGGGTCAGGTGTCAGCTGTCAGGTATAACACATTATCAGTACAGCTTTTCCTCTTTTTCGCAAGTCATATGCACCCATATCTGTGCTTGACTTCCAGATATCAGGTATTCCAGACACCCTACTTCGACGAAAATACCTAAAACATAACACTTTGTTTATATAATTTATCAGGTTTTATAATAAAAAATCCAGGCAGCTAGTGTCAAAATAATAAAATTTGGATATCTGGTATCGAAAGTAAGGTATCAAAATGCATAATCGAAAAACTTGATATCAGATATCAGGTTTCATTGAAAGTCAAATGGCGGAAATTTCCCATATAACTTGAGTGTACCTAACTTATTTTTCCATGTCAACATTTGTGGAAATTCTGTTAACATTCAGTGTCTCCTCATTCTCCCTCTGGATAGTTTTTACCTGCTGTTATAGTGACATATGCCATTTTTGAAAACACTGTAACTTTGTTGATAGATTGATAATTTGAGTAGTTAGTTATTAGTGATGCCATGTGAAAGAGTTAATTACCATTTACCAACATTCTCTCAGCTATGAAGCATTTTCACTTTGTCTCCATTCTGTAACATATTTATCGGTGAATGTATCTTGGCTTTGCATGCATTCGTTTCAGGTGGTTCACTTTTTCTTTTTGATCGGAAGGTGTTGAGATATTTCCGGAAGGATGGCCATAACTGGCGGAAGAAAAAAGATGGAAAGACTGTGAAGGAAGCTCATGAGAGGTTAAAAGTAAGTGAAACAGTGACGAGGATTTTATTTTTATTTCCTGAAGATAATTGTAGCGGCCTTTCTTTGTAGCAATGAAAGGGATTATAGTTGTATGAAGAGCCAAATGTTGGACTCTGTAGTTTTTTTTAATATATTTTTTTGTTTTGAAAGTGTGATTTGTTTTCCTTGTTTTAGGCAGTATTTTTGGTAAGATATTCCGTGGCTTGTATTAATTGATTATATCCTTGTACAAAATTTAGGCTGGAAGTGTTGATGTGCTACATTGTTACTATGCCCATGGAGAGGAGAGCGAAAGTTTTCAAAGACGTAGTTATTGGATGCTGGAAGAGTGAGTATGAAACAAGTTATATTTCAGGCGTTCATCAATGCTTTCTTTTGAAGGTGGAAGATTATTATTTGCTACTATTTTTAATGTAATATATCTTGTACTTGTGTATTCAATAATTTACTTAATGTTGATCAATCAAACAATTTAGCACTCAATGATTGCCTCCCGTGATGCATAAATTAGCTGTGTGATAATTATTGTACCACTGCACAAAGAAATAAATGGTATGGCAGATGCAGTTTCTTCATTTTACTTTTGGGAAAGTTCTACTGCTTGTCTAACAAATGATTTTCATTCGGTAGCTGATTTGAAACAGGGACTTAATGGATTTCAAGGCTAAACAAGTTTATTTGTTCAACTTATGTGTTCAACTTATGAGATCTGTGGAAGGACATTTTCATAGGAAACTGAGCTAATAGATGTCTTCTTCATTTTAAAAATGAAGTATGCTGTATGACTTAAGGAGAGTTACTCCTTATTAAATTAAGAGCTTAAATATACCTAGTGATTCTGGTTCAAGTAGGTCTTTTTGCTTTTGTGTGACTGCAAGGCCCTTAGGGAGGTTGTCGTCTTAGGCGGTGTCTCGAGCCTTATAAAAAAAGATACATATATTATCAGGTCGGGTTGGGCCATTTGGCCTGACCAGATCTGCCCGACCTGACCCAACAAGTCCAATTCATGTCCCAACTTGGTTAAAAAACTGGCTCGAGCGAGTAGGGTAACTGGCTAACCTGACCTGTTGACAGCCCTAATCATACGCTAATATTAATGGCCCTACCCAACCACCTGATCCGACCTGAAAGTCAAATTTATTTGCCGAACTCGGTTCAAACACTGGGTTGGGGTGGAACTTTGGAGTTATATTCTGTGCTGAGCATTTATGCTTTTGGGCTGGGGTGAAAATAGCGTGGGTTGAGTAACAGGCCAACCCCACCTGTTGGCAATGCTTGTTGGATGCTGATGTTAATGACCTGACCCGACAAGTCAAGTTTATTTGTGCCCATTCTGTTCAAAAACTGAGTCAGGCTGGTTGGGTAACGATCCAACCGCACTCATCTTGGTTAAGATCATTTGAATATTTTGCTCTTGTTGTAATTCTGCACGAGCTGATAGTCATTGGAATTCCTCTATATTTGAAACTACAACCATGCTCCACTGCTTGAAGTTGTGGCAGCACTGTGAGACTTCCACACAACGTAGGATATTGGCATGAATTGGGTCCTCAGATATTTCATCATCTTTGATTAGGAGGCCACCTTTTTTCCTTTCCCTACTCACCATTGAAACGGATATCCGGTAAATTGGGAGGTACCCGACTTTACTTCTCCAGTATTGAACACACCGAATAATTCAAATACCTTGCCCACCTTCTTGATCTAGTTAAGGAAAGTGTCCAAGTTCAACTGTCCGTCAAATTCAAGAATTTAGGTCCGTTTCAAATTATTTCGACTGACTTCATACTCACATTTCCATGACCATGTTCGCGTCCTCGACAATCATGGGTCTTACGTCCATGACAATTTCCATTTTTTTCCTGTTGCTACCACTAACTCAATCATCGTAACTAGCAGACTATTCTACACTACTCTTCTCAGAGGTGACATTGTTTTCTTTGCCTTGATTGCTTGATGTTCATCACCGACTTGCTGTTGAAGCAACTGTAAAAGTTGCGGCAAAACATGGCGATTTGTGTAATTGATCATTGATGTTTCTCAGTCTCCTAATCCAACTAAATGATAAACAAGGATTGTGTTGTTGTTGTTACATCTTGATGACATCTTCTAGATCCAACCTAAGTTCTAGGAAGACGTGATTTTCTTTGATAGCGGATGATGTAAAACCGATAACAAAAAATATAGCAAAAACGACAAAACAGTGCAGAAGTATGGAAGACAAAAGCAAGAGAATTACACTTGCATGAAGAACTTGAAGAGTAATTACTTCTCTAGAGGGAGAATGGCTCCACACAAACTCAGTCAAATAAATTTCAATAATAATTCAAATTTGATCTGCTGTCGTTATAAAAAATAAGGCATAACTGAAACTAAAAAGACTAACCTACCCCCAAAACTTATAACTAAATCTCTACACTACTTAACCAGCCAAAATACTCGTAAATAATTTTTTTGATTTTTACCCCAAATGATTTTCCGGACTCAATAATTTCTAAAACTTCCTTACAGTGCTGGAAATTAAAAAAAGCTATGCCATTTTTAGAATAGCCAGCATTACAAAATCCTCCATATCTTCAAATCCATTGACCTAGTAGCTATTTCGAGGTCATTACTATGCCTAGGGCCATCTCCCTGGACGTGTGGCTTATTCCAGATCACCCAACTGGACTGAGCAGCCAAGGAAGCGCTGATACTCCATTTTTGGCAATGTATTTGTATCGTACCCGTATCGGATACCGATACTTGAGGGATACGGCTGCATGCACATCCTGCGCGTTTCCTAAAAAAAAAAAATTAAAAAAGAAGAAATCAGACTCCGAGTCTGAGATTCTGGTTTTTTCGGAAAAGAAGAAGAAATCAAAGGAGTCTATCAACTTGCAGCCTACCCAATCGAAATCAGTCTCTATAAGTTTTTTTTTTGTTTCCTTTTTTTTTTTTTTTTTTTTTTTCATATTCTTCTTCTTCTTACGTTTATTAACCTAAAATATGCTTTAAATATATAAAAAATAATTTTAAATTCACATACCCCCCTGTATTGTATCTTGATTTTTTTGAAATTGTCGTATTGCCGTACCTGTATTGTATCGTACCCGTGTTCTGTATCCGTATCCGGGCTTCTTAGGCAGTCCCATGGCATTTCTTACTGTTTGCCCCTCTTGCCCTATTACACTCCTGGCTTGAGGTATATTGCTTTTATTGCCTTGGTTTGGTTCTGATTCATTGAGATGTTGCATTCTAACGTTGTGTACATCACCAAACAATGATAAACGGTGGTCATCATAACTCGAGGATGCATCAGGTTACCTCTCGACTGTTTAAACTGCACCCTGCGAGGCATTAAGCCTCTGCCACATCTCCCACTAAAGACCATTCCAATTGGTTATCATTCTGCTGTCATTGTTGAGCTTTTCAGCCACTGGCATGTATTATACCATGTGATATTTATTCAACAAAGAAGTAATTCTCTCATCCAACTTTATTGATAGAGTAGCTACCATAACTACATACCCAGTTGCTAACACATCCACAAAAACAGTTAACACTACTGCTTAAGGCCCCTAAAGAAAACGACCCTTGGCCACTGAAAGTGGCCCATGTAAGATTCTGCATTGCTTACAAGTCCACGCAATGAAGGCTTCCTCATTTTGTCTGAACAGGTTAGGAAAGTATGTCATAAGCTAAGAAACTGTTAGTAAAATTAGGAAATTTTCCTTTTGGTTTTTGTTATCTTTCTTTGATTGTAGAATAAGAGGTAATGGATATTAATAGTGACCCTTGCAGATTTAATTAACAGTGATGCTTGCAGCCGGGAATGGGTGTTCATCCTGAACGAAATAAACCTCTTTCAAAGGGAAAATGTGTTATGAATCTATTTATACACAAATTTGTTGTTCACAATGAATTATCTTGGTTTCAATCGTTCAATTTTGAATTTGCTGAATTTAGCTAAGGGAGCCAGTGCAAAACTATGCTTGTGCATCCACCCCTGAACTCATTGGACTTGCTGAATTTAGCTAAGGGAGCCAGTGCAAAACTATGCTTGTGTACCCATCCCTGAACTCAATATGCCTTCAATGGTTGTGGTTGGAGTTCATATGGACACGATGATGGTTTCTCCCAATAGAATGAGCTGAATGAAGAACTTTGGAACTGGTGGAACTTGGTTAAAGAAGCAAACACAGAACCATGTCCAAGTACTAGGATTTGGAAGAAGTATGTCTCTACTGTTCAGAGATTTTCATATAGAAACCTGTAACACTTTTTTTAATCGAGGAAATTGCAGCTATAGAAGGGTTAATGGCATTTGATTGCCCTTTTTACAGATTGTGCCATGACCGTCCCACTTGTGGCCATGTGCATGTGCGTTGGGCAATTCAAGTGATCAAAGTGATACATTGGCCTAAAAAACCGCACAGATTGGAAGATTTGAACCATACGATCTGTGCACTCTAAAATGGATGGTTGATCTGTTTTTTTTATATGTTCAATATTAAAGTGCACCATTTGGCTGGTTTGTTCCTCTGATGGCCATTTTTTTTGGGTGGACATGCACCGATGATGTGCTGTCAGGTGGACTGCTTGGATGATCAAATATGTATTCTAGTTAGCCAAAGAGTGGATGACCACACCTCCATCGTGTTACCATGGCCATTAACAGTTTGAGCAAAGTGAAAGAAAAAAGAAGTGCTGTTAAGTGAGATGCTTTACAGTCACACCAAAAACCATGGAAAAAGTACAAGAGACGCTGACATAAACTACCAACACTGATGGAGAATTAACCAATTATGGAGCAAAGCTCTCCAATCCAGGCATATACTGAAATGCCCCCCTATCCCGTGTCCCAGGCCCCAATGTCCTTGATTTCATCCCAGCCGCCCCTCCTAGCTCAGCTACAGAGGACAGTAAGCAGAAATTTGATGTGGTGTCCAATGATTGTTCCATATTTTCCGAAAAAATTATGTGGTTTCTCTCCTTCCAAGTGCCCTAGAGGATGCTGATTGGCAGCAACTTTTAAACAGAGACTCGCCTTCCCGAGAATGGGGGAGCACTCCACTCTGTGAGTAGCTGCACAAGACTGAGCTAAACATCCCCTGGCACCAAATACTGCATAAAGTCACACAACAACTGATAGTACACTTGACAATGTATAAGTTGTTTGACTGTCTCCTCACTATCTACACACATAAGTGCCATTCCTCCACTTTGTCACTGTTTTTCCGTGAGGATTTTGTCCCAGGTCGCATTCAACAGTCCACACTCGTCTATCATCACTATGTACTGGTCTCAGTATCTCATTCAGCTCGTCTAAACAGGTTGTAAGCATGTTGCATTCCTTATCATTCGGATTTCGGCCCATCTGTATGTTTCAAGAGGAGTAGCCCCCTTACCTTTCCCAAACTTCATCCATAGTGACATCTTTTGACTTGGCCAAGAGTTAATCGGCATGTTGGATTGTTTCAAAGTGCACTAGCCCAATCACAAATTCTCTCAAAATTACCTTTTATCGCCTTATCTCAGTTTAAGCAGGATACACATATTTAATCTTTCACTTTGCAGATTCCCTTCAACCATTCTAGCCCCAATAGCCCCCTGGCGATGTAATCCTCCCAACCGTATGTAAAATTAAGAAGGCTCACCCAACAAGCCTTATTTTATTCCCCAATCCTCCTAAGCCATTTTCCGTGTAATGCTTTACTCATGTCTTTTAACTGTTGCATGCCAAGCCCCATGCTATCTTTTCTAAAGAAAATTCCCTTTCAATCTGCTTCAATTTCTTTATCACACTTGAGGGGTACTCTTGAATGAATTAAATGAAGAATGTATGAAATTAAGGAAGGAATTCTTAGAAAACTGTACTGCTGTCTCCTGAATGAAATAAGTATAGAATTTATGCACTTGAATTTGCATATATTAGCAAAGACAATTTTGACCTTGTGACATGATGCCATGTACACAAATTGAGCTAAGATGTCACAAAAGTGTCGGTTTTCTTCTGCAATGGAAGATTCCTTTCTGAGAAATCATAACTGTTTCCTTTTTTTTTGGGCTTACTGCTTCATTTATTTTCTTCTGCAGTGGAAGCATACTTTCTGAGATATCATAATTGTTTAGTTTTTTTTTGGTCTTACTCTGCTCTAATGATTTATGTAGTTTATGTTGGATTTATGTAATTTTCAAAACTGGTCAAATTACAAATGTTGGCTGCTAACTGATCTAATGCAACTCCTATGAATCCAGCACTCCTTTTGATTCCTCTAGTATTTTTTCCCTCATTTAGCTGTAGTTTATTATCTGTTGTGTTTCTTATCTATTTTCCTGATGCAGGGACTTCATGCACATTGTTCTCGTTCACTATCGCGAAGTGAAGGTCAAAGTTCGCTTCATTTGGTTCTGTTGCCGATTCTGTGGTTAAGTTGTAGTTCTGATTGTGATAAGCTTTGGTTTACATCCTTTTATTTCTTTAACACCTCTAAGCCAACAAGAACGTCTACATAGGAACACTTCTGTAAAACCTTTCCTATACTTTCATCTTAATTGGCTGTGAAATGCTTATTTGATTCTGTCTAAGAATTTGGTTGATTAAAATTTTCGTAACGCTGCTTCTCATGGATTTATTTATTAGCTGCTGCTTTGTATTAAGTACTGTTTGTTAGCAATTGTTTGCTGAATGAACAATGTGGTGCTTCTCTGAATCGTGCATTGATCATTTGACTCGTTCTATATTCCACAGTTTCTTGAAACTTCAGTGTAGAAAAACTTGAAGGCTTACTTTCATATCTTTTGTGGGCAATATAAATGTGGCAATTTCTTTGAAGTTTAGTACTTTCTTTCTCTAAACTTCTTTGAAGAATATCTCTCTCCCTTTACATATTCAAACATAAAATTTTTAAAACTATTTTTAATATAATTCTGCATTTTCTTCAATGTGCTCTTAAAAGTGTCATGGTTATGGTTTATGAATAAATTTTTAAAGTCAATTTCTCCTTTGGAGTGTAGGGTTCTTAATTTTTATATTTTTCACGATTTTTTTACTTTTAAACCTTCTCTATCATTTTGTTAGGGCTTTAATCGATTTGAGTTTTATATTTCCATTAGTCTTGATTATAGACTTAATTAAGTATTTTTTAGGAATGAGCTTTCATTGGTTTTTTTTTTTTTAATTAGTTTCTATAACTTCACAGTTGTCCACAAGCTCGGATGAGAAAGGAAGTTAGCGTCATGTTCACAGCCGGCTATAAAAAAACTCATTAAATCCCTGTGATAAGATATATTATGAACACACATTTCTGGTGTTCCCTGCTAGCGACATATGGTGATGGAGCTTAGCGCTGATAAGAAACGAGTGGAGAAATAAGACTTGCAAAGTCTACCCCAAATAGATGGGATAAAGCTATGATGATGGTGTGATTTTGTTAATTTTTCTCCATCTGGGTGGGTATTCCCTGTTGGTGATGTTATTTTGACTTATTTTGATCTCGGTATCTTTTGATCATGGACGAGAATAAATCTGGGATCGTTGGTGG
This sequence comes from Chloranthus sessilifolius, assembly GCA_021018995.1. Lineage (NCBI taxonomy): Eukaryota > Viridiplantae > Streptophyta > Magnoliopsida > Chloranthales > Chloranthaceae > Chloranthus > Chloranthus sessilifolius. The sequence continues at coordinate 112,250,570 of CM037594.1, read as the reverse complement.
GGGAGATATCTCTCATAACTTACAAATTACTACGAAGAAATTGAATGGGGCTAATTATCTTTCATGGTCACGGTTTGCTGTTATGTACTTAGAGATGAAGAAAAAAGTGGGTTACATTTACGGGACTATTCCCAAACCCAAAGAAGATGACCCTAAGTATGCTGATTGGGAAAGTGACAATCTAACTGTCATGACATGGCTGCTATACTTGATGCAATCAGATATTAGTGATTCTTTTATGTATGTTAGTAATGCTAAACAATTATGGGAGGTTGTGCGGGATGTCCCGCAGAAACAAAATCTTGTAAAAATGTTTCAAGTTAGTGGCAAAATTAACATCATGAAGCAAGGTGATAAGACTATTGGAGAGTACTACACTCAAATGAGGTGTTTGTGAGAAGAACTAGCCTAGTATCATGAAGAAGAATTGTGCAGCTCGTGTGCCTGGAAGGCTAGTAAAAATACTGAAAGGAGAATAGTGTTTGACTTCCTAAAAGGGGTTAGACTTGAATATGAGAATGCTAAATCAAACATTCTAGGAAGAGAGGAGTGTCTTCTACTTGGTACCGTGTATGCCCTCCTTCAACATGAGGAGAGCAGACAACAATTTTTGCAGATTCCTGGTGGTGATGTATCTGAGTGATCTGTCCTACCATCCTTCACTTCTTTTGGTCGTGGTGGAGGAAAATCTGGTGGTTGAGGTAGTGGTCGTGGGGGCCTCTCACGAGAAGATAAAAATTATTGTGCTCTCATTATGGCAAAAAGGGTCATACCATAAAAAGATGTTGGGAATTACATGGGAAATCGAAATTCCTTCCAGGTCGTGCATTCCAGTCTTAGTACTTCTAATCTAGTTGGTGGTCAGAGTACCCCTACTGATTTCCAGAGCTTACAAAGAGAGCTTCAAGATCTCTAGGGTTGCCTTCAGCGCATGACGGTGACACATGGACAAACACCTTCCTCCTCCATTGTTAGGTCAGGTACCTATGGGTCTGCACATGTGACCTCTCAGTCCTCATGGATCGTCGATTCTGGGCCTACGGATCACATGTCTGGTATGACTAATTTATTTTCATCCGTGTCTAGCTCTTCTGATTCTATCCATGCTCGCATTGCTGATGGATCCCTTGTTCCTGCAAAGGGCAAAGGGAGTGTTCAATTAGGCACCTTGTCTCTTGACTCTATTATTTTGATTCCTAACATGCCTATGAATATATTATCTGTCAGTAAGATTACCAATTCCTTACATGATATTATGACATTCTTTCCTTCATATTGTGTTTTCCAGGACCTGAAATTGGGGAAGATCCTTGGTCATGATATTAAAGAGAAGGGACTCTATCTCTTTCAAGATTTACGTGGTGCATCTCCTCTAGCAGCTATGGTGGTTTTCGTTGATGAAGCAAAATTGTGGCACTCTCTTTGCGGCTATCCTCATATTAGTCGTTTGAAATTTTTATTTCCAAAAAAATTTCATGGATTTGATAGTCGTTTGTTTAATTGTGAGACTTGTCAGTTCTCTAAACATGTTCGAAATTTTTATCCCTTGAGTGACAGTAAATGTGTTATTCCTTTTGCAGTTATTCACTTTGATGTGTGGGGGCCTTCCCCTGTTACTGCTTTGCATGACTATCGTTATTTTGTTACTTTTATTGATGACTGTACTAGATTCACTATGCTCTTTCTTATGCGCACCAAAGATGAAGTTGCCTATATTTTTCTTCTGTTTCACAGACTAGTTAGCACCCAATTTCATGGGCATGTTATGGTTCTCCGATAGGATAATGGTGGAGAATATTCCTCTCACATTCTCCAATCTTATTTTTATTCTCACGGAATTGTGTGGCAAACTACTTGTCCTTATACCCCCAACAGAATGGAATTGCTGAGAGGAAAAATAGGCATCTTCTGGAGGTTGCTCGATCTGTGTTATTTGTTATGAAGGATCCTAAACATCTTTGGGCGAAGTCTTCCTCACTGCTGCCTACCTCATCAATCGAATGCTTACGCCTATTCTGGAAGGACATTCTCCCTTCCAACTTGTGTTTCCTCATCAACCTCTATTCTTGGTGCCACCACGTATCTTTGATTCCTAATGTTTTACACATATCCTCAATGTTCAGCGGAGTAAACTTGATCCCAAGGCTACCAAGTGTATTTTTATTGGGTATCCCTCCTCTCATAAAGGATACAACTGCTTTGACCCTCTCACTCGTCGTGTGATAGTCACCATGGATGTCACATTCTTTGAGGGCACTCTTTTTTCCAGTCCTCCGAGTTCTCTTCAGGGAGAGAAACAACTTAAAAATGAAGAACACTCTTGAGATGTTTAGAGCTTTACTTATGGGAGATAGTGAAGATTGTGAAGAAGTGGATGATGAAGCTATTGAGCCACAGCAGAGTGAACAACTCGCCTTTGATAAATATGAAAAGGGAAAGATGTATGTGCAGAGGGAACAAGAAAAGCATCGTTGAAGCTACTGCGCATGAAAATGTAAATGAGTCTCCTCAAAATACCGACCAGGATCCCTTACCCGAAGAGGGTCCTCTTGTTTCTGATCTTCATCTACCCATTGCTCACAAAAAACTTCATCCCATCAGTATGTGTCATATCACAATCTCTCATCATCTCATTATGGTTTTATTTGTTCTCTTGATTATATCACCCTTCCTTCTACTATTTCCGATGCCTTATTGCAACCAAAATGGAAGGATGCTATGATTTAGGAGATGAATGCTTTGGAATAAAATCAAACATGGGAAATTGTTGAACTCCCCAAAGGAAAGAGAGTTGTTGGTTGCAAATGGGTATATATAGTTAAGTGTAGACCTAATGGTACTATCAAAAAATATAAAGCAAGGCTTGGGGCAAAGTGGTACGTTCAAACACAAGGAGTTGATTATTAGGACACCTTTGCACCTGTAGCCAAGTCCAACACAATTAGGGTATTGTTATCTCTGGCTGCCCACAAAGACTGGCTGCTCTCTCAACTTGATGTGAAGAATGCATTTCTTCATGGTGATCTCAAAGAAGAAGTCTACATGAACCTTCTTCCCGGATTTATAAAAGAAGGGGAGAGGGGAGAAGTATGTAGATTGAAGAAATCTATCTATGGATTAAAACAATCCCCAAGGGCCTGGTTTCAAAATTTTAGTGGTGCTATTATGATTTTTAGTGGTGCTATTATGAGATTTAGGTACTGAATAAGTCATTATGATCATACTCTTTTTGTAAAAAGGGGAATCAAGATGACTGCTATACTTGTCTATGTTGATGATGTCATCATTACTGGAGATGATAGTCATGAGATTCTTAAACTGAAGGAGTATTTGAAGAGTGTTTGAAATTAAAGACTTGGGAAACTTGAAATATTTCCTTGGCATTGAAGTGGCGAGATCTAAGAAGGGTATCTGACGCGGGATGATAACCCTAAAATGAGTGATTATAATTTTATGCGATTTTGTCGAAATTAAATCAAGCTTAATCTCAAAATTATCTTAAATACCTTAGGGTTCAGAGAATTCAGGTTGGTAGATCACGCGAGATCCAGTTAGGGTCCAGTCCGATGCACAATTACTATTAGATTTGAGGCGAGATCAGCCTAGAGATAGAACTCTAGCTTTTTCCAGGCTTGGGCGTTCGTCTTCGATTCGTTGTAGATTCGCAGGCTCTAACTAGGGTTGTGAAATGAATTTATGGTTTTGTAATAGGCTTATGGTTTGGTTTAGGTTTATGGTTTAGAAAAGGCTTTAGCTCTGATTGATTTCGGGGTCAAAAGGGGTTTAGGATTTTGGGATCGAAATCAATAGATTAAGATTTAGAATTTTAAATCAACACAGAGAAAGGTTAAGAAAACAGAGATAGATAATAGAGAAGATAAGATTGCTTTTGAGAATCACTCCCTTGGCCTCACACCAAACCCATCTCAGGCAGAGAATACTCAAGCATAAAAGCATTCAAATATTCAATAACTAATTAAAAAGTCTTTACAAGCCTCATGGGTCAAAATATCGTCCGATACCGATACGTATCGGATGATACGTATTGGTTTTGGACTGGGACGAAACGGTACATTCAATGTACCGTATCGCCATTTTGTATGCATATACCCGGACGATACATTCAATGTATCGTTCGGTATTTTACTATTCCAATACGTATCGATTTTGAGCTCGGACGATACGTATCCGATACCCGGTATTTTAACCCATGACAAGCCTGAATATATAGGCCACCAATAATTAAATTTAAAATAAATAGTCTTAATACTAATAAAACACTAAAAAGAAAAGTTTTCGCAACAAAAAACTCAAAATTAGAAATCTCGTCACAACGTCCATGGACTTCCATAGTGCCCCACAGACGTCCGTGACGTACGGACAGTGGGGGTGTAAAATCACGGACGCCCGTCACTGTGAACAGTAATTTTGTTTTCCTGAAGTTGAAATTCTATTGCGGCTCAACTTCAATGCTCTTGATCTTGACGTCCCCTTCAGTATCTCATTATCCCAGCGGAAGGATACCATAGACCTCCTTCATGATACAGGGTTTTTGGGGTATAGGCCTGCTGTGACTCCTATTGAACAAAATCACCGATTAAATGGTGAAGAAGGTGATCTTCTCAAGGATCCACGTACCTATCAAAGATTAGTTGGTAAACTAATTTATCTAACCATCACCCGTCCGGGCATTGCTTATGCAATAAGTGTGGTGAGTCAATATATGCACTCACCAAGGACAGTACCTTTCGAGGCTGTTCACAGGATTCTGAAGTATTTAAAAGGAAATCCTGGTAAAGGGTTTCTCTATAAAAATTGTGGTCATTTGAATGTAGAGATATTTACTGATGCCGATTGGGTCGGATCTTTGGATGATAGAAGATCAACTGTCGAATATTACACCTTCTTGGGGTAATTTGGTCACATGAAAATTTAAGAAGCAACATGTAGTATCAAACTCCAGTGCTGAGAGGGAGTCCCATGGCATGTCCCAAAGTGCGAGAGAAGGCATGCGACTATAATTTATCTTGGCAGACTTGGGAGTTGATGTATCCTCTCCAATTATCTTGTATGGTAACAATGAAGCCGCCTATCATATTGCAGAGAATCTTGTCTTTCATGAAAGGACAAAACACATTGAGGTGGACTATCACTATATTCGCGAGAAGGTCGAGTCCAAAGAAATCAGTATTCATCAAGTTAGAACTGAGGATCAACTTACCGACATCTTGACTAAAGGTGTTGTGATAAGAGAATTTATGACACCTCCTTCAAGTTGGGTATGATCGACATCTATACTCTAACTTGAGGGGGAGTGTTGGTGATGTTATTTCTATTGTATGGGTGTGTAGTAACTTTGAGTGCGTGTGCAGTTAAGTGAATTTTAAGTTGTACAATTCGCTTAACTACTATGTAATACGTGAATATGCTAAGATATATATAATATTTTGCATTGGGATTTGAGTCACATTGACTCAATCCTAATATCTCTCTCTTCTTCTTCTTCTTCCTCTCTATTATTAAACCCTAACCCTAAATTACAGTTTTGTCTTTCCCAATCTTAGAAAAATCATTTTATGGTTTAATTAATCTTTTTACAAGGTAAAGTTTTGATTAGGGCCTTTTTTATTTACTTTAAAGGTTAATTAAATATTTTTATGTTTTGTTTGAGAATTTGGAGTTTTACCTTTGTCATAGTTTAAAAAACCTTTTTCCTAAAATTGGCTGGTGTTTGATTAGCATTATTTTTATTAGGATTTTCATTTTGGGGCTTATTGAGGGCTTTCAAGAAGTTTGGAACTCGATTATAGTTTAGGTTTAGATTACCTTTTTAACATTTGTTTTAAGGTTGACGAGGCTTCTAGGGTTTCATTAAGCTTTTTATATTTTAATTTTTTATTTTAGTTTTGCAAATTTTTAATAAGGTTTTTCAACAATTGGTTGGGGGGAGTGCTTAATTAAGGATTTCATTTTTTTTAAATATTTAGTGCATATTTTTGTTGTTGATTTAGTTTTGATTTATTCTTTTTGTTTATTAGCAAATCCTAAAAAAAATGAATTTTAGGATACAATTAGATATATAATTTTTTTCTAAAATATTTTTATTTAAGCATTTCTTCTTTTCCTCTTTGCAATCTTTTTTAATTTGGGATTTCATAATCTATATATATATATATATATATATATATATATATATGTATATTATTGCCTATTACCTAGGGTTGTAAATCCATATTTAAAGCATTATTTATCAAATTGATATTTTTTTACATGATATATTTGTCCTTTTACAATCTTATGTGGTACTATTTTAGTTCTAGAAAGATAAACATGATAAACATGATATGGAAAATGCCTTTTGTGCCATCTGAAATTCAAGGTCTTATCAAGCATTCTTTGGCAGAGCTTGAAGTTTTTGTAATATTCTGATTAACCAAAAGAGATACACAATGAGGTGAATTTGTTTTTAAAGCTTATCCTCTATTCTTGAAATAGAATCGCCCAGTGCTGCATATTTAAGTTTGATCGATTGCTTTTCAAGCTAAAGTGACGGGGAATGCCAAGTTCGGGAGCCTTGGATTTGGGGCCACAACAGATTATCGGCGTCGGAAGAAGCGTAGAGGAAGCCTGGAGGAGGGGGGGGAGAAAAGGACACAAAGAACAAATACTTGGCCTTGCGGTATACAAGATCGCAAGAATCAGCATTTGTGACATCTTAAGGGAAAATTGTCATTTTTCGTTTTATTTATATTAGGACTCTTCTATTTCATATTAATTATTGATGGCCTATATATAGAGACTTGTAAACACCTTTTAATTAGTTATTGAATATTTTGAATGCTTTTATGCTTGAATATTCTTTGCCTGAGATGGGTTTGGTGTGAGGCTAAGGGAGTGATTCCCAAAGCCATTGTCATCTTCTCTATTCTATCTGTTGTTTCTCGATCTGTGATTGCTTTCTAAAACCTTAGCCTAATTGTTTCCTTGCTTTCCTAAAACCTAAACCCTTTTGAAACCCTAAATCAAACATAGCCAACACCCCTTTTCCAAACCATAAACCGATTCGAAAACCCTAAACCTGTTACAAAACCAAAACCTATTACAAACCCATAATCTAATTCTGCAACCCTGGTTCGAGCCGTGAATCTACATCGGATCGAAGACAAGCGCCTAAACCTGGAAAAGCTAGAGTCGTATCTCTAGGCCCGATCCCGCCTCAAATCTAACGGGACTTGCGCTTCGGATTGGATACCCTATTCGGATCTCGCGTGATTTACTTACCGAAATTTTACGAACCCGAAGGTATCGTGATAGTTTTGAGATTGCTCTTGAATTAATTTTATTTAATTTCGGTAAATCGCATTAAAAATCATATTCATGCATTCTATGGTTTCCGTCCCGTGTCAGTTTTGGTATCAGAGCCCTAGGTTTTCTAGGTTAGGGCATATTGTGTGACGTTTTAATTGTTGCATTTTATTTCAGTTTTGTTTGTGCACATCTAGTGTTCGATAAAATTCTTCTTCCATTGCGGTTCATGTTTGCATGTCATTTAGCACCTGTGTTAGTAAGCCGTGTTCACCATGAGCATGAGCGAGATTGTCGATACCCTTAGGGACATCAAAGCCCAAATGTGTGCAATTAATAATAGGAGCCGCTACACACCAAATTCTTGGCAAAGTCTCAACAGTCGTGATGAGACTAGAGTTAGGGGATACCCTCACCATCGTGAACCCGAGTACGATCATGCCGAGAGGTTTCTAAAATCTATTCGGAATGAGGTCCCAAATTTTGAGGGTACGACGAACCCTAAAACCTTCGTGGAGTGGTTGTCTAGTATGGAAGAGTATTTTGATTGGTATGGCATACCGAATGAGTACAAAGTTAGGTTAGTGAAAACAAAGTTGGAGGGTAATGCCAAATTTTTTTGGACTCACTTGGAACGTCGCACTGAGTCTCTTCGGAATAAAGTCATCTCCACATGGGAGGATATGAAAGTGGAACTTATCGAACAATATATTCCTTTCACACACTGTCACCTTCTACAAAGTTTGAGAACTAAGACAAATAAGTGCCCTGATTGTCTTAAGTGTTAAGGGTTCGGACACTTTGCATACCAATGCCCCACAAAATTTCCTACTCCGAATATATTGACTGAAAGCGAAAGTTCTAAGGGGCTGAAAAATATGAAAATAGAAGAGGAAGTGTATGGCCCTAGAACTGTGATAAGTGAAGAGGAGATGGAAGAAGCTGATGAAAGTCTAGTTTGTGTTGAAAGAACTTCTATTCTCCTTGTGAGTAGTGATGGTGAGTCTCCCATACGTGAGTCAACCGAGTCACCCACACAAGATTAATTCAAGCAACAATCACTACAAATTATCTGCTGATACTTCGCCTACCGAGAGTACATGGACCAATGATGAAAGAGCTTGTCATTTGAGTTCTCGCCATCCCAACCGATATCGCGATCACATTTCATCGGGGATGAATTCCTTCAGGTTTGGGAGAGTTGATGAGAAGCTTCAAAAATATTTGGTAGAGTGCGTTGGCAAACCGGGTTATTTGGTTCATCATGGAGAGGTTTACCGTGTGCGTCCCGCTACAATCAACCAAGATGAGGATCATACGTCACCAGGAGCTGAGATTGTTTGTGCTAGTTGCAAGGAGTTCCACCGGACGAGTTTCAATACATTTGATCAATACGATGTGCGTGTTTCATCGGTGATGAAACATTTTGAGCGGAAGAGAATGGCGGGGAACACCAAGTTCGGGAGCCTTGGATTTGGGGCCACAACAGATTATCGGCGTCGGAAGAAGCGTAGAGGAAGCCTGGAGGAGAGAGGGGAGAAAAGGACACAAAGAACGGCCTTGGCAGCCTTTGTACCCATTGGCCATTTCAAATTTTAATTTTATTTTATTTCTATTAGGACTCTTTTCTATTTCGAATTAATTATTGATGGCCTATATATAGAGGCTTGTAAACACCTTTTAATTAGTTATTGAATATTTTGAATGCTTTTATGCTTGAATATTCTTTGCCTGAGATTGGTTTGGTGTGAGGCCAAGGGAGTGATTCCCAAAGCCATTATCATCTTCTCTATTCTATCTGTTGTTTCTCGATCTGTGATTGCTTTCTAAAACCTTAGCCTAATTGTTTCCTTGCTTTCCCAAAACCTAAACCCTTTTGAAACCCTAAATCAAGCATAGCCAACACCCCTTTTCCAAACCATAAACCGATCCGAAAACCCTAAACCTGTTACAAAACCAAAACCTATTACAAACCCATAATCTAATTCTGCAACCCTGGTTCGAGCCGTGAATCTACATCGGATCGAAGACGAGCACGTAAACCTGAAAAAGCTAGAGTCCTATCTCTAGGCCCGATCCCACCTCAAATCTAACGGGACTTGCACTTCGGATTGGACACCCTATTCGGATCTCGCGTGATTTACTTACCGAAATTCTACGAACCTGAAGGTATCGTGATAGTTTTGAGATTACTCTTGAATTAATTTGATTTAATTTCGGCAAATCGCATTAAAAATCATATTCACGCATTCTAGGGTTTCCGTCCCGCGTCATAAAGCTTGTTCCTCCCTTGACATTGCTAGCTAAAAAGTTCATGAATAGAAAGAAGTATTGATGTTTTAACATCTAAATTGCACTTCTATTATTTATTACAGTTATGAACTTAATGGTAATCATGTTGAATTAAGAGGGAGAGGCATAATGAACTACAATTTTTATCTTAGAATTTCAAATTTCAATATTAGTTAGTAAAAGTATCTTATCAAAAAGTTCTTAACTACTTTAGCACCAATGATGGTGTTTTTCAGATGATACACTAAAAATAGTAGAAAATGAGATTATATATCATCATCATCATCATCTTTGAAGCCTTATCCCATTTATTTGGGGTCGGCTGCGAATCCTTTTTTCCATTCATTTTGGATCAGCGCTGAGCTCTTTGTTACTTTGCAACCTTCATATCCCTTCTCATGGCTTCCCTCTTGGTCATCATTGGTCTTCCTCTTCTACTTATTTTCCTTGTAGCATTTCAATCCTTTGTCTAGGGTCTGCTTTTAGCCTCCAATGAACATGTCCAAACCACCTCAAGCGACTTTCCTTAGTTTTTATTCTTTTATAGGTGTCACTCTCAAATTTCCTCTTATGTACTCGTTCCGAGTTTTTTCCATTCTTGTTATTCTACACATCCATCTCAACATACATATCTCGCCACATGTACTCTATCCTCTTGTCGTTTTTTCATAGCCTAACATTCCATAATAGACAATATGGTAGGTCTACCCGTCTTCTTATAAAAACATCTTTCAGTCTAGTTTTGAACTCTTGGTCGTATAACACTCGGCTTGCTTGCCTCCATTTCATCCAACTTGCCTTAATCCTATTGGAGTCGTCTTCTTCAAATCCATCATCTAATTGTAAAGTACACCCTAAATCGTGAAATCTATGGCAATCTGTCTCTTAGTGATTTAGTATTTCAACTAAATCCTCCTCCGGGCTATCATGTTCTCAAAATTTGCACTCCATGCATTCCATCTTTAATCTGCAAATTTTCAAACCCCTTGACTCCATAGCTCTTCTACATAATTCCAACTTATCATTTATTTATTTCCTTGTTTGCGCAATTAATATTACGTCATCTGCAAATAATATGCACTATGAAATTTCTTTTGGTATGCCTATAGTTAACGCATCCATGACCAAGGCAAACAAATAAGGGTTCAAGGCAGATCCTTGATGCAGCCCAACTCTTACATAGATCTCACTCGTCTCCCCACACGTCGTTTGTACACTAGTAGCCACCCTCTCATACATGTCTTGGATAATCTTAATATATAAGTTCAAGATGTATTTCTTCCTTAGTGTCCATCTTATTTGTCTCGGTACTCTATCATACGCCTTTTCTAAATCAATAAGGACCATATATAGGTTTTTCCTTCTCTCTATGAACTCCATAAGTTGCCTCAATAGGAAAATAGCTTTCGTTGTTGATAAGAGATTTTCTTCATTTTTAATATCATATTGAATAATTTAGTCAACCATTTCAGTCCATTCGTTCCCAACACAATCCGAACTTTTATAAGTATTCCATCTGGTCGGAATGTTATTTGTTTATTTATAGGCCCTCTTTTGATATTTTAATATCTTATATGGGCCATTGGTTGGTGCGATGGTAAAAGGCTTGGGATGTCAGGCGTGTTCGGAGAGCAGCCACGTTGTGCGTAAAAGCCAGAGGTTAGATCTGTATCCCATCCACCCCTTCCAACACCCCCGTCTGTGCGGGACCAAGACTGGGTAATGGCATCTGGTCTTGTGGACAATATAAACAGAATGTTGATTCTATTTGCAGCTCAATATCATCTACCATCATATGTATACTGACCGAGAAATCAGAGTTATTTGAGACCTGATATAGATGAATCATCTATATAATTAGTCATACCTACCCCCCATAGCATTTTTTCATCAGATCTGACCATGCATTCATTGTTCTAACTTCCGATTTTGGTCTTCATTTATTGATCTGATTGGAGGAGCAAGTATGGAACTGCAGATTTGGCCTAACATCCAAAAGTCTAGACATCAGAATCATGAATGTGGCTTCAGCAGATTTTATTCTCCATACTTTGAGCTTTATAGAAAACCACAAACTCCACAACTGCTCCTTTTAGGATCCAATGGCTGCATTTGAGTTAGCTCTTTCAGGGCAAAGAGCAGCTCTTTCACTCTTTGGCTTTGACGGGGAACTGCTTTCACGTTTGGTGAGAGCTTCTCACCCCATTAGCTATGGCAGGGAGAGCTGTTTGAAGTGATAAAACTGCTCTTTGGCTGCTCTGATGGAGAGCAGGTAGAGAGCTAGTTCTGCTCTTGTAAGAGGTAACCCAAACACAGCCTAAGCCAACCAAGTGTAGGCCAGGATTTAGATCTCTAGTGAGACTTATATTAAAACTGACCAGGACGCCGACATTGTAGACATTGGATACGGACTGTTTCCCGTGCACCGACGTCGGAAGAAGTGGAATGGAGCATAAAGAAGAAAAAAAGAAGAATTTGCGCATCTCGATCGATCGAACTAGGATTCGATCGATCGATTGAATTTTGATCGATCGAGTTTCACTTTCGATCGATCAAAATCGCGCGAGAATGACTTTTTTTGATCAATCGAGTTTCACTTTCGATCGATCAAAATCGATCGAACTAGGGGCAAATTTCTCTTTCTATTATGTTTATTTTCGTTTTAGGATTTTATTTTAAGACCTCCTATATAAGGTCTCTCCATAAACAATGTAATTAGTTATTGATTATTGAATGAATGAGCTTTTGCTTTTAGAACTTGAGAGATGAGTTTCTCCTAAGAGTGATTCTTCTTCTCGAGAAGTGTTTGGTGTGAAGTCAAGGGTGTGAAGCCCACAACCTCTATCTTCTATTTATCTCTTACTTTATTTTCTTTCTCTGCTTCTAAATATTTTCATAAACCCTAGCTTTTCTCTAAATCATTGAACCGATCCAATTCAACAACTGTAGATCCCATAAGAGCTATTAAATCCTTCCGATCAAATACCTAGAGAAAACCAGGGATCCCATTATTGAATCGTGAGCGCCCTAATCTGGGAATCTAGAGTTCTACCTCTAGAACCGATCTGCACCGCAGAGTTAACGGATCTAGCACATGGACTGGACCTTTCCTGAACCCGAACGCAATCTCTCACATGGGAAACAAAGAAGCCCTAAGTATTCGCTTTATTTTCAATTTCATTGTTTAATTTTATTTAAATTAATCTCGGCAAGTAATTAATTCATCGCATGCACATAGTTTAGGGTTTTGTCCTGCGTCAATTTTGGTATCAAAGCCTAAGTTCTAGGTTAGGGCATATTTGTGTGGCATTGAATTCATTGCATCTTATTTCTGTTTTGGCCAAAGAGTGCACATCTTATGTTTGTCAAAAGTTCCTTCATTGTCAGCTCATTTTGCATGCCATTCTAGAACCCGTCATTAGTGAGCCGTATCACCATGGACATGAATGAGATTGTCGAGGCTCATAACAGCATGAGGGCTGATCTAAAATCGATGAATGATGGAATGACTGCCATGGAAATAGCCCAAAGGAACCTTGAAACGTCCAATGAGAGGTTGTTAGACCGAGTCAATTGGTTGGACGAGGGTGATGAGTACTTTGAACCACACCGTGAGTGTAATGGTCCACGTTTTGCATGAAATGGCTGCCAACATAATCGAAACCGAAATCATAGGATGGATCATCATGGAGATGACTACGACCCGGAAGGGAAACTCCTTAAGAATATCCGAGTTGTTCTCAACTTTCGATGGAAGACCCTCAAGTCTTTCTCGATTGGTTATCCAATATGGACCAACACTTTGAGTGGTTCGGCATGAGCGACAAGAGATGTGTCAGACTTGCTAAAATGAAGTTCATTGGCCAAGCCCGACTCTTTTGGGTCAACGTTGAGCGCATCAGAACGAATGCGGGTTGTACTCCCATTACCCGTTGGGAGGACATGAAAGAGCGACTTACAGAGAAGTACGTTCCTTCCTCATACTACCATCGTCTCCTTGATTAATGGCAAAATCTACGCCAAGGTAGTATGCCCGTAGTGGATTACATTGGCGAATTTGAAGAATTCATGATGAGAGCCAAAGTGTCCGAAGACCGTCAAGTCACTCTATCCAGATTTCGCATCAGATTGAGGCTTGACTTACAAAAAGAGTTAGTCTCTCACCCTGTTGAGACTCTCGCCGAATGCTACACCGTCGTTTAGGACCTTGAACGATATTTGAAAATGACGGTGGTTAGGCGATCTGATTTTCACACCGGTCAACCCCATACCAGCGAAGTGAGACTTAGTGCTGGAAATCCGCCTCCCAAACCCACACAATCCACATCTACCAATGTGCGGTTTAACAAAGGAGAGGGTATAGTCGGAGAGTCCTCGAAGAGTGGTTCTCACGTCAAGTGTTATAAATGTCAAGGTTTGGGACACTTTGTCGCCCAATTCCCCACAAGAGACCCAAAAAGGAATCTCTTTATCGAAGGAGAAGGAGAAGAGAGTGAGGGAGTTTATGAAGAAGAGGTCTTTGAGCCGAATGTCACACCTAGTGACGAGGAAGTCGATGACATGGGTCGTGCTCTAGTTGTGAGGGGTGCCTTTGCATAACCTCAACGGAATGAAAAGGAGGATTGGCGAAGGGACAACATCTTTCACACCTTTGACACATGTGGAACAAAGAGTTATAGGGTTATCGTGGATAGCGGAAGCTGCACTAATGTGGTGTCAGAACATACCGTTACTCGCTTATGGCTTACACCCGAAGCCCACCCGAGACCTTACAAAGTCGCATGGGTTGACTCCTCATCCATTCCCGTGTCACAGAGGTGTCGTGTACGCATACAATTGGGTTTGCGACGTGGTGCCGATGGATGTGGGCCACATCATCTTAGGGAGGCCATGACTTTATGACTTGAACGTGACCATTTTTGGTCGATCTAATATTTGCATGTTCAATTATAAGGGCAAGAAAATCACTCTTAACCCTTTGGCTCCCAAAGCACCATCAGTCAACAGAGTTGAAAAGAAGGGAGGCCAATCCAAGGCCATCAACATTGTGAGCCCTTTAGAGTTCGAGAGGGCATCGTTAGATGAGAGCGTAGTATTTGTCGTCGTCACCGTTGAAAGTACTCCTGAGTCAGCACGTGAGTACCCTAAGGAGGTCCAGCCAATCATGAATGAATTTGCGGATGTCTTCCCCGAAGACTTACCTAATGAGCTCCCTCCCATGTGTGACATTCAACACGCAATCGACTTGGTTCCCGGATCTACATTACCGAACTTGCCCCACTATAGGTGAAACTCGGTTGAGCACGCTGAGTTAACTCGGCAAGTCAATGAGCTCCTTCAGAAGGGGTTCATCCAAGCGAGTCTAAGCCCGTATGTTGTACCCGCATTACTCACTCCTAAGAAAGATGGTACATGGCGCATATGTGTGGATAGCCGTGCAATTAATAAGATTACGGTCAAATATCGGTTTCCCATACCGAGGCTCGATGACATGCTCGATATGATGGTTGACACCACTATCTTTTCCATGATAGACCTTAAAAGTGGCTACCATCAGGTTCGTATTCGCCCTGGCGATGAATGGAAAGCCGCCTTTATGAGTGGATGGTCATACCTTTTGGGCTATCCAATGCCTCGAGCATATTCATGAGGCTCATGACCCAAGTGTTGAGGTCATTTCTTGGCAAATTCCTTGTATATTTTGATGACATCTTAATTTACGGCCCGGACAAGGAACAACACATTATCCACCTGATGTTGGTTTGCGAAACCTTGAGGGGAGAAAGGCTATACGCGAATCTCAAGAAGTGCACCTTCATGCAGCAATCCGTTGTATTCTAGGGATTCATTATCTCGGTAGATAGGATGGTTGCGGATCCTGCAAAGGTTAAGGCCATTGTGGAGTGGCCCGAACCTAAGAATATTCATGAAGTCTGTAGCTTTCATGGCTTGGCCACATTTTATCGTCGTTTCATCCGAAACTTTAGCACCATCATGGCTCCCATTACCGATTGCATGAGAAAAGGGGAGTTCCTGTGGAGCAAAGCTGCGATGAGGGCCTTTGCCGAGATAAAAGAGAAAATAGTTACTGCACTCGTCATGCGCCTACCAAACTTTTCTAAAGTCTTTGAAGTAGCATGTGACGCGTTGGGTGTAGGCATAGGCAGAGTGCTGAGCCAAGAGGGCCACCCTGTGGCCTATTTTAGTGAGAAACTTAATGAGGCAAAGCAGAAATACTCCACCTATGATAAGGAGTTTTATGCAGTCGTCCGATCTCTTTGGCATTGGAAACATTACCTGAGACCACAGGAATTTGTGTTATTTTCTGATCACGAAGCCTTACGTTTCCTTGCTTCCCAAAAAAAGTTGAACCCGAGGCACGCGAAGTGGGTCGAGTACCTTCAAGGGTTCACATTTGTGTTGAAGCATAAGGCCGGTGCCGAGAACAAGGCAGCTGATGCGCTTAGTCGTCGAGTGGCGACTTTGCAGTCTATGGGCACCGAGGTCATCGGATTTGAGCAGTTAAAACAAGACTATCCTGAGTGCCCAGATTTCGGGGCGGAATATACTGCTATCCTTGAGAATCCGAACAACATTAACTCTAAGTATACCCTGCTGGAGGGGTATCTGTTTAAAGGAAATCGTTTGTGCATCCCTCGTACTTCATTGCGTGACTTCCTCATCTGGGAGTTACATGCGAGAGGGATTGCCAGACCTTTCGGGTGCGATAAGAGACCAGTGCGCTCGTTGAGGATAGGTTTTACTGGTCTAGCCTTATGAGAGATGTCTCTAGGGTCGTGAAACACTGTCATACATGCCAAGTGGCGAAGTAGATTAAGCAGAACACCGACTTGTACACCTCATTACCCGTGCCACACACCCCGTGGCTAGACATCTCTATAGATTTTGTGCTCAGACTTCCCAAGACTCAACGGAAGCACGATTCCATTTTTGTGGTAGTGGACCGCTTTTCCAAAATGACCCACTTCATACCTTGTTCAAAAACCTCCGATGCGGCTCACATAGCCAAATTATTTTCGGGGAGGTTGTGCATCTCCATGGGTTACCCAAAACGATTGTGTCGGATCGAGACGTGAAGTTCACCAGTTACTTATGGAAAACTTTATGGCACATGATGGGTACCATGCTCCAATTTTTTTCGGCCTATCATCCTCAAACCGATGGCCAAACTGAAGTCACCAATAGGAGCTTAGGTATTCTCCTTCATTGTTTAATCGGTGATCATTCTAAGACTTGGGACTCTACATTGCCTATAGCCAAGTTTGCATACAACAATTCAGTCAATAGGTCCTTAGGCATGAGTCCTTTTGAGGTTGTACTTGGTCATAGGCCTAGGACACCTATTGATTTAATCCCCATGTCTGCATCCCATCGAGTTTCCTAGTTAGCTTATGCATTCGCACAACACATCCATGAATTGCATGCCGAAATTAGAAAAAAAATTAATGCGAGCAATGAACATTAAAAGATAACTGCGGATGCGCATAAGCGCTTCAAAGAATTCAAATTGGGGGATATGTGATGGTTCGGGTTAGGCCTGAACGATTCCCATCGAGAGTCGCAAAGAAACTCCAAGCCCACGGCGCTGGGCCTTTTAGAGTTGTGGCAAGGAGTGGGCCTAATGCGTATGTTCTCGAACTTCCATCGGATATAGGGGTCAGCTCTACATTCAATGTAAAGGACCTAGTTCCTTCTTCGGCCTCAGCCCCAACCCCCACCAACCCCTTCCAAGCAGACTCGAGCTCACATTCCAGCCCCTACCCTTCCCTTCCCCAAGGAAGCAGAGGAGAGATGAGATCAAAGGGGTACTTGATGATTTTGCTGTATCCACCCATGGTGGAGGATTTCAGAAATACTTGGTTAAGTGGTTGGGAAAGCCGGACTCCGAGAACACATGGTTAGCTGAAGATGAGGTGCGCCGCCTGGACCCGGACGTGCTCGATCGCTATCACGATGCCGCTTCATCGTGATGAAGCCTTTTCGGCCCGGGAGAATTAACGGGGACGTTGGCATTGTAGACATTGGATACGGACTGTTTCGCGTGTACCGACATCAGAAGAAGTGGAATGGAGCATAAAGAAGAAGAACAGAAGAATTTGCGCATCTCGATCGATTGAAGCCCTATTTCGATCAATCGACGACGGCGAGAAAAGGATTCAACTCTGGCGTATATATATATATATATATAATTCGATCGATCGAGTACACATTTCGATCGAACGATTTAATTTCGCTCGATTGCGTACCACCATCAATAGATATATAAGTCGATCGATCGAGTTTCACTTTCGATCGATCAAAATCGTGCGAGAATGATTTTTTTTTTTTGAATCCGAACTTACGTTTTAGGGGCAAATTTGTCTTTCTATTATGCTTATTTTCATTTTAGGGTTTTATTTTAATACCTCCTATATAAGGTCTCTCCATAAACAATGTAATCAGTTATTGATTATTGAATGAATGAGCTTTTGCTTTTAAAACTTGAGATGAGTTTCTCCGAAGAGTGATTCTTCTTCCCGAGAAGGGTTTGGTGTGAAGCCCACAACCTCTATCTTTTATTTATCTCTTTATTTTCTTTCTCTGCTTCTAGATTTTTCCATAAACCCGAACTCGTAAACCCTAGCTTTTCTCTACATCATTGAACCAATCCGATTCAACAACCGTAGATTCCATAAGAGCTATTTAATCATTCCGCATCAAATACCCAGAGAAAACCAATGATCCCATCATTGAATCATGAGCGCCCTAATATGGGAATCTAGAGTTCTACCTCTAGAACCGATCTACACCGCAGACCTAACAAATCTAGCGCATGGACTGGACCTTTCCTGAATCCGAACGCGATCTCTCACATGGGAAACAAAGAAGCCCTAAGGTATTCGTTTTATTTTCAAATTCATTGTTCAATTTAATTTAAATTAATCTCGGCAAGTAATTAATTCATCGCACACACGTAGTTTAGGGTTTTGCCCTGCGTCAAAAACCTTCAAGGATTGCAAGAGAGGTTATTGTAGGGGCACCGAATACGATATTATTTGATTAGATTTCTCTAACACTAAATCCAAGGTCCTTTGAGTGGAGGGGATTTGAGACTGAAAGTCAAGGGCTTTGATAAGTTGTGAACTGGAAAAAGGTTCTAATGAAAACAATTATATACATCTAGGTGATATAAGTTAGTCCCTACTTTGAATTTCAGAAATCTCGTTCCAACTTATTTTTCTTATACAAGCTTTCAACTCTTTATTTTCTTTGTGAAATTAATAAAAGGTGGAACATGTCTTAAGCTTTTCTATCTATTTTAGACACGGGGGTTGATTAGTATCTGACATGTCTTTCAATATGATCCCAAGGGCATCATGGTTTCAAAACTTGACTAATACCACTATGTATCAAATTTTCCCTGATTTGATACCAATACCAATAATGGTACATATCAAAAATAAAAGAATACCAATAATGGTATTGGTATCAGCAGTGTTTTCATATGCGATCGCATATGCCATTTGGGAGGGGTGTATCGCGTATGCCATGATGGCATAGTGATACAGAAAGTATGTCACTGGATACAATTGAATCCCATGACATACCATCACATATGTGAAGGCATGTCATTGCATACAGTGTATGCCATGGCATACTTCTCTGACATTGTTTTTCTTTTTTTGGCTTTTAAGGCTTCCCCAAGCCCTATTAATAGGGGATTTATCTTCCTAATGCATACCACAACTGTCAAAGGTATGTTTTGGGTCTCTTTCCTTCTCGTTTGTATAGTCCACTTTATTTTCGTACTATTTGGACTTATTTTTTAATGAAATTTATATTTTTCCTTCCACCTAATAGGATATATTCTACTCATTCTACAATATATATATAGCACATAATTAACAAATATATAGTGGTTTTTTATATTGGTAATTTTGGGGATTTTTTGGGAATTTTTGGGATTTCTAATATTTTTACTTAAATAATATTTTTCTTAAATAGTATTTTTACTTAATAATATTTTTCTTCTTTACTCTTTTCCTTTTTTTTTGTATGTTCCTATGTTCATTTTTGTACTATTTTGTTTAACATCAATGAAATTTATATTTTCCCTTCTAACTTATGGGTTATATACTTATATTATATATTTTTATTTCTCATTCTAGACAGTACAAAATTAATGAGCACAAAATTAACACAAACATATTACTTTTCAATATGGGGAACATTGGGGATTTTGGGTTCTTTTTTTTTTTTTTTTTTTAAATTCTATCCCATGGCACAATCGCATATGCAACCCACATATGCGATGAGGTTATGCCATCGCATAGGGTCACATATGCCATTTAACTACATTGGGTATCTGTTGATATTGGCTGTATTTGGTATCGGATGATAATGATACATATTGCTATTGGCAGCTATTGGTAGATACCAGTACATGTTTGCTGAAAATGAGTGATCAAATTATTCTAGTTTGCTGTTGTCACAAAGTCATGAATCATTTACAGTGCTCTATTGGATCTTCCAATGTCTAATCCTCAAAAGGCTTTTCCACCAACGAATCGATATGGGTTAGCAATGAGACATGAACCAACAATGGATAACATGAATTAACCATTGTTTAATGATGGCAAGCCAACAGATGCTTGTTGGAGATAATATAAGTAACCCTACTAGCCTTTATATTAATCAGAAAGATGAAAACACCCTTACAATATACACACACACCCAATACTATTACTTGCAATCCACTAATTATATCATACACATTATATAACAGACGCTCCAATACTCACCCTCAAGCTGGTGCACAAGTATGCATCACGCCAAACTTGACAATAACATCTTGAAGGTGTGTGTGACCAAGAGCTTTAGTAAAGATATCTGCTAATTGGTCTGACGATGAAACTTGGAAGTATCTATCAGCCCAGCTTGAATCTTCTTGCGGATCAAGTGAATATCCACCTCAATGTGTTTTGTCCTTTCATGAAGGACAGACTGAAAACGTTAATAGCTGCCTGATTATCACAATGTAATGCCATAGGAACAGATGGAGGAGATCCAAGCTTAGTGAGTATAGAGCTCAGCCATAAGAGTTCACAGGTTCCGTGTACCATTGCCCTGTATTCAGACACAACACTAGATTTGGATACATCCTGCTTTTTTACTGTTCCAAACTACAAGATTCCCATCAAGGAAAACACAATAATCTGAGGTGGAGTGGTGATCAATGGGGCGCTTGCATGAAGCAACTGAGATAACAATGCTCTGCATGAAAGTAAAATAAACCACGTCCAAGAGATGCCTTAATATATTAGAGTATGCAGTGTACAATGATAAAATGAGGAGTTTGTGAGGCATGCATAAACTAGGCAACTAGAGACATGAAAAATGTGAGATCTGGACGGGTATTTGTAAGAAAAATAAGATGGCATACAAGTCTCTGGAATTCAAAAGGTACGAAGAAGCTTTCTGATGTCTGCATGCAAGTGAAGTTTGGGATCCATTGGTGACTTAGCCGGCTTACATCCAAGCATGGCTGTGTCATATAATAACTCAAGAGCATATCTTCCTTGGGATAAAGACATACCACAATGTGAGTGAACAATCTCAATTCCAAGGAAGAACCGGCGATGACCCAAATCCTTACATTAAATGCTCGACCTAGCTTCGATTTGACAAGAGCTATGAAGTCAGCCTCAACTCCAGTAATGATGATGTCATCAGCACATACCAACAATATGGTACGCATACCCCTCTCTCCATTATGTATCACTAAATCTGTGAAACCATGTGGGAGATTGATTTAACCTATAAACACACTCCAAGAGCCGACAAACTTCCCTAGAATACTCCCCCTGAAGCTGATAACCCGATGGAGGATCCATGTAAACCTCGTCATCTAACTCCGTGAAGAAATACACTCTTAATATCCAATTGGTACAAGGGCCAATGATGATCAGCAGCTAAAGAAATAAGGACTCTAACAGAAGTGAGCTTTTGTCACAATAGCAGATGTGGCAGTTAAGTCCAAGCTAGGTAGTTGGGTAAAGCCCTTGGCAACGAGACGGGCTTTATATCCTTCAACTGTGCCATCTTCTAGGTATTTAAGAGCAAACGCCTGCTGGCAACCCACAACATGCTTATCAGAAGGAAGGTCGACGAGCTCTCAAGTCTTATTCTTCTAAACATCGACCATTTCCTCGGCCATAGCAGCAAACTAAGAAAGGTGTTTAAGAGCTTCACCAATGAAACAAGCTATAGAGACGGTGTCAAGAGCTGTCCTGTAAGAGTGTGAGGGACCCTGATACGGAACAAACTGAGAAATGGGATCAATGGTGGCACAACTCCTTTTGCCCTTACAAAGAACATATGAAGAGAGAGATTAATAGTGGTGGAGGTTGGAATAATGATAGGAGAATCCAAAGAAACAGAAGTTGCAGGTATAGACTCATAGTGGGTTGTTGGCATGGGGGCTTGGCAAGGCAGCATGAACTAGCTCTGACGCTGATAAATGAGCCGCATAGGCAATCGTCCATGCACGAATGTAGTAGATTCTGCAGGAGTATGAAGAATAGGCAGTGATGGACAGTGGAAGACTCTAATGGAGACTTGAAAGTAGAGGAATGCACAAAAAATATGGTGTAGCCTCAAAGGACAGATCCATAGATATAAACAATTGCCAATACCTGGTGTGATAACACCCATACCCTTTGGAGACTTCGGAATATCCTACGGATTTATCATCCAATGTATATCTTTGGGACCGAAAACCCTGAATGAAGCAGGTACATCCAAACACATGTGGTTCACTAGCAATCAAAGGAATGCCAGGCTTTAGAATATGCACTGGAGTTTTACCGTTCAGTTTCTCAATGGTTCAATTTCTTTGATTTTCGAAAGACAAACCTTTGCATCATGATGAAAGCGTTGAATTAGCCTTTTGGAGAATGGCTGATGCAAGCCTTTGACGACGAGAATATGAGAAACCGAGTAAATGTTCATGTTGATCGTTGCGCAGAACATGTGTAGGTTGGAGAAATGGTCCAAGTTTTTATGAACCATCCGTGGCATGCGTGGATTGGAATAATGATCCAATCTTTAATATCACCATTAACGATATCCAATGGACAAACATTAAAGTTGTCATGTAGAAAGCAAAAACTCAATAATAGATATGACTTGGAGGTGAAAGCTTATCCAATGTCATATGTCACTACATCTAAGGAGTCCATTACAAGGGCATTGTAACAACTTCCTAATGGCTCGCTTCCTATGGCAACACTGTGGGCTTGGGCCTACAAGCATAAGTATGTATTCTACTCCAGTCATGCTTACAAGTATGGTATGGATTCACTGTGCTTCAAGCAAGAACAATGAGTATAATATGCAGAGATTAGCATAGGAAATGTTGTGAGAACCCTCATTCCTTAGTAAATTTAACAAATTGTCTCCCATGAGATGATGTGATTTAGTACTACTCTATCCATTAACAAGGGGAAACAAGTTATTGAAGAAACTTGAGCTCGAGTTTTCCTCAACCTAGGGAGCATGATGCAATTTCCATGCATACACTTAAAATGGGATAAAAAACTATCAAATTCGGAGCCCATGTATTCCTACATATGCCTATGCTCATACTCTACGTAGGAATAAAAGTTGAGGAAAAATGAGCCCACATACCTAAAATCGAGTGTTTACTAGAGAATGAGAAAATTTAACTGCTTGGGCCTGTTGCACAATGGAAGGTTGACACTTGCAAATTGCAATCTCAAGGTCGCAGGTTCAAGTCCAACTTACCTATTCGAAAAGAAAAGAGAGAGGATTTCAAAAAGAGAACAAAAGATGAAAGGGGGAACAAATGAAGAAAGTTCTAACACAAAGACTGGTTTAAAATTAAAAGAGTTCCAAAAGTAGCAAATTTATCTAAGTCTGGTTTTGGCTATCTTATCTTTTTGGTTTTTGATTTTTTATGGGAATATAGTTTGAATATTGGTAGTTGCCAGCTAGTTGAGAGTTATACATCCATATATACATAATTCTTTGTTTGAATTACGGTCATGGATCAAAATCTCGGTCGAAATTTTATAATTTCGGCCGAATCGTCTCGGTTTCGGCCTAAACCGAGACGATAAAATCCTATTTATCGCCCCCCCTCTGGAAAAAACATATTATCGGCTGAAATTTGAAATTATCGGTCGATAATTTCAAATTATCGGCCGATAATTTAAAAAATCAAAGTATCTGCCTATAATTTGAAATTATCGGCCGAGATCACATATTGGAGTTAGAAATTTTTTAATAGGGTTTAAACCCATTTTTTGCATTAAAAAGCCCCATATTTTTTTCCCTATTTTTCTTCTTCTACTCTCCTCCATTCTTTCCATCCATTTTTTTCTCTTGCCTGCTTCTTTAATCTCACTCAAAAAAATTTAAAAATGGAGGAGAAGAAGAAGAAAGGAATAAAAAATAAAAATAAAAAAAGGATGAGGAGCTACCTGGCAGTTGCCCTAGCCTCCTGAGTCCTGAAATCACTATTTTTTTTTCCTTCCCTTTCATTCTTCTTCTTCTTCTTCTCCTCCTCCTCTGGTTTATGTTTTTCCTGCAAAAGAATGCCTTTAATAAGGGTAAGTTGCCTTTTTACTAAGCTTGGGTTGCCTTTTTAATAAGATAAACGGGAGTCATTACTTGCAGACGCTTTTTAGTGATTGCACCGATATTAAAGAAATGCTTTGTACTTTAACGACGGAAGCCATTACTTGCACTCGTTTTTTAAGCAATTGCACCCAAGTTAATAAAACGACTCTATATTTTAGGGCCATGTGATATGTGAAAATACAATTTGGGCCGTCTGATTTAAAGTTCATGATCTATATATCATTAGTAGATAAGATTGACACGAAATATTATCTTCATCGTGTGATTAAATATGGTCAAAGGCTATTATTTGATTTAATGGTTGATAACAATAGATCATATGGTAAATATCGTATTTTGTTCCAATCTTATCTACTAAGGATTTATAAATCATGAACTTTAAATCAGACGGCCTAGATTGCATTTTCACATGTCACATGTCCCTAAAGGTAATCATTACTTGCACACCCTTTTTAAGTAATGGCTCCCTTAATAAAATAAGAGTGCCTTTATATCCACCCACCGAATCTTTGAGTTCACCCATATTAAACCCATTGACTGCTTTGAATCCGGCGATGGAGGTTGTTTTCCATCCCAATCTTTCACACAATGCATTTTGATATCATGCTCTTATCATCCACCGTCGATTTTTTTTTCACATGATTTTTATTTCTCGAGTAACTTTTGAGATTTATTTAATATGGAATCAAAGTCTGACCGTCTAATATGCTTTGTATGAGCTCAAGATCCATTGTGTGATAAAAAATTAACTTCACTAGTGTAAATATGTATTCTAGCAATGTTAAATAGTTTTAAAAATTCAATAAAATAAAATTCAACAAAGTTCGGTAAAGTTCGGAGCACATTTAAAAAAAAATCCAAAATTTACTGAAATTTTGACTGAAATTTACCAAAATTTTGACCAATTTACGGTTCGGGTCGTGAATGAAACTGAAACCGAAACCAAGATTTTGATCCATGATTACAGTTAGGGAAAGCATAAATAATCTCTTGAAGTGTGTGCAAAAGTAGATTGTTTATGTATATTTTAAATTAAATTTATTGGTTTTGTAAGCTCTTTGGGCTGTTGGAGCTTCTATAAGCTACCATCAGTAACATCCATCCTTGTTATCTCATCTTTTACCATCCTATTGCCTCACTTTTTCTGCATCACATGGTCCCATGATCATTCTTCATGGCCTATTTCTAATTTTTTATTTGCCTTTCCTGTTTCCTTTTTTTGTGCACTGGAATATATCAAATACCATTGTTGTGTGGCATTCTATTGAAGAATATGCAAATATTCTGGTACTAAAAAATTTTCCTGTTCACCAGGGTAACAAAACAAGCTTTGGCCGCACAAGGGATACAGAAGAAATTTTGCCATTTCACCCAAATCATAATCAGTTACCTTCACAGACTATGGATACTTCAAGCCTGACCAGTCCACAGACATCAGAATATGAAGACACTGAGTCTGGTAAAATTTCTGCTCCTAAATTCTTACTTTTCCGTATGTTATCATCATTATAAAAGGAGAACAACAAATAATTTATTCTAAGAGAATGATAGATGATCTGAATTCTCAATAGATCCACTGACTCATGACATATTTAACTTTCAATTATCCACCTGAGTAAGGTAGTACAACTAAAGTCAAATTTGATGCAGTAGATAATCATCAAGCAAGTTCCAGATACTGTTCTTTTCCTGAGTTACAGCAGTCTGAGAGCGGGGCAGCCAGTACCTTGGATGTTGGGCTCTTGAACAATTATTCGCCAGTGTCTTGTTCAAGTAAGCAATGTAAGCAAAACACCTTTCTAATTATCAGTGAGTTTCAGTTTTTAATAGTTACAAATTAAGATATTTATTTGAGGTGTTAACTCGCCTATTTAAAAAAGATTCCAGATTGTCTGATTTGAACTATACAAATTTCTATTGGATGATACATTGTGAAACAATGGCCTGTGGTGGTTTGTATCAGGAGATACAAACTGATATATTGCTTGTATGGAAGATGGAAAATCCAATACATATGGGGGGATATTACTGAATCGACTATATTTTAGTCCATATTTATAACTCAGTCCTTCTACATGGCATATCTAACTGGACCAGAAAATGTATACTCTAACAGGTGATGATTATCAAAGAAATCAATCAACTGTTCCTGGAATGGTTTTTGCCTCACTTAATCAAGGAAATATATCTAGAGGAATTGATGGTACTGAGTATGCATTGAGTTTTCATGAGACCAAGAAACATGATGACTTGGCACCTTGGGAAGACGTTTTTGAACATTCTACGATGGGATATCCCACTATACCTTTCCAGCCATCGGCTTATTCTACTCAGCCTGACAACATGGAAAGCATTCCTAAGCCAGAAAGTGTGGCATTTGGGCAACTTTTCACAGATGAGATCAGTATTAAGCAGGAGGTTGCTGGTAGTCCACAAAACCGATCAGAATGGCAGGTACCTAATAGTCACTCCCATCCTATATAGCATATGTATCATCTACATGTTGTTTAATATCTTTGAGTTGTATATTTTTTGAGAAGGTTAGTTTCTGTGAAAGGAAACATCAAGCCACTTGTTAAATGCTATTCTAATTTAGCATAGCTACTAATTCTTCAAAGTTCAATTCTCATGAAAGTTGAAATACAAATCAGTAAGTGTTTCTTTTGTGGTGAGAATTTAGGTATGCTCTAATAACATCCATTGTACTTCATTAATCGCCGTAATATGATTTATACTTTTATTTATAACATAAATGAATGAAGAGACCATATCCAAGTGCGCTGCTTAAAGAAATCAATCTCACCTTGGCTGGGTCACTGAAGTACAATATGTCCCGGAAACAAGTGAGATAATAATTGCTTTCTTTGCCTAGTGAAAATCATTTATCGAATTGGTGGTAGAAATTTTTTTGGGGTTTTAGTTTGGCTGTGTTATTTGTGATTTGACATTTCACTATTGGAGCTATTATCTTAAGCAAGGAGCAAACAGGTCTTTTGATATTTTGCTATGAAAGTTTCTTATGGATTAGTTGTAGAACTTGGGAGATCATTGGAGGACTTTTTGTGAAAACCATGAGGGAAAGAGAAAGTGGATAGCTTGTTCCACGAAGCTGTATGTTAACTTTGAAATGAAACTAGTGAATTAATTTTGGTTGTGGGCTCAAGAATTGATGACCGAGTGTGACAGTTCTTTACTCACTCCTCATAATCACAGCCTTTATCCAATCTAATTGGGGTCGACAGTTCTCTGCCCACTGTTTGAGGTATCAAGTTCTAGATGTTTATTAGGTCAAATCTTCTCAAATATACATTGCCAAATTCCGTGAACATACCTTGGGGGATTATAATGCATGTAACTCTGTGCGTACTTTATTTGTTTCTAGTTATCTCGGCTCTCCTAAGCTGTTAGCCTCATCTGGCTCGCTGATATAAATATTTTAATTAGAACATCTTGTTAAATTATCAATTAGGGATACCACCAGCTTAGCAACTAATAATGCTTCAGCTAGAGGGGTTTAGGATAGATTAATAAAATGAAAATGGATAAATGGTAATAGAATGGATCGAACTTTGCAAATGGTACCTGTGGTAAGTCCATGGAAGAATGCCCAACTGCCATAAAAGAAATTATTTCAAGTCTCATCCAAATAAGAATCTTTAAGTGTTGGACAGCCATAAGAAAAAAACATTTCAATTTTCATTCAGCAAGTATATCTATACAGGTCAGTTAGCATTACTCATGGCCAGATTACCATATGATACATATTGCGAAATTTACATCTTACTGTACTACACTTGCATTTTTCTCTTTCAGTTTGCAACTTCCAGCTGATGTCACATGGTACATGAGGAGATGAGGTGTAGCATGAAGTTTTGGTAGGATACTGGAAGGGATTCTAGATTTTAGCACATGTAACAACAGCAGCTCAAACACCAAGAGTATTGTTACTGTTTAAGATCTGAAAACAGGCCTATTATCGAAAATAACAGTGTTGGGTTTTCTTAATGTTTTTGAGCCTGTTAGTTATTTTATTTATTTATTTACTTTTTCTATTGATTTGTAGGTAGAGGAATTTTTGAAAACCTTGGAAAAGTTACATCATTTTAAGTAGTTTACATGGAATAGGAAACCTAGTGTAATCGTGGACTTAAGAGAGCTTTATTAGAACTGTTTGGAGGCTGTTATGTTATTCCAGAATATTGTTTATTCAGATCTGAAGTAAGAAGATATATATGTTCTTCTTTCTTTTAGTTCTCTATTTTGGTTGATTATATTGTTTCTTTGCTACAATATTGACATTACGTGGACTGTGGTTTGCATCAATTGGTATTAGAGCATCCTGAACCTAGGGACTAGGGAGTGACTGAGATACTACTGAGAGAGCTCTTTCAATCAATTAACGACTTGATCGGCTAGAGCAAGTGACGAAGGATATTAACCAGAGGCTAGAACTACTTACGCACTGAGTAGATTTAGGGATTGAAGATGAAGCGGATAGGGATGAGATAGATGATGGATGGCACGTCGTCGATCCCTTTCATCGACGAGGATCAAGTCACTATGATTGAATCATAGAACATGATCGAGACCATGAGATTAAGTTAGAAATAAATAACCAAATTCCATATTAGATTGAATGCAGATGAATTTGTTGCATAGTTAGCAAAGATCGGATATTTTTTTTTTCTATCGAAATGAGATCTTGAACCATTACAAAGTTAAATTTGAAATTCTCGGGTTATGCCCTTGGTGGTAGGATGCTCAATTTGAACGCTTACATCGAGGGAACGAGAAGGTCACTACATGGGAGAAAATGAACACACATCTTCGAAGAATATTCCTATAAGTAATTTGCTCTTGGGACCTGTATCAATAGAGCTAAATTTTGTGACAACGTAATAAAAGTGTAGGCGGATTACAGAGGAATTCTATCTCATCTCTTCATGGGCTGTTTGATGCGGAAACTAACACATACAATGCTAGGGCCGAGATTAAAATTAAAATTACTTCAAACAATTAAAATGATAATCTTCCTTAACAAATTATCACATAAAATATCAAGAGATTTAATTGAACAATTTAATTCCGGCCCAAAATAGTGTTACTTTCGCATACGTTTCCTATCAGATATAGAAGATTAGGGTTCTTAGCAAACGACTAGATTTCTGACAATTTTAGGGTGTTGAACCAACTCAAAAGCAGGTTCTTTTGATACTGTGCGGAAAGAAAGGCAAATAATGATTTTAATGGTGTAAGGATAGGTTGGGTTACGATACTTACGCAACTCGTAGATCACAAGAAGATAGAGGAAGAAAAGTTAGCCTCGCACCAAATCGCACGCGAGACGAAGAATCGCTCTTCGACTTGAGAGAATCGCACCCTCACAGAAAACTCAAGAAAAGTTCTCAAAGTTGCAAAGCAATTTCATTAACCAATAATTAATTCCAAAGTTGCTTTTTACAAGCCTTTAAATAGGCTAACCAAATCCTAACTCAAAATAAAGCATTCCTAAAACCTTAAAACACTTAAAATGACAAGTTTTGCCAAAAAAATAAAATTTTCGTCTTTTGGTAGACTTGTTTCACGTGCTCGATCGATCGATTCTAGAGTCGATCGATCAATTGCTAAATAATATGTTTTCCCGAAGGTTCTGTCCACAATTGATTGATCGAAAACCTGGGGCGATCGATCGACTGAGAAATTATAAAATCATTAAAACTAAGAGCTTCTCTGTCCTCAATCGGTCGATCAAAGGCTGGGGTCGATCGATCAACTAAAACGCCTCTTCAGTCCTTTGAATTTGAACAGATCTGTCTTCAATCGATCGATTGACGGTTGGGCTCAATTGATCTATCCAAAATACTCTTCAGCTTCGCAAATCTGTGCAATTTTTCTTTCGGACCACTTTGATGTTCTTCTTTTGCCTTCGATACGTTACGTGCAGCTGCTTAAATCAGATGTCCCCATCAATTCTCCCCTGGTTAGAAAGATTCATCCCCAATGAATATTGGTTGTGAGAGAGGTCGAGGAGATCCGGATCAATCTGTTGAAACTCTTCCCTTGTTATCCACGTATTCTCTGAATCGGCTTTGTTCTTCCTCTTTACCAAGTACTTCTGAAGTCCCCCTTGGTTGGTAGACACAATATGATCCTCCAAAACATCTTCAATGATCTCACGAGATGGTCGCGTAGGTAATAATGTGGATAGGGGAATAATAGTGGCATCGGATGTAGAAGGCTCAAATGGGTTGGGGGGATGATTGATAGTCGTGCTAATCCCCAGTTCTTGTGGTAAATCTAGGATGTAAGCGTTAGAACCGGCACGCTTCAAAATCCTATAGGGTCAAACACTACGAACTTGTAACTTCTCTGCAATTCCTTGAGGGAATTGCTCGGGTCTATTCCGAACCATCACCAAATCATCCTCCTGAAATTCTTTGAACCTTCTATGAGAATTTGTAGAAATCTTGTATTTTTCATTGTTCACATTAATTCTTCTTTTAATCTCAGCATGCAATTCATGAATGCAATGTGCAAATGTTGAATGTTGACTATGACAACCTTTGATGGATTGACATCGGGATAAGGTCTACGGGTGTCCTGGGTTTATAACCATGCCCGATTTGAAATGAACTCATACTTGTGGTTCTATTAACCGAATTATTGTATGCAAACTTCGCTACAAATAGGATGAAATCCCAACTCCTAATGTGCTCACCTACTAGACACCTTAACAAATTACCTAAACTCTAATTTACAACTTTGGTTTGCCCATCAGTTTGGGGGTGATATGCAGACGAAAACTAAAGCCTAGTCTCCATTTTGTGCCACAGTGTCTTCCAAAAGTAACTGACAAACTTGACATCACGATCAAACACTATAGTTTAAGCAAACCGTGTAGACGAACAACCTCATTAAAGAAAAGTGTGACAATGTTGCTCGTGTCTGAGGTCTTCGAACACGCGATGAAATGGACCATTTTCGAAAATTTGTCCATGACAATGAACACAGAATCGTGCTTTCAGAGGGCCTTGGAGAGGCCTAACACAAAGTCTATAGACAGGTCTTGCCTTAGAGTGTGTGGCACCGGTAAAGGTGTGTATAAACCGTTGTTTTGCCAGTTGGCAAACACAATACTGGTTGATGATTTTGACAACATCTCGGGTGAGATTGGGCCAATAAAATCGATCTTCAACCAATGCAATGGTCTTGTTGCAACCAAAGTGGCCGTCAACTCCTCCAGATTGTAATTCCCAAACAAGAAAGTCTATGAGAGAGGTGAGGGGAATACACAAGCGGTGTTTTAGGAATAGATACCCATCCTGTAGAATATATTTACTCTCTCACAGGTTCACTCATAAGTGAGGTGTTCTCTCCTCCAAAATCTGTACACATAAGATAATCATCTACAAGGCGATTGAATCCAGTCACCTGAACACTCAATGAGTGTAATGTTGTCACTCTACGGCTAAGCACGTTAGCAGCTCGATTCTCTATACCAGCCCTATGTTTCAGCACAAAGCTGAACCCTTGAAGTTGTTCAACCCATTTCGCATGTCGCGGGTTTAACTTCGTTTGAGAACTCAAAAATCTAAGGGCTTCATGATCAAAGAACAAGACAAATTCATATGGTAGCAAATAGTGTTTCCAATATTTAAGAGATTACACTACTGCATATAATTCTTTGTCTTAGGTAGAGTATTTCTGTCTGACCTCATTAAGCTTCTCAATGAAATAAGCCATCGGATGGCCCTCTTGGCTTAACACTCCTCCAATACCTACGTCGGACGCGTCACAACCTTTGAGAAGTCTGGAAGGCGCATGACAGGAGCTTCCGTCATTCGGGACTTGATCTCCTTAAAGGTTTTGGCCGCAACAGGTGTCCATTTAAACTCCCCTTTTTTATGCAATCAGTGATAGGGGATGTTACCGTACTGAAGTTACAGATGAACCGCCTGTAAAAAGTGGCTAACCCATGGAAGCTACGAACTTCGTGAATGTTCCGAGGTTCAGGCAATTCCAAGATAGCGACCTTTTTTGGGTCCGCAGTCATTCCTTTAGAGGTCATGACAAACCCTAAGAAGACAACACTCTGTAACATGAAAGTGCACTTCTTTAGGTTTGCGTACAACTTCTCTCCTCTGTGAGTCATGCAAACTTGCCTTAAGTGGCTTAAGTGTTGTTCCTTGTTGTGGCTATAAATAAGGATGTCGTCGAAATAGACCACAAGGAACTTGCCTATCAAAGGCCTCAACACCTGTCATGATATGCATGAATGTACTCGGGGCATTTGAAAGCCTGAAAAGCATGAAAAACCACTCGTACAAACCATCTGTGGTTTTAACGGCAGTTTTCCATTCGTTCCCGGGACGAACTCGGATTTGATGGTACCCACTCTTTAAATCGATCTTCGAAAATATAATGGCACCGACCATCATGTCCAACATGTCGTCCAATTTCGGTATAGGGAACCGATACTTGATCGTGATTTTATTAATAGCGCGGCTATATACACACATTCTCCAAGTTTCATCTTTCTTAGGTGTGAACAGCACTAACACGACATATGGACTCATACTTTCCTTTATAAACCCCTTCTGGAGAAGTTCATCAACTTCCTTTTTTAATTCCGAGTGTTCCGATGGATTCATGCGATAGTGGGGCAAGTTAGGTAAAATAGATCTGGGAACCAGATCAATGGGGTGTTGGATGGCTCGTAGAGGTGGTAACTCATCCGGAAGGTCTTTGGGAAAGACATCCCGAAACTCACTCATTATCGGTTCAACCTCTTTCAAAATCTCCACTCCCGACTCTTTGGGTATTTTAACTGTAACAAGGACATAGATAATGTCCTTTGTTTTAGGGCATTGTTCAAACTCTAAAGGGCTAACGATGTGAACGACTTTAGATGTCTTCTCTCTCTCTCTCTATTAGGCCTTTATCTCTTGACTTAGTTGTTTTCACTATGGGTGCTCTTGGAGGTAAATTATTGATCTTTATTTTATTTCCATTGTGAGTGAAAGAACACACATTCGATCTCTCGAACAGTGTAACGTCCATATCATAAACCACGGCCTCCCAAGGATGATATGCCCCACATCCGTAGGCACAACATCGCACTACAAGGTGTCCTTATACGAGCTGAATTGTATATGAACCTGACACTTTTGTGAAACGGGGATTGATGATGAATCGACCCAAGCAATTTATAGTGTCGTGGGTGAGCTACGAGTGCAAGCCCTAAGCGAGAAACTATACTCTCGGAAACAACGTTCTTACAGCTACCACTATCGACTATGACTTGACAGACTTTCTCACCACACTTGACTACGGTATAAAAGATGTTATCCCGCTGCCAATCATCACTTTCCTTAGATTGGGCTAGAACACATCTAACCACAAGAGCCCGCGAGGTATTACCCTCCTCAACGGGATAGAAGATTTCTCGAAGACAAGCCACTATTTGTTCTCCCGCAAAGTCTTCCCCATCACTAGGGAATGACTCTGGCTCATAAATTTCTTATGTTCCCTCATCGTGCTCATTCTTAGTGTCCTCGGCTATAAACAAGTTTCGTGATGGACATTGTGCCGCAAAATGTTTGATGCCATGACACTTGTAACACTTGTTTTGACCACCACTCTTGAGGCATTCAAGCATTAAACCTTTACCTTGTCGACTCTGGTTACTAGTGTAGCAACTGAGTTGGACCTAGCAAACAGGGTATTAACGTTGGGTTTTGACTCAGGAAAGTTTGACCTATAACAAGACCCACTAGTATCGAAACATTTGGTTTGTGGGGTCTTGAGGTACCGTTCTAACTCTTTGACTCTAGAGAAACATTCATCTTGATCGATAACAGGGTATGGAATGAGTTCCCTCTGTAGTTTTGGGCGAATGACCATTCGAAATTGGGATAGGGTAACTCTTTTCGGCTCATCCACATTGGCCTGGGACATCAGGTTTTCAAATTTATCGATGTACTCTGTGACCGGTTAATTCCCTTGGCGCAACAATTGCCACTGATCAAGAATACGTTCAGTGTGTGCATGACGAAAGAAATTCGCATTCTCATCGCTGTTGACTCCTGGGAGCTCATCCCTAGGTCGTGCGAGGTCAGCCTCAACCACCAGAAACTGAGGATCTTCATAGAAATGGCGCTTGTGGACCGGGTGTTCATCCCGCAGCAATCGAGCGACGAAACCTTGGGGCCCGGGATCGCCAGGGTAGACGAACTCGGTGGTACCACAGAAGAACTCACACCAGAGATCGAAGAAATCGAGGACGGGATAGAAAGGTCCGCAGGGGGGGTGTATCGCGGAGATCGGAGGGTAGCTCGTCCATGTATGCGTCGTGCAACGGTGCAGGAGGATGGCTGCAACGTCGATGGGAACTAGCACCCCGGTGGTTGCTCCTATCACTCATGGTTTACCTGAGGAGGTCGAAGAGGGAGAGACTACCGACGTTTGTCAACTTTTCCACTCTGGTAGCAAGGACGAGGGGGTTATGGTGCAGCTGTACAACCTCAAACCGCCCAAGACTCCACGCACTGCTGGTCCCCGACAGACCACGCAACGGAATCCCCACCGTTGATGGTACAGCCAGGCATGATGAAGTCGTACTACGGCGTAGACCAAGGACCTCTGTGGTTGGGTGAAGGGGAGGTGAATTGATGTGGATACCGGCGATGAAGGACGAGGCCAGAGACTGTCCATGGGACCCAATGGAGACCGAAGCATTAGGAACCCATTTGAGGAAGAGGATTGCAGTCTGCAAAAAGGTTTTAAAGTTTTTCACCGCAGAGGAAAACTTTATAATGGTAAAAGGGGAGTGGATGCTGCTCGGGTGGTGACACATGGCCCTTATGAAGCTTCTGAAAACCTGCAGAGAAGGGACTTTGACCTGCAATAGAGGGGGGTGGTATGGTCTCTCGATAACGGGGCATCTTGTTCTCTCGACACATGGAGGCCACGTGCGACTTACAAGTCTAGCGGGGGGCAGCTGACGGGGGGGGCACCTTGCAGGTCTTGTTGGTAGCAGACCCGTGTGGGCAAAAATGGCAAGCGGGTATGGGGCCCAGCATGGGGACGCTCCAGGTTTTGTTTGGCCCATATCTGCAAAGCCTGATACCATGGGCCTATGGTGGACGGAAGGACCAGACCCGGATGGGGAGAGAGGGGGAGTTGACTCGTCGAGTTATACCACAAATCGGAGGATCTCATGTCGCCTTGCTTTCAACTAATGGGGAGAGCCTATGCCGGAATGTACAATCTATGGATCAAAACGCCGGGATGACTCGTAACTCCGGCTCGTCTAATGGCTCCTATCAGCCCGATTGGAGGCCAGAGAAGAGGCGACTTGTCTAGCCAGTGCCCTGAGGGCAGTCAGCCGATGATTATGGGGGCTGAGATGGAGGTTGAAACAGGTTTGTCGACTGACATTGACCGCTTGATATGTGTTGGACGAGACCTTGGAATGTCATTCAAGGGGACAGATGAGGCTCTACGGGAGGTATTCCGTTCAATTTTGGTCGCTCACAAGCATAACATCAAGATGCGTCGAGGTCGGGCTCAGGAACTCGCATGGTTATAGTGGGGAATGTCGGACGGGAAGGGTGTAGGGGGGACCTAAAATCCCCCCTCCGCGGTTATGGGTGGGATTCAGACTGGTGTCCTATGAAGATGCTTTCCTGGAACATAAGGGGTATTTGCAATGAGTCTAAACATGCCGGGGTGAAACATGTGATCAACGCGTTAAAACTGGTCGTTATCACTTTACAAGAAGCCAAGTGGGGATGTTGTGACACGAGTAAAGTAGCCTCGGTGCTTGGAGGGAATAGATGGGATTGGATTTGCATTGATTCCGTAGGCGCATCAGGGGGGATCCTGGTGACATGGAACTCGGTGCTTGTTGAAAAGGTGGAGGAGGAGGTGGGGCTGTACTAGGCCTTTGTCGTGCTTCAGAATAGAGATTCTAGGAAAATGTGGATGTTTTCTAGCATTTATGGCCCGTCAACTGATAGAGAACATCCAGATTTCTGGTTCGAGTTGGCAGGCCTTGCAGCCAGATGGGATCTCCCTTTCTGTCTAACGGGGGATTTTAATGCCATTAGATGGGGATTCGAGAAGCTGGGTGGATCGCCGAATGTGGCAGTCATGCGTGAGTTCAATGCTTTCATCTCCGATTGGGAACTGATGGATGTTCCCTTAACCGGTGCTAGGTTCACTTGGTCGAACTTGCAAGAGAACCCGTCATTAAGCAAGCTGGATAGGTTTCTATGCAATATGGAATGGTTAGATATTTTCCTGGGGGCAAGACTTGAAGGTTAACCACGAGTTGTGTCTGACCATCGGCCGTTACTTCTTACTTGTGAGTCTCGCGGGAAAGGGCTGACGCCTTTCCGTTTCGAAAACATGTGGCTGTTGGATTGGGACTTCCAGGCGAGAGTGCCCTCTTGATGGAGTGAACCAACACAGTCTAGGACGGCGATTTACAGATTTATTTCCAAACTTCAACGGGTTAAAGAGAAGATTAAAATGTGGAATAGAGAAGTGTATGGTTCGCTCCAGGTCAAGAAAGAAGCGCTGCTAGGGAGGTTAAAAGAGATGGATGATCTAGAGAAGAGGACCCCTACGGT
Organism: Chloranthus sessilifolius; assembly: GCA_021018995.1. Taxonomy (NCBI): domain Eukaryota; kingdom Viridiplantae; phylum Streptophyta; class Magnoliopsida; order Chloranthales; family Chloranthaceae; genus Chloranthus; species Chloranthus sessilifolius. Next base: position 112,213,674 of record CM037594.1, on the reverse strand, counting down.
GGAAGAACGTGACGAAAGATACCACAAAAAAATGGATTTCAACAATGTGTGCATGACGGAAGAGATCAGCTGGAAGCAAAAGGCCAAGGTAAGATGGCTCAAAGAGGGAGATGCTAACACCAAGTACCTCTATGCAGTGCATGGGGCACGCGGCATCCGAAATCGACCAGAGGGCCATTTTCCTCTCTCGTCATGAGCATCATCAAAAGGCCGAGGCCATAAGAGCGGCACCAAGTGTGTTGGTAGTGGGCCACGAGGGCGTCGCGACACGTTAGGATGAAGGGTGAAGACATGGGTGCGACACGGACGTGACATGGCTATGTGGGGGAGCGATGCGGGGAGTTGCGGTGTGAACAGTAAAGTATGTCAAACCGATATGTTTGAGGTCCTCCCGTCATTTTGGCTGAATTACTATTTACCCTTATATAGGGGGACATGAGTTGGGGTTCCCCGTCCTAACACGTGCACTAGCCTCGTGGGCTTATATACATGCATCCGGGCCATGTTTGGAGCGTGGTCGTCCTAGCTACGTCGTGTACTAGGGCCATCGTTGGAGTGGTTTCCAACCACTCTCGCGATGCGGGTTTTAGCCCAAAGGGGACTCGATATGCTCGTCTCTGCCTATCACTTTATCAAACGTCGTTGCCTTGCGTTATCAATTGTTGTTGCCGGCTCTTACCTGCTGCGTTGCTTCGCAGGGCGAAGTCCGAAAGTAGAGGTCGAGATGAAGCTTGAGTAGGACAAGCATTCCACCTTTCGTAGCATCTGAGAATCCGCATCGCGTGACTCAATCGGGACTTATTAGGCTAACTTAGCGCATTGGGCATTAGGTGCCGCACGGGCCGACACTGCTGGACAAGTGACCCCGTGATAGGTCGCCAATGTGCGAAACAAAACGAATTACGTGGGTAGCATTGTGGTGGACGGGGTGTTCTATTCGGAAGAGGATCAAATCCAGGAGCACGTCGTTGCTTATTTTAAAAAGATGTGCATGGATGATGGATTGCTTCGGCCTGACTTGGACGGGATTGACTTCAAATCGCTTTCAGTGGAAGATAGTGCCAGTTTGGAACAGCAGTTCACGAAAGATGAGGTGTGGCGGGTGATCAGGTTTGGGGCCAAAAACAACGCGCCGGGACCTGATGGTTTTACCATGGAATTCTTCTGATTTTTTTGGCAAACCTTAAATGCTGACCTAATGGAGGTAATGCACGAGTTCCATGCGTCAGGATTCATAGGGCGGAGCCTTAATTCAATTGTCATCACCCTCATTCCCAAGCGTGAAGGGGCGGATGATATTGCCGACTTCCGCCCTATGTGCCTCACCAATTGCTTGTACAAGATTATATCAAATGTCTTAGCCAATAGGCTCAAACCGATGATGACGTTGATTATTTCGGAAAACTAGGGCTCTTTCGTGAGGGGCAGACAACTTGTGGATCTGGTTGCAGTGGCACAAGAGACAATCCACTCTGCGCATCATGATCACTGGCCCACTGCCCTATGGAAGGTAGATATGGAGAAAGCCTGCGACCGGATTAGCTGGGACTGCCTAGATTATATGCTCAGGAGGATGGGTTTCAGAATTGCTTGGCGGGGATGGATGCGGGGATGCTATTCTTTAGCGTGGTTCTCAGTGCTGATCAACGGTACCCCAACTGGATATTTTAAGAGTTCCCAAGGAATCTGTTAGGGGGACCCACTATCCCTCTTCCTTTTCAATATGGTGGCTGAAGCACTTTCTGGGCTTGTAGTGCGAGCCAGGCACATGAACCTTATTTCAAGGGTTCCGGTGGGATCTCATGGTAGAATCATCTCACACCTCCAATTTGCGAATAATACAATCATTTTCGGGCAGACCAGCATTGCGGAATTCAGATCGTGGGTTGATGTGCTGTCAGTTTATGAGGTTGTGTCGGGACAACGTATCAACTTTCTCAAATCGGCTATCACGAGTATTGGTGTGGATGATCAGCTGATGGCATGGTTGACAGATACAGTGAATTGTGCGACTAAAAAGCTTCCAATTAAGTACCTTGGAATGCCTCTTGGTCTCAGAAATCCGACAGCTAGAGAGTGGGAACCGGTAGTTCAAAGGTTCGAGAAGAGGTTGTCTTCTTGGAAGGGGAAGTTGCTCAGCAGTGGAGGGTGACTCCTTCTAGTTAAAGTTGTCTTATCGGCGATGCCCATTTTCTATATGTCTATGTTCAAGTGCCCGATGGGAGACATCAACCAGCTGGAGAAAATTCAACGGATTTTTCTGTGGGAGGGCTTCGGTCTAGATAAACGTTACCACCTAGTTAACTGGGGCACATGCCAACTGCCCGTCAGCTGTGGTGGGTTGGGGATCCGCAGCTTGAGATGGACCAATATCGCGCTTCTGGGGAAATGGTTATGGCGAGCAAGCAGGGTTGAGGAAAGGGATAGTCTCTAGCATGTGGTGTTGATCGAGAAGTATGGCCAATCCAGGGGCAATTGGGGTATCAACGCTTCGGTGCACCGAGGCACATCGAGCTGGTGGAAGAATATTTGCAGCACTTGGGATCAGTTTGCCAGGGGACTGCGGTTCAAGTGGGGCTGTGGGACTCGTACATGTTTCTGGGAGGATGCTTGGGCTGATAATGACCCTCTCAAGGCAGCCTTCCCGGACATCCATGCTATATCGTTGAACCCTCGGGGGCTAATCGAGGAGTTTGTATCTAAAACACAAGGGGGGAGACTGTAGGAGGTCACCATCAGAAGGCTTCTGAGGGACGATGGGGTCGTTTCTTTCTCAAATCTCATCCTTAAGCTATATGAGATGCAACATCACCCTCAAGGTCATGACCAGCTGGTTTGGAGTCCGACCAAAGATGGCCTCTTCAAATCTTACTATGGGATGCTCTCGCGCCGCCCGTTGGTCAAATTCCAAAGCGCAGGTTTGTGGAAAGAGGTTATTCCACCAAAAATCAAGTTCTTTGTATGGACCCTTTTCAAAGAGAAGATTCTACTGTGGATCAGCTTCTTTGTAGAGGCAAGGAGATCACTAATCGTTGGTGCGTTATGTGTAGCAATGAGGAGTTCGCCTCGCATCTCCTTCTTCACTGCGGGGTGGCTCATGAGATATGGAGCGTCGTCATTAAGTCATTTGGTATGAGCTGGGTCATGCTGGCAAACCCCACCCTTCACTCCTTGATCTGGGAAGCCGTTAAGATCAAGGATCAACTGGATGATTACTGGAAGGCAGCCTCTTTCGCTGTAGTTTGGACTTTGTGGCGGGAGAGGAATCAACGGATCTTTGAGAAGAAAAGTCATCCTGCAGGACTGATCATAAAGTCAGTCAGAGACCTGGTGTGGTTCTGGGTGGCGAGAGGTGGGAGTATATCTAGTGTAGAGACCTATCTTTGGGACCCGGGCTAAGCCCTTGCCGGATTCGTGAGCTATTGTATATTTTCTCTTTTTGGTTGCGTCATTGTATTGGTTCCCTTAACGCCTTGTTGTTTCAATATAATTGTCTTTTACTGATAAAAAAAAGAGAAGAATACGTTCATCATAGGAAAGAGAAACATATTTATCGTTCAGTTGGATCTTCATTTCATCCCAAGTGTGAATGGGATGAAGACCTTGAGACTGTCTACGACGCTCTAATCTCATCTAGTAAAGCCTAGCTTGACCCATAAGTTTGACCTTGGCAAACAGGACTTTACGCTCCTCAGACATGGCACACTACTCGAAGTAGTTTTCCATGCCGGCGACCCACTCGAGATAGATTTTAAATTGTCTTTTCCTGTCAAAAGTAGAAGCGTCCATTTTAACGAATTTCATGACTTTGTCGTCCTGATTGATTTGGACTTCACGTCGGTGTGAACCTTCTCTCCTACGATCATTAGTGTGGACTCTATGGTGATTTTCAATGATAAACTCATGCATTTCTTCAACACGGGTTTCTAAAGCCTCATGTCGGGCTTGTTGATCACGCAAGTGGCGTTGCAATTGATCGTGGTGATCGACCATCTGGGCTTGGAGAGCGGCTTGACTCCCGATCAACTTAGACGTACGGTTTTTAATTAGGGCTTCTATCTTAATGGGATCCATGACTATGCAAGACAAAATAACATAAAAGAAATGAACCCTAGAACCTATATGAACACCGACAACCCTAAACTGACAATTGCTTTGTTACAAAATCTGATGCGAAAACTAACACATGCAATGCTACGACTGAGATTAAAATTAAAATTACTTTAAACAATTAAAGTGACAATCTTCCTTAACAAATTATCACAAAAATATCAAGAGATTCAATTGAACAATTTAATTCCGACCCAAAATAGTGTTACTTTCGCGTACGTTCCCTATCGGATCTAGAAGATTAGAGTTCTTAGCGAACAGCTAGATCTCTGATAGTTTTTGGGCGTCGAATGAACTCGCAAGCGGATTCTTTCGATATCGTGCGAAAAGAAAGGCATATAATGATTTAATGGTAAAAAAGGCAAATAATGATTTTAATGGTATAGAGATAGGTTGGGTTACGATACTTACACAACTCGTACATCACAAGAAGATAAAGAAAGAGGAAAAGTTGGCCTCGCACCAAACCGCACGCCAGACGAAGAATCGCTCTTCGGTTTGAGAGAATAGCACCCTCACAGAAGACTCAAGCAAAGTTCTCAAAGTTGTAAAGCAATTTCATTAACCAATAATTAATTCCAAAGTTGTTTCGAGTTAGGCTAACCAAACCCTAACTCGAAATAAAACATTCCTAAAAACTTAAAACTTAAAACGACAAGTTTTGCCAAAAAAACAAAATTTTCGTCTTTTGGCGGACTTGTTTCAAGCGCTCGATCGATCGATCGATTCTGGAGTTGATCGATCGATTGCTAAATAATATATTTGCCCGAAGGCTCTGTCCACAATAGATCGATCAAAAAACCAGGGCGATCGATCGACTGAGAAAATATAAAATCGCTAAAACTAAGAGCCTCTCTGTCCTCAATCGACCGATCGAAGGCTGGGGTCGATCGATCGACTAAAATGGTTTTTCAGTCCTTCAAATTTGAACAGTTTTGTCTTCAATCGATCGATCGATCGACGGCTGGGCTCGATCGATAGATCCAAAATACTCCTCAGCTCTGCGAATCTGTGCAATTTTTCTTTTGGTCCATTTTGACGTTCTTCTTTCGCCTTTGATACGTTACGGACGGCTACTTGAATCGGATGTCCCCATCACTGTTATTAATGAATCGTAATAGCAACATGTGACCCACTAATTAACGTTCTTCAAATTGATGTTAAAGACGGATATTCATACATTATATGTGGAGGGTAGGTGATGCCTATCGATGAGCCCTCGGAGTGGAAGATAATTTTAGCCATATTATGATGGGACAAAGGAGTTCTTCATATCTTAGAGCTTTTATGGCGACGATAGGTGAATCTAGTCATAGGAGAGGTACCTACGCAGCCCAACTTAGGTCCACGGATGCACCAAATGGAGAAGAGGAAGAGAAAATACAGCATAAAGTAATTTTAATTGATTTAGGTTTCGTGAGCTAGGACACCGCTCCTTTGAATGTACCAAGGGATGAGCTAAAGCACCGATTAATTTGGCCAAGGAAAAAGAGCCCCATGATGAGGAGGTAGAAACGGGTATGATGTGAAAGATGACTTGGCAGATGGTGAAGTTGAGGCCGATGACGATGTGGAAAGTTTGCTAAGATTTGGAGCCATGCTTTCTTCACCAAAAGTCATCAATGAGAGCCAATGAGCTACGGTCGAGTATTTTTCCAACTAAGTGCACATCCGATTGCTGATTATGCCCTGTTATTTCTTGTTGTAAATCTCTTATTAACAAGATGGAATCAATGAGAAGAGATACAAAAAGAAAGAAGATTAGAGGCAGGGAGGGAGGGAGAACATGATCAGAAACCAGTAAGGAAGATTTATCGCCCTTTCCCCATGAGCTAGAGCAGCATTACACTGACCCCTACTTTGGATTTCCTCCATCTAACCTCTAGATCTTCGAGAATAATTTTATTGGAAGAACATTATCACGGCACATCCTACTTCTCGCATCATCGTACCACAAACTGTCAGCAGCTCCCTCACCTTACTTCCTCTAATTTTTGTAGCAGAAATCAACCCCTCAGACATTACCTGTTCTTGGTTGCACTATAGCACATGTCAGCCCCATAACTTTCTTGGCCCTCGAAGCAAACTGCCTTTGTTACACTGCTTGTCATAATATGCAGAACCACAGTTTTTACAACCAAACTGGGCTGATTCCTACACCCTTTGGTCCATTTTGGATCAAGTCTACAAGTTGCGAGACCTCTAACATGTCCTTGTGATATCTTGATGATGGTAGAGCCTCCCTAATAGCTTCTACAGTCTCCTCACAGCATTTAGAGCTCTCTCTGGTGGGCAGACCGCTTAAACAAATGGGTGAAACAGAGAGGGGCAAATGATGTGTTCAACTAATTAAAATTCCCCAGACTAACCTAAACAGAAGCTGAAATCCCCTGCCTTCCCTATGCCTAGTTCTCTCATCAAATCCTGAAATTTCCCACCTGTTTTAATTCTGGACTTGAAGGCCATTTCCATTGTCAAAAGCCTTTATTCCTTGGAAGTACCTAGTCACATGCGGAGGAGCTCGACCAACAGTAAAGGGCGAAATGCCGTTTTATTCCCCTGATCAAGGTGAGGCAGCATTGAAAAGGCATCAGGTATGATCCAACAGACTGCCACTCATTGCCTACCAGTAATTAAATTCGGTAGATCTAATTAGATTAGGGTTTTGTGTTAGGATTTTAAGGGAGAATAAGAGGAGGAAGTAGTGAAGAGAGATAGAGAGAACTAGGGTTGTGAGTTCCATAGTTCACACGCTTCATTATTGTTATATATACCACTAACAAAACAGAATCCTCTGTACAGCACTAATACATATGTGATGTAGTCTACTGCTATCTGCAGACCAACTCACTAATTTAAATGATACACCAACACTAGTCAACTCCCACCCCATCACTGGCACAGCGTATTACAAGACAACATAGACCTGAAACAGTCTTTTTTCCCTTTCACGGTTGACATTTATTTTCATTCAAAGTTAGTAGGTTATTTATCCTGAAGATTAGTTTTTTTGTCTAAAGCAGATTGGAATTTTTGATAAATTTTCTTAACTGAACCTGGGAGTGGGAAGAAGTAGGGAGGTTTAGACTAGGCTGCCTGGTGGTCTTTGTTTCCTTCAGTTTTTTGAACTTCACTCTGGAAATTTAGTGTTTAAAGCTTCAAATATTATACTTTTCCTAGAACTTTAAAATCTTAATTGATGGTAAAATTATTCGTTGGGATCTGTTAGTTGGAAATGGTGAAGTACTTGAATTGGAAATGGTGAAATACTTGAATTAGAGACTTCACAAATTGATTGTCACACTTGGTTTATCAAAAAGTTCTGAAATGTTTAATTACAACAGCTTGAACATTCTCCCAAACTGGTTTTAAACTCGAGCCTAGAAATTGTCCAGCTGTTTCAGTATTAAACATGGTTTGTAGCTTAGTTGCACAAAGCCGGAGCGGCGAAGCGGCAAGTTTTAAAAATCTAGGAAGCGGGAGTGCCTATATATATATATATATATATATATATATATATATATATATATATATATATTCAAATAGAATTTTTTATGGCTATTGTTGGCTGAGACATGCACCAATGATGTAATGCCAAGTGAACTGCTTGGATCTTGGCATAATACATGCAACACACACACGACATGCACTTAACTTAGTTAAACCTATCTTACACAAGCGTAATCCATGAGGTCGACTTAAATCATCACCTCTTAAAGCCAGCCATCACTGTCCCGTCAAATGACATTTTTGATATCATTAAAGGGTACCAGTATTGGCAATCTGGGTTTTCCACCATGAGAGCCGTTTACTGCCTTGAATGAGACGATGAAGGTCGTTTCTCGTCCCAACCTTCCAGCCAATAGATCTTGAGATTATGGCCTACCTATCAGATGTTGATTCCACATGGCACGCATCCCCAAACATGGCCCGAGAAAGGACCCTTCTCATGGTACACACATGATCACTATCACTTTTGGCGATGTGTGCCACATGAAATTACATGTTACCGTCAGATTAGTGAGCGATGATCTCAAGATCTATTTTATGGGAGATCAAGACGAAAAATAATCTGCATCCTCTGATTGAAGACAGCCAAACACCTCACAGTGGAAAATTGTGTTTGCTCTTAAGGAATTTGAGGTTGCAAATACCAGTACCCTTTTTAAAAACTTGTGTGTAAACTATAGGAAGCGAGAGAGGGTATCGAACATTTAATGAAAAGGGGTCTTAAGATTTAAAACCTCCTTTGGGTTTTTGAAACATTACCCTCTCACGAATATGGATCCTTATAAAGAGAGGGGTATTAATTTTAAAACCCAAGTTTCAGGATTTTAAAATCGATATCCTCTCTTTTATATTGCAAAATCTCATCTCAGACTCAAAAGTTATCAGATTTTTTAGAGAGAGACAGAGGAGGAGGAGAAGAAGAAGAAGAAGAAGAAGAAAAAGACGATGAAGAAGAATGATATATCGCTAGCAGAGGAGATTCACCTTCATCGCATGGCCATAAAAATTTGAAATTTGCAAAAAACGAAACCCTGAAAATCATTTTTGATTTCTTAGCAATGTACGCTCCATTTCTTTTCTATTTTCTCTGATTTTTTTTCAATACTCTGCTGAATATATTCTCCGAGTTTTTTCTTTTTTTCTTTTAAATGGGAAACGCTTGAACCGTGGTTCCTAATGTGTAGGAAGCGCGGTTCCTACATGAGTTCGTTTCCGAAACGGGGAACCGTGATTCCAATAAGAAACATGGAGGGGTTTTGACGGTTCCTGTTGCTAGTGTTTGTAGGACCTTTGCAACAATCAGTTATGGATTTGCTTATTGATGACCAGAAAAGGATAAATATCAACTTTAAGATGTCTATCTTCTTTACTATGATATCGTTATCGTTTATAGAACAATCAGTTGTTCGAGTCGCAGAATTCATCTTATTTGGGTCTCAGATTCCTTAATGCAAAACCCTTCTTTGGAAGTAGTCTTGATAACGCTGACCTCTCTGCTAACTTGCTGATATGATACCAATTTTGGGCCTGTTTATATAGTAAACACTATTTCTTCTCTTATGATATTTTACTTGATACAAGAGACTACTGTGTATGATTGAGTTCATGCATTATCATCTACATTCTAACTTAACTTTTGCAACTAGATTGCTTCTGAAGATGAGTCTTCTGTTATTACTACATGGCCCATGGACCAGAAACTACATATAGGCTCAAGCTATGATCTTAGTACTAGATTTCAACAGCAAAATGGTCATTATGACCATTTACATAGTTCCATGGAGGATCTGGCTACAGACTCTGATCAGCAAAATGGCACTATGTTCCAAAATGAACTTCGGATGCAGCTTTTAAATGCAGAAGTTGGGTATCTTCCGAACTCAAATTTAGATGTAGAGAACAATTTGTCTATGGAAGGAAATGTCAGAAGGTCTTCTTCCATCACAAAACATCTATTGTTAGACTCTTCTAGGACAGAAGGTGAAGAAGGCCTAAAGAAATTCGATAGCTTCTCCAGATGGATGAGCAGGGAGCTTGGAGAGGTCGAGTCACATACGCAATCCAGTTCTGGGGTTTTCTGGAACTCCGTTGAAAGTGAAAATGTGGATGAAGATTCAAGCATGTCCCATCGGGCACACTTGGATGCTTACTTATTGAGCCCATCACTTTCCCAAGACCAGCTTTTCAGCATTGTTGATTTCTCACCAAATTGGGCATACGCAGGGTTGGAAACTAAGGTATCTGAATTCGTGTTTATCTTTGATTATGGTGTTTAATTTCAATATATATATTTGCTATTAAATGAATGAGTAAAGACTGATAGTTGTTTCTATTCTCTTGTTTGTGACCACTACTTATCCTTTAATCCATAAATCAAACAGGTTCTGATTACTGGAATATTTTTGAAGAACAAAGAAGATGCAGACAAATGTAAATGGTCCTGTATGTTCGGAGAAGTGGAGGTTCCAGCAGAGGTTTTGGCAGATGGTGTTCTTCGCTGTGTTGCTCCAGTACATACAGCTGGACGAATCCCTTTCTATGTCACGTGCTCTAACCGGTTGGCTTGTAGTGAAGTGCGAGAATTTGAATATCGGGCTTTCCAGACTCAATTTGTAGACACTCTAGATTCCTATAGTGGAAATACAAGCGATATGCTTCTTCATATACGACTCGGGAAATTATTGTCCCTTGAATCTGTTGGTCACCCAAATACGCCTAATAGTGCTGACGAGAAAGCTCATTTAAGCAGCAAAATTAGTTTGCTTTTGAAAGAAGATGATGATGAATGGTTTCAGATGACAAAGCTTATGACAGATAAAGACTTCTCTCATGAGAAAATAAAGGAAAAATTGCTTCAAAAACTATTGAAAGAGCAGTTGCATGCTTGGCTTCTTCATAAAGTAGCTGAAGATGGTAAAGGTCCTAATGTTTTGGATAAGGAGGGCCAAGGGGTACTCCATTTAGCAGCTGCACTTGGTTATGATTGGGCAATAGCACCGACATTAGCTGCAGGTGTTAATATCAATTTTCGGGATGTGCATGGATGGACTGCCCTTCATTGGGCTGCATTTTCTGGCAGGTAAGCACCTTCGATTAGGTTCCATTTTTCTTTTACAACCTGGATTTGCTATCTGATTTAGCCAATATCTTCTGAAAACAAAAAAAAAAATTGCATGTTAAATTTAATGTTTAGTGTGAACTAATAATCTCCCATTGTGGTTTGTTCTTGATTGAACTCTAATTTTAGAGAGAGCACGGTTGTTGTCCTCATCTCTCTGGACGCAGCTCCTGGAGCATTAACAGATCCAACCCCCACATTTCCTTCTGGGAGAACACCGGCTGATCTAGCTTCTGCCAATGGACACAAAGGAATTGCTGGTTACCTGGCTGAATCTTCCTTGACCAAGCATCTTACGTCCCTTAATTTAAAGGAGGCTTCGGGTGATGGTGATGTAGGTGAAGGTTCCAGTGTGAAAGCTGTAGAGACAATTGCAGATCGGAGTGCCACTCAGCCTAGCGACGGTGATTTGCCAGATGGACTTTCATTGAAGGATTCTCTAACTGCCGTCCGTAATGCTGCTCAAGCTGCAGCTCGTATTCATCAAGCTTTCAGAGTGCATTCATTCAACAGAAAGCAGTTAATCGAGTATGATGATGGTAACTTTGGAAACTCTGATGAACGTGCTCTTTCACTCATATCTATCAAGTCAAATAGAACAGGACAACATGACGAACCTGTACGTATGGCTGCAATACGAATACAGAACAAATTTCGTGGTTGGAAGGGGAGAAAAGAGTTTTTGATAATCCGGCAGAGAATCGTTAAGATTCAGGTACATTGCTATTTTTCCATCTATTAATTTATGTAAAT